>JARNME010000404.1:33733204-34079309 GCA_030179655.1 Scaptomyza flava | reverse complement strand
TGTTAGGCACTAGAAGGGGTTTGGTTGGAAGAACAGGTGGGGCAATAAGTGGATTAGGACCCGAAGTCTTTTTACGCTTCGGAGATTCGGTAATCACCTTGCCATTTTTGAAATTAACCTCAAGCTCGTTGAATGACGCTTGCAGATTATTAAAAGCTACATGCATAGCTTTAAAGCCAGCATGAGTCTGCCTCATGAACTTGGTCGATTCTTTCACAGCTGAATTGCAGGGCTCGCAGTACCATTTAAGGCCTGTATCAGCAATTAAGAAGTCCCTGATTTTGGGAGTGAAGCCAGCACATTTCATGTGGATCATGTTGTCACACAATCCACACATAATAAAATCTTGGTTGGTGGTTCCAACCACTTTGCAATTGGTGCTACAGCATGCAAACATTTTCGAATTGATTTAAGGTTTTATCTGGCAACTAATATGCTAGCACAAAACAAAGTAAGGCGACGGTAAGTATAAGTAAAAAGTATCACTGCAAGAACAATATAAACAAGTGGAAACGTTGCAGTCGGACGCAACCGACTGCGGCATACTCGATACCAGTATTAAAACCGCTTAAAAAGATGCCTGATTGCAAAGGGGTACGGATGGGGCAGGGGTATACGCTGCCTTAATGGTTCACCGATGCAGATGGGGATGCCACCAACTATCTTCCTTCCAAATTTGGTGACTCTAGCTCGAAGTTTGTAAAAAGTGGGGAAAGGGGGACTGGGGGCAGTTTGGCTGGGCGTGGCATCCACATTTTTGATGCAGATCTTTGTGGAATGTCAATTGCTATCTTCATACCAAATTTGGTGACTCTAGCTCGAAGTTTGTAAAACGGGCGGACAGGGGGGTTGGGGCGGTATGGGTAATTGTGGCATCCAAAGATTTGATGCAGATCTTTGTGGAATATCAATTTCTATCTTCATACCAAATTTGGTGACTAGCTCGAAAATTGTAAAAAGTAGAGCAAGGGGGGCTGGGGGCAGTATGGGTGAATGTGGCATCCAAAGTTTTGATGTGGATCAGTGTGGAATGTAAATTGCTATCTTCATACCAAATTTGGTGACTCTAGCTCGAAGTTTGTAAAAAGTGGGGAAAGGGGGACTGGGTGCAGTTTGGCTGGGCGTGGCATCCACATTTTTGATGCAGATCTGTGTGGAATGTCAATTGCTGCATTCATTCCAAATTTGGTGACTCTAGCTCGAAAATTGTAAGAAGTTTGGAAAGGGGGGCTGGGGCAGTATGGCTGGGCGTGGCATTCAAATATTTGATGCAGATCTTTGCGAAATGTCTATTGCTATCTTCATACCAAATTTGGTGACTCTAGCTAAATGTTTGCAAAATGTGGGGAAAGGGGGGCAAAATAGGTAGGCGTGGCTCCAAAAATTTGATAAAGATTTTTGGGGATCGTTGCCAGCTATCTTCCTAACAAATTTGGTGGCTCTAGCTCCTTTACTTTGGAAGATACACGCATTCATGTTTTTGTCAAAGCGTTGGGGCAGCTTGGGGCGTGTAGGGTGGTATTTGTGGGCGTGGCATCCAAACTTTTGATTTAGTTTTTGGGGGGATATCATCGCCTTTCTTGGCACCAAATTTGGTGGCTCAAGCTCAAAAACTGTGGGAGAGATATGTTTTTCTGATTTCAAAATGCGGGGGGCTGGGGGCGGAATGGTTGGGCGGGGCTCCAAAACTGTGATTCAGATTTTTGGGGGTCGTTGCCAGCTATCCTTTTACCAAATTTGGTGGCTTAAGCTCCAAAACTCTGGAAGATACACGCATTCCCGTTTTTGTCGAAGCTTTTGGGCAGCTTGGGGCGGCTAGGGCATTATTGGTGGGCGTGGCATCCAAACTTTTGATGCAGTTTTTGGGGGGTCATCATCACCTATCTTGGCACCAACTTGGGTGGCTCTAGTTCAAAAACTTAGGGAGATATAAGCTTTTTTGACTTAAAAATTCAGGGGGGCTGGGGGCGAAATGGGTGGGCGTGGCTCCTAAGTTTTTGATGTAGTTTTTTGGAGGTTGCTTATAGCTATCTGCTTACCAAATTTGGTAGTTCTAGCTGTAAGGATGTGCGAAATATGTGGATTTCTCGGTTTTGAGTTATCGAATTTATCGATTTGTCAGCCCCCCAGTTATCGTAGAGCCCCCATCTTGACACTTTAATTTACTATACCACAGATAAAGAGAATTGGAAAGTTTCAAGTCTCTAGCTTGAAGGGTGTGGAAAAAAGTTGCGAACATACAGACGGACGGACGGACGGACGGACGGACACCATGACGGACATTGCACAAACCCAATATACTCTTAACCTTCGGTATCGAGTATTAACAGTAAATATCAAATGAGTGCTTAAATGAGAGAGCGTTAGCGCGTAGGCAGATAGAACCGCAAGTGCGACGGATAATAGCGGATAAGAGCGGGAGAGCTGTAAAGCGAGAGCAAAAAAAAAAAAAATTGACAAACTGTTTGTTGTAAGTAATCACACAGAATATGCAAATGTAAATATATGTATGTAAGTATGAACGTATGTTTACTTTATGTTTTCTTTATGTTCAGGCAGAGCAGTCTCAGTAAAACTGCTAATTAAAGTGAGTATAAACTCGGCAAACTCTTTTATGTAAACGTAAATATATACACATATATTTGCAATCACTGCTAAAACTATTTACCAGATTAAACAGAGTAAAACAAGTGGAAACGTTGCAGTCGGACGCAACCGACTGCGGTATACTCGATACCAGTATTAAAAATTTTGATGCCCATCCATGCGGGATGTTAATTGCTATCTTCATACCAAATTTGGTGACTCTAGCTCGAAGTTTGTATAAAGTGGGGAAAGGGGGGCTGGGGGCTGCATGGGTGGAATTGCATCCAAATTTTTGATGCAAATCTTTGTGGAATGTCAATTGCTATCTTCATAACAAATTTGGTGACTCTAGCTCGAAGTTTGTATAAAGTGGTGAAAGGGGGGCTGGGGGCGGTATGGGTGGAATTGCATTCAAATTTTTGGTGCAGATCTATGTGGGATGTCAATTGCTATCTTCATACCAAATTTGGTGACTCTAGCTCGAAGTTTGTATAAAGTGGGGAAAGGGGGGCTGGGGGTGGTATGGTTGGGCGTGGCATCCAAATTTTTGCTGCAGATCCTTGTGGAATGTCGAATGCTACCTTCATACCAAATTTGGTGACTCTAGCTAAAAGTTTGTATAAAGTGGGGAAAGGGGAGCTGGGGGCGGTATGGTTGGGCGTGGCATCCAAAGTTTTGCTGCAGATCCTTGTGGAATGTCAAATGCTACCTTCATACCAAATTTGGTGACTCTAGCTCAAAGTTTGTATATGGTGGGGAAAGGAGGGCTATGGGGCTGGGGGCGGTATGGTTTTGCGTGGCATCCAAATTTTTGCTGCAGATCCTTGTGGAATGTCAAATGCTACTTTCATACCAAATTTGGTGACTCTAGCTCGAAGCATGTAAAAGGTGGTGAAAGGGGGGCTATGGGGCTTGGGGCGGTATGGGTGGGCGTGGCATTCAAATTTTTGCTGCCGATCCATGTGGGATGTCAATTGCTCTCTTCATACCAAATTTGGTGACTCTAGCTCGAAGTTTGTATAAAGTGGGGAAAGGGCAGCTGGGGGCGGTATGGTTGGGCGTGGCATCCAAAGTTTTGCTGCAGATCCTTGTGGAATGTCAAATGCTACCTTCATACCAAATTTGGTGACTCTAGCTCAAAGTTTGTATAAGGTGGGGAAAGGGGGGCGGAATGGATGGGCAAGGCTCCAAAAATTTGATGCAGATTGTTGGGGGTCGTTGCCAGCTATCTTCCTATCAAATTTGGTGGCTCTAGCTCCACTACTCTGGAATATACACGCATTCCCGTTTTTGACGAAGCGTTGGGGCAGATGGGGGTGGCTAGGGTGGTATTGGTAGGCGTAGCATCCAAACTTTTGATGCAATTTTTGGGGGGTCATCATTTTTTATCTTGGCAACAAATTTGGTGACTCTAGCTAAAAAACTGTGGGAGATATAAGCTTTTCTGATTTCTAAATGCGGGGGGCTTGGGGCGGGATGGATGGGCGTGGCTCCAAAACTTTGATGCAGTTCTTTTGGGGTCGTTACCAGCTATCTTCCTACTAAATTTGGTGGCTCTAGCTCCACTACTCTGGAAGATACACGCATTCCCGTTTTTTACGAAGCGTTGGGGCAGATGGGGGTGGCTAGGGTGGTATTGGTAGGCGTGGCATTCAAACTTTTGATGCAATTTTTGGGGGGTCATCATTATTTATCTTGGCACCAAATTTGGTGACTCTAGCTAAAAAACTGTGGGAGATATAGGCTTTTCTGATTTCTAAATGCGGGGGGGCTGGGGGCGGGATGGGTGGGCGTGGCTCCAAAACTTTGATGCAGTTCTTTTGGGGTCGTTACCAGCTATCTTCCTACTAAATTTGGTGGCTCTAGCTCCACTACTCTGGAAGATACACGCATTCCCGTTTTTTACGAAGCGTTGGGGCATCTGGGGGCGGCTAGGGCGGTATTGGTGGGCGTGGCATCAAAACTTTTGATGCAGTTTTTGGGGGGTCATCATCAGCTTAATTGGCACTAAATTTGGTGGCTCTAGCTCAAAAACTGTGGGAGATATAAGCTTTTCTGATTTTAAAATGCGTTGTGGCTAGGGGCGGAATGGGGGGCGTGACTCCAAATCTTTAATGCAGTTTTTTGGGGTTCGTTACCAGCTATCTTCCTGCCTAATTTGGTGGCTCTAGCTCCACAAATCTGGAAGATACACGCATTCTCGTTTTTGACGAAGCGTTGGGGCAGCTGGGGTCGGCTAGGGCGGTATTGGTGGGCGTGGCATCCAAAGTTTTAATGCAGTTTTTGGGGGGTCATCATCGCCTATCTTGGCACCAAATTTTGTGGCTCTAGCTCAAAAACTGTGGGAGATATAGGCTTTTCTGATTTCTAAATGCGGGGGGTCTGGGGGCGGAATGGGGGCATGGCTCCAAAATTTTTGATGCAGTTGTTTGGGGGTTGCTAGTAGCTATCTTCTTACCGAATTTGGTAGTTCTAGCTGTAAGGATGTGTGAAATATGTGGATTTATCGTTTTTGAGTTATCGAATTTATCGATTTGCCAGCCCCCCAGTTATCGTAGAACCCCAATCTTGACACTTTAATTTACTATCTCATAGATAAACAGAATTGGAAAGTTTCAAGTCCCTAGCTTGCAGGGTGTGGAAAGAACTTGCACACATACGGACGGACAGACGGACAGACACCATGACGGACATTGCACAAAACCAATATACTCTTTACCTTCGGTATCGAGTGTAAACACCGTTCACAAGCACAAGAGATCAATAAATAATCAAGAGCACGCAAAAACACGACCGTCACCAACGAAAGACAAGTTGTTAATTTATCTATGGGATAGTAAATTAAAGTGTCAAGATTGGGGCTCTACGATAACTAGGGGGCTGGCAAATCGATAAATTCGATAACTTAAAAACGATAAGTCCGCATATTTCACACACCCTTACAGCTAGAACTACCAAATTTGGTTGGCAGATAGAAACCCCCAAGAAACTGCATCAAAAATTTTGGAGCCACGTCCACCCATTCCGCCCCCAGCCCTCCCGCAATTTTAAGTCAAAAAAGCTTATATCTCCCACAGTTTTTGAGCTAGAGCCACCAAATTTGGTGCCAAGATAGGCGATGATGACCCCCCAAAAACTGCATCAAAATTTTGGATGCCACGCCCACCAATACCGCCCTAGCCGCCCCAGCTGCCACAACGCTTTGTCAAAAACGAGAATGCGTGTATCTTCCAGATTTGTGGAGCTAGAGCCACCAAATTAGGCATGAAGATAGCTGGTAACGAACCCCAAAAAACTGTATTAAAGTTTTGGAGTCACGCCCCCCCATTCCGCCCCCAGCCCCTCCGCATTTTAAAACAGAAAATCTTATATCTCCCACAGTTTTTGAGCTAGAGCCACCAAATTTGGTGCCAAGATAGGTGATGATAACCCCCCAAAAACTGCATCAAAAGTTTGGATGACACGCCCACCAATACCGCCCAAGCCGCCCCCAGCTGCCCCAACGCTTCGTCAAAAACGAGGATGCGTGTATCTTCCACAGTTGTGCAGCTAGAGCCACCAAATTTGGCAGGAAGATAGCTTGCAAAGACCCCATAAAAAAATCAAAGTTTTGGAGCCACGCGCCCCCCTACCACCCCCTTTCCAAACCTTTTACAAACTATGAGCTAGAGTCACCAAATTTTGTATGAAGGTAGCAATTGACATTCCACATAGATCTGCAGCTAAAATTTGGATGCCACGCCCACCCATACCGCCCCCAGCCCCCCTTTCACCTATTTTTTTACAAACTTCGAGCTAGAGTCACCAAATTTGGAAGGAAGATAGCAATTAACATTCCGCATAGATCTGCAGCTAAACTTTGGATGCCACGCCCACCCATACCGCCCCCAGCCCCCCTTTCCCCACCTTTTACAAACTTCGAGCTAGAGTCACCAAATTTGGAAGGAAGATAGCAATTGACATTCCACATAGATCTGCAGCTAAACTTTGGATGCCACGCCCACCCATACCGCTCCCAGCCCCCCATTCCCAACATATTACAAAATTCGAGCTAGAGTCACCAAATTTGGTATGAAGATAGCAATTGACATTCCACATAGATCTGCAGCAAAACTTTTGATGCCACGCCCACCCATACCACCTCCAGCCCCCCTTTCCCCACCTTTTACAAACTTTTAGCTAGAGTCACCAAATTTGGCAGGAAGATAGCTGGTGGCATCCTCATCTGCATCGGAGAATCTTTAAGACCGCGTACACCCCTGCCCAGTCCGTACCACTTTGCAATCAGGCCTCTTTTTACCGGTTTAAATACTGGTATCGAGCATGCCGTAGTCGGTTGCGTCCGACTGCAACGTTTCCACTTGTTTTTCCTTCTTTTATGAATTAAAGACTTATGCGTAGCCCAGAGGTCAAAATCTTCGTCTATTGACCCCAATGAGATCTCGCTACTGCTTTCAATACTGTCTTCAATGTTTATACTCGATACCGAAGGTAAAGAGATAATTGGGTTTGTGCAATGTCCGTCATGGTATCCGTCCATCTGTCCGTCTGTCCGTCCGTATGTGTCCAATTTTTTCCACATCCTTCATGCTAGAGACTTGAAACTTTCCAATTCTCTTTATCTATGGGATAGTAAATTAAAGTGTCAAGTTGGGGGTTTTAAGATAACTGGGGGGCTGGCAAATCGATAAATTCGATAACTCAAAACCGATAAATCCACATATATCCAACATCTTTACAATTAGAACTTCCAAATTTGGTAAGAAGATAGCTACTAGTAACCCCCAAAAAACTGAATCGAAGTTTTGGAGCCACGCCCACCCATTTCGCCCCCCTTTCCAAACCTTTTACAAACTTCGAGCTAGAGTCACCAAATTGGGAAGGAAGATAGCAATTGACATTTCACAAAGATCTGCAGCAACAATTTGGATGCCACGCCCACCCATTCCGCCCCCAGTCCCCCTGCATTTGAAATCAGAAAAGCCCATATCTCCCGCAGGTTTTGAGCTATAGCAACCAAGTTTGGTGCCAAGATAGGTGATTATGATACCCCAAAGACTCGCTTTAAAAGTCTGAATGCCACGCCCACCAATACCGCCAAAGCCACCCCTATCTGCCAAAACGCTTCGTAAAAAACGGGAGTGCTAGAGCCACCAAATTTGGTTGGATGATAGCTGGCAACGACCCCCAAAAATCTGCAGCACAGTTTTGGAGCCACGCCCAACCATTTTGCCCCCCTTTCCACACCTTTACAAACTTCGAGCTAGAGTCACCAAATTGGGAAGGAAGATAGCAATTGACATTTCACAAAGATCTGCAGCAACAATTTGGATGCCACACCCACCCATACTGCCCCCAGCCCCCCTTTCCCCACATATTACAAACTTCGAGCTAGAGTCACCAAATTTGGAAGAAAGATAGCAATTGACATTCCACAAAGATCTGCAGCTAAACTTTGGATGCCACCATCCATACCGCTCCCAGCCCCCCTATCCACACCTTTTACAAACTTCGAGCTAGAGTCATCAAATTTGGTATGAAGATAGCAATTGATATTCCACATAGATCTGCAGCAAAACTTTGGATGCCACGCCCACCCATACCGCTCCCAGCCCCCCTATCCACACCTATTACAAACTTTGAGCTAGAGTCACCAAATTTGGTATGAAGATAGCAATTGATATTCCACATGGATCTGCAGTAAAACTTTGGATGCCACGCCCACCCATACCGCTCCCAGCCCCCCATTCCCCATTTTTTACAAACTTTGAGCTAGATTCACCAAATTTTGTATGAAGGTAGCAATTAACATTCCACATAGATATGCAGCAAATATTTGGATGCAACGCCCACCCACACCGCCCCCAACCCCCCTTCTACCACCTATTACAAACTTTGAGCTTGAGTCACCAAAATTTGTATGAAGGTAGCAATTAACATTCCACATAGATCTTTGGATGCCACGCCCACCATATCCGCTCCCAGCCCCCCATTCCCCACACATTACAAACTTCGAGCTAGAGTCACCAAATTTGGTATGAAGATAGCAATTGATATTCCATATAGATCTGCAGCAAAACTTTGGATGCCACGCCCACCCATACCGCTCCCAGCCCCCCATTCCCCACTTTTTAAAAACTTTGAGCTAGATTCACCAAATTTGGTATGAAGATAGAAATTGACATTTTATAAAGATATGCAGCAAAAATTTGGATGCAGCGCCCACCCACACCGCCCCCAGCCACCCTTCTACCACCTTTTACAAACTTTGAGCTTGAGTCACCAAAATTTGTATGAAGGTAGCAATTAACATTCCACATAGATCTTTGGATGCCACGCCCACCATATCCGCTCCCAGCCCCCCATTCCCCACATATTACAAACTTCGAGCTAGAGTCACCAAATTTGGAACGAAGATAGCAATTGACATTCCATATAGATCTGCAGCTAAACTTTGGATGCCACGCCCACCCATACCGCTCCCAGCCCCCTATCCACACCTTTTACAAACTTCGAGCTAGAGTCATCAAATTTGGTATGAAGATAGCAATTGATATTCCACATAGATCTGCAGCAAAACTTTGGATGCCACGCCCACCCATACCGCTCCCAGCCCCCCATTCCCCACTTTTTACAAACTTTGAGCTAGATTCACCAAATTTTGTATGAAGGTAGCAATTAACATTCCACATAGATATGCAGCAAAAATTTGGATGCAACGCCCACCCACACCGCCCCCAGCCCCCCTTCTACCACCTTTTACAAACTTTGAGCTTGAGTCACCAAAATTTGTATGAAGGTAGCAATTAACATTACACATAGATCTTTGGATGCCACGCCCACCATATCCGCTCCCAGCCCCCCATTCCTCACATATTACAAACTTCGAGCTAGAGTCACCAAATTTGGTATGAAGATAGCAATTGATATTCCACATAGATCTGCAGCAAAACTTTGGATGCCACGCCCACCCATACCGCTCCCAGCCCCCCATTCCCCACTTTTTACAAACTTTGAGCTAGATTCACCAAATTTGGTATGAAGATAGAAATTGACATTTCACAAAGATATGCAGCAAAAATTTGTATGCAACGCCCACCCACACCCCTCCCAGCCCCCCTTTCCCCACCTTTTACAAACTTCGAGCTAGAGTCACCAAATTTGGTATGAAGATAGGAATTGATATTCCACATAGATCTGCAGCAAAACTTTGGATGCCACGCCCACCCATACCGCTCCCAGCCCCCCATTCCCCACTTTTTACAAACTTTGAGCTAGATTCACTAAATTTGGTATGAAGATAGAAATTGACATTTCACAAAGATATGAAGCAAAACTTTGGATGCCACTCCCACCCATACCGCCCCCAGCCCCCTTTCCCCACATATTACAAACTTCGAGCTAGAGTCACCAAATTTGGAAGGAAGGTAGCAATTGACATTCCACATAGATCTGCAGCAAAACTTTTGATGCCACGCCCACCCATACCACCTCCAGCCCCCCTTTCCCCACCTTTTACAAACTTTTAGCTAGAGTCATCAAATTTGGAAGGAAGATAGCTGGTGGCATCCTCATCTGCATCGGAGAATCTTTAAGGCAGCGTACACCCCTGCCCAGTCCGTACCCCTTTGCAATCAGGCCTCTTTTTACCGGTTTAAATACTGGTATCGAGCATGCCGCAGTCGGTTGCGTCCGACTGCAACGTTTCCACTCGTTTTTCCTTCTTTTATGAATTAAAGACTTATGCGTAGCCCAGAGGTCAAAATCTTCGTCTATTGACCCCAATGAGATCTCGCTACTGCTTTCAATACTGTCTTCAATGTTTCTACTCGATACCGAAGGTAAAGAGATAATTGGGTTTGTGCAATGTCCGTCATGGTATCCGTCCATCTGTCCGTCTGTCCGTCCGTATGTGTCAAATTTTTTCCACACCCTTCATGCTAGAGACTTGAAACTTTCCGATTCTCTTTATCCATGGGATAGTAAATTAAAGTGTCAAGATGGGGGTTTTAAGATAACTGGGGGGCTGGCAAATCGATAAATTCGATAACTCAAAACCGATAAATCCACATATATCCAACATCCTTACAATTAGAACTTCCAAATTTGGTAAGAAGATAGCTACTAGTAACCCCCAAAAAACTGAATCGAAGTTTTGGAGCCACGCCCACCTATTCCGCCCCCAGTCCCCCTGCATTTTGAAATCAGAAAAGCCCATATCTCCCGCAGTTTTTGAGCTATAGCAACCAAATTTGGTGCCAAGATAGGTGATTATGATACCCCAAAAACTCGCTTTAAAAGTCTGAATGCCACGCCCACCAATACCGCACAAGCCACCCCTATCTGCCCCAACGCTTCGTAAAAAACGGGAGTTCTAGAGCCACCAAACTCGGTAGGATGATAGCTGGCAACGACCCCCAAAAATTTGCCTCAAAGTTTTGGAGCCACGCCCAATCATTTCGCCCCCCTTTCCACACCTTTTACAAACTTCGAGCTAGAGTCACCAAATTTGGAGGGAAGATAGCAATTGACATTTCACAAAGATATGCAGCAAAAATTTGGATGCCACGCCCACCCATACCGCCCCCAGCCCCCTTTCCCCACATATTACAAACTTCGAGCTAGAGTCACCGAATTTGGAAGGAAGATAGCAATTGACATTCCACAAAGATCTGCAGCTGAACTTTGGATGCCACGCCCACCCATACCGCGTCCAGCCCCCCTATCCACACCTTTTACAAACTTCGAGCTAGAGTCACCAAATTTGGTATGAAGATAGCAATTGATATTCCACATAGATCTGCAGCAAAACTTTGGATGCCACGCCCACCCATACCGCTCCCAGCCCCCCATTCACCACTTTTTACAAACTTTGAGCTAAATTCACCAAATTTGGTATGAAGATAGAAATTGACATTTCACAAAGATATGCAGCAAAAATTTGGATACAACGCCCACCCACACCGCCCCCAGCCCCCCTTCCACCACCTTTTACAAACTTTGAGCAAGAGTCACCAAAATTTGAAAGGAAGATAGCAATTGACATTCCACATAGATCTGCAGCAAAACTTTGGATGCCACGCCCACCCATACCGCTCCCAGCCCCCCATTCCCCACATATTACAAACTTCGAGCTAGAGTCACCAAATTTGGAAGGAAGATAGCAATTAACATTCCGCATAGATCTGCAGCTAAACTTTGGATGCCACGCCCACCCATACCGCTCCCAGCCCCCGATTCCCCACATATTACAAACTTCGAGCTAGAGTCACCAAATTTGGTATGAAGATAGCAATTGATATTCCACATAGATCTGCAGCAAAACTTTGGATTCCACGCTTACCCATACCGCTCCCAGCCCCCCATTCCCCACTTTTTACAAACTTTGAGCTAGATTCACCAAATTTGGTATGAAGATAGAAATTGACATTTCACAAAGATATGAAGCAAAACTTTGGATGCCACTCCCACCCATACCGCCCCCAGCCCCCTTTCCCAACATATTACAAACTTCGAGCTAGAGTTACCAAATTTGGAAGGAAGGTAGCAATTGACATCCCACATAGATCTGCAGCAAAACTTTTGATGCCACGCCCACCCATACCACCTCCAGCCCCCCTTTCCCCACCTTTTACAAAATTTTAGCTAGAGTCACCAAATTTGGAAGGAAGATAGCTGGTGGCATCCTCATCTGCATCGGAGAATCTTTAAGACAGCGTACACCCCTGCCCAGTCCGTACCACTTTGCAATCAGGCCTCTTTTTACCGGTTTAAATACTGGTATCGAGCATGCCGTAGTCGGTTGCGTCCGACTGCAACGTTTCCACTTGTTTTTCCTTCTTTTATGAATTAAAGACTTATGCGTAGCCCAGAGGTCAAAATCTTCGTCTATTGACCCCAATGAGATCTCGCTACTGCTTTCAATACTGTCTTCAATGTTTATACTCGATACCGAAGGTAAAGAGATAATTGGGTTTGTGCAATGTCCGTCATGGTATCCGTCCATCTGTCCGTCTGTCCGTCCGTATGTGTCCAATTTTTTCCACATCCTTCATGCTAGAGACTTGAAACTTTCCAATTCTCTTTATCTATGGGATAGTAAATTAAAGTGTCAAGATGGGGGTTTTAAGATAACTGGGGGGCTGGCAAATCGATAAATTCGATAACTCAAAACCGATAAATCCACATATATCCAACATCTTTACAATTAGAACTTCCAAATTTGGTAAGAAGATAGCTACTAGTAACCCCCAAAAAACTGAATCGAAGTTTTGGAGCCACGCCCACCCATTTCGCCCCCCTTTCCAAACCTTTAACAAACTTCGAGCTAGAGTCACCAAATTGGGAAGGAAGATAGCAATTGACATTTCACAAAGATCTGCAGCAACAATTTGGATGCCACGCCCACACATTCCGCCCCCAGTCCCCCTGCATTTTGAAATCAGAAAAGCCCATATCTCCCACAGTTTTTGAGCTATAGCAACCAAATTTGGTGCCAAGATAGGTGATTATGATACCCCAAAAACTCGCTTTAAAAGTCTGAATGCCACGCCCACCAATACCACCAAAGCCACCCTTATCTGCCCAAACGCTTCGTAAAAAACGGGAGTTCTAGAGCCACCAAATTTGGTTGGATGATAGCTGGCAACGACCCCCAAAAATCTGCAGCACAGTTTTGGAGCCACGCCCAACCATTTTGCCCCCCTTTCCACACCTTTACAAACTTCGAGCTAGAGTCACCAAATTGGGAAGGAAGATAGCAATTGACATTTCACAAAAATCTGCAGCAACAATTTGGATGCCACACCCACCCATACTGCCCCCAGCCCCCCTTTCCCCACATATTACAAACTTCGAGCTAGAGTCACCAAATTTGGAAGAAAGATAGCAATTGACATTCCACAAAGATCTGCAGCTAAACTTTGGATGCCACCATCCATACCGCTCCCAGCCCCCCTATCCACACCTTTTACAAACTTCGAGCTAGAGTCATCAAATTTGGTATGAAGATAGCAATTGATATTCCACATAGATCTGCAGCAAAACTTTGGATGCCACGCCCACCCATACCGCTCCCAGCCCCCCTATCCACACCTATTACAAACTTTGAGCTAGAGTCACCAAATTTGGTATGAAGATAGCAATTGATATTCCACATGGATCTGCAGCAAAACTTTGGATGCCACGCCCACCCATACCGCTCCCAGCCCCCGATTCCCCACATATTACAAACTTCGAGCTAGAGTCACCAAATTTGGAAGGAAGAAAGCAATTAACATTCCGCATAGATCTGCAGCTAAACTTTGGATGCCACGCCCACCCATACCGCTCCCAGCCCCCGATTCCCCACATATTACAAACTTCGAGCTAGAGTCACCAAATTTGGTATGAAGATAGAAATTGACATTTCACAAAGATATGAAGCAAAACTTTGGATGCCACTCCCACCCATACCGCCCCCAGCCCCCTATCCCCACATATTACAAACTTCGAGCTAGAGTTACCAAGTTTGGAAGGAAGGTAGCAATTGACATTCCACAAAGATCTGCAGCTGAACTTTGGATGCCACGCCCACCCATACCGCGTCCAGCCCCCCTATCCACACCTTTTACAAACTTCGAGCTAGAGTCACCAAATTTGGTATGAAGATAGCAATTGATATTCCACATAGATCTGCAGCAAATTTTGGATGCCACGCCCACCCATACCGCTCCCAGCCCCCCATTCACCACTTTTTACAAACTTTGAGCTAGAGTCACCGAATTTGGAAGGAAGATAGCAATTGACATTCCACAAAGATCTGCAGCTGAACTTTGGATGCCTAGCCCACCCATACCGCGTCCAGCCCCCCTATCCAAACCTTTTACAAACTTCGAGCTAGAGTCACCAAATTTGGTATGAAGATAGCAATTGATATTCCACATAGATCTGCAGCAAAACTTTGGATGCCACGCCCACCCATACCGCTCCCAGCCCCCCATTCACCACTTTTTACAAACTTTGAGCTAAATTCACCAAATTTGGTATGAAGATAGAAATTGACATTTCACAAAGATATGCAGCAAAAATTTGGATGCAACGCCCACCCACACCGCCCCCAGCCCCCCTTCCACCACCTTTTACAAACTTTGAGCTAGAGTCACCAAAATTTGAAAGGAAGATAGCAATTGACATTCCACATAGATCTGCAGCAAAACTTTGGATGCCACGCCCACCCATACCGCTCCCAGCCCCCCATTCCCCACATATTATAAACTTCGAGCTAGAGTCACCAAATTTGGAAGGAAGATAGCAATTAACATTCCGCATAGATCTGCAGCTAAACTTTGTATGCCACACCCACCCATACCGCTCCCAGCCCCCGATTCCCCACATATTACAAACTTCGAGCTAGAGTCACCAAATTTGGTATGAAGATAGCAATTGATATTCCACATAGATCTGCAGCAAAACTTTGGATTCCACGCCCACCCATACCGCTCCCAGCCCCCCATTCCCCACTTTTTACAAACTTTGAGCTAGATTCACCAAATTTGGTATGAAGATAGAAATTGACATTTCACAAAGATATGAAGCAAAACTTTGGATGCCACTCCCACCCATACCGCCCCCAGCCCCCTTTCCCCACATATTACAAACTTCGAGCTAGAGTTACCAAATTTGGAAGGAAGGTAGCAATTGACATTCCACATAGATCTGCAGCAAAACTTTTGATGCCACGCCCACCCATACCACCTCCAGCCCCCCTTTCCCCACCTTTTACAAAATTTTAGCTAGAGTCACCAAATTTGGAAGGAAGATAGCTGGTGGCATCCTCATCTGCATCGGAGAATCTTTAAGACAGCGTACACCCCTGCCCAGTCCGTACCACTTTGCAATCAGGCCTCTTTTTACCGGTTTAAATACTGGTATCGAGCATGCCGTAGTCGGTTGCGTCCGACTGCACGTTTCCACTTGTTTTTCCTTCTTTATGAATTAAAGACTTATGCGTAGCCCAGAGGTCAAAATCTTCGTCTATTGACCCCAATGAGATCTCGCTACTGCTTTCAATACTGTCTTCAATGTTTATACTCGATACCGAAGGTAAAGAGATAATTGGGTTTGTGCAATGTCCGTCATGGTATCCGTCCATCTGTCCGTCTGTCCGTCCGTATGTGTCAAATTTTTTCCACACCCTTCATGCTAGAGACTCGAACCTTTAAAATTCTCTTTATCTATGGGATAGTAAATTAAAGTGTCAAGTTGGGGTTTTAAGATAACTGGGGGGCTGGCAAATCGATAAATTCGATAACTCAAAACCGATAAATCCACATATATCCAACATCTTTACAATTAGAACTTCCAAATTTGGTAAGAAGATAGCTACTAGTAACCCCCAAAAAACTGAATCGAAGTTTTGGAGCCACGCCCACCCATTTCGCCCCCCTTTCCAAACCTTTTACAAACTTCGAGCTAGAGTCACCAAATTGGGAAGGAAGATAGCAATTGACATTTCACAAAGATCTGCAGCAACAATTTGGATGCCACGCCCACACATTCCGCCCTCAGTCCCCCTGCATTTTGAAATCAGAAAAGCCCATATCTCCCGCAGTTTTTGAGCTATAGCAACCAAATTTGGTGCCAAGATAGGTGATTATGATACCCCAAAAACTCGCTTTAAAAGTCTGAATGCCACGCCCACCAATACCACCAAAGCCACCCCTATCTGCCCAAACGCTTCGTAAAAAACGGGAGTTATAGAGCCACCAAATTTGTTAGGATGATAGCTGGCAACGACCCCCAAAAATCTGCAGCAAAGTTTTGGAGCCACGCCCAACCATTTCGCCCTCCTTTCCAAACCTTTACAAACTTCGAGCTAGAGTCACCAAATTGGGAAGGAAGATAGCAATTAACATTCCACATAGATCTTTGGATGCCACGCCCACCATTACCGCTCCCAGCCCCCCATTCCCCACATATTACAAACTTCGAGCTAGAGTCACCAAATTTGGAAGGAAGATAGCAATTGACATTCCACATAGATCTGCAGCTAAACTTTGGATGCCACGCCCACCCATACCGCTCCCAGCCCCCCATTCCCCACATATTACAAACTTCGAGCTAGAGTCACCAAATTTGGTATGAAGATAGCAATTGATATTCCACATAGATCTGCAGCAAAACTTTGGATGCCACGCCCACCCATACCTCTCCCAGCCCCCCATTCCCCACTTTTTACAATTTTTGAGCTAGATTCACCAAATTTGGTATGAAGATAGAAATTGACATTTTACAAAGATATGCAGCAAAAATTTGGATGCAACGCCCACCCACACCCCTCCCAGCCCCCCTTTCCCCAACTTTTACAAACTTCAAGCTAGAGTCACCAAATTTGGTATGAAGATAGCAATTGATATTCCACATAGATCTGCAGCAAAACTTTGGATGCCACGCCCACCCATACCGCTCCCAGCCCCCCATTCCCCACATTTTACAAACTTTGAGCTAGAGTCACCAAATTTGGTATGAAGATAGCAATTGACATTCCACAAAGATCTGCAGCTAAACTTTGGATGCCACCATCCATACCGCTCCCAGCCCCCCTATCCACACCTTTTACAAACTTCGAGCTAGAGTCATCAAATTTGGTATGAAGATAGCAATTGATATTCCACATAGATCTGCAGCAAAACTTTGGATGCCACGCCCACCCATACCGCTCCCAGCCCCCCTATCCACACCTATTACAAACTTTGAGCTATAGTCACCAAATTTGGTATGAAGATAGCAATTGATATTCCACATAGATCTGCAGCAAACTTTGGATGCCACGCCCACCCATACCGCTCCCAGCCCCCCATTCCCCACTTTTTACAAACTTTGAGCTAGATTCACCAAATTTTGTATGAAGATAGAAATTGACATTTCACAAAGATCTGCAGCAACAATTTGGATGCCACGCCCACCCATACCGCTCCCAGCCCCCCTATCCACACCTATTACAAACTTCGAGCTAGAGTCACCAAATTTGGTATGAAGATAGCAATTGATATTCCACATAGATCTGCAGCAAAGCTTTGGATGCCACGCCCACCCATACCGTCCCAGCCCCCCTTTCCCAACCTTTTACAAACTTCGAGCTAGATTCACCAAATTTGGTATGAAGATAGCAATTGACATTTCACAAAGATCTGCAGCAACAATTTGGATGCCACACCCACCCATACTGCCCCCAGCCCCCTTTCCCCACATGTTACAAACTTCGAGCTAGAGTCACCAAATTTGGAAGAAAGATAGCAATTGACATTCCACAAAGATCTGCAGCTAAACTTTGGATGCCACCATCCATACCGCTCCCAGCCCCCCTATCCACACCTTTTACAAACTTCGAGCTAGAGTCATCAAATTTGGTATGAAGATAGCAATTGATATTCCACATAGATCTGCAGCAAAACTTTGGATGCCACGCCCACCCATACCGCTCCCAGCCCCCCTATCCACACCTATTACAAACTTTGAGCTAGAGTCACCAAATTTGGTATGAAGATAGCAATTGATATTCCACATAGATCTGCAGCAAACTTTGGATGCCACGCCCACCCATACCGCTCCCAGCCCCCCTTCCCCACCTTTTACAAACTTTGAGCTAGAGTCACCAAATTTGTATGAAGGTAGCAATTGACATTCCACATAGATCTGCAGCAAATTGGATGCCACGCCCACCATATCCGCTCCCAGCCCCCCTTCCCCACCTATTACAAACTTCGAGCTAGAGTCACCAAATTTGGTATGAAGATAGCAATTGATATTCCACATAGATCTGCAGCAAAACTTTGGATGCAACGCCCACCCACACCGCCCCCAGCCCCCCTTCCCCACCTATTACAAACTTTGAGCTAGAGTCACCAAATTTGGTATGAAGATAGAAATTGACATTTCACAAAGATATGCAGCAAAATTTGGATGCCACGCCCACCCATACCGCTCCCAGCCCCCCTTCTCCCACCTTTTACAAACTTTGAGCTAGAGTCACCAAATTTGTATGAAGGTAGCAATTGACATTCCACATAGATGCAGCTTTGGATGCCACGCCCACCATACCGCTCCAGCCCCCCATTCCCCACTTTTTACAAACTTTGAGCTAGATTCACCAAATTTGGTATGAAGGTAGCAATTAACATTCCACATAGATCTTTGGATGCCACGCCCACCATATCCGCTCCCAGCCCCCCATTCCCCACATATTACAAACTTCGAGCTAGAGTCACCAAATTTGGTATGAAGATAGCAATTGATATTCCACATAGATCTGCAGCAAAATTTTGATGCCACGCCCACCCACACCGCCCCAACCCCCCTTCTACCACCTATTACAAACTATGAGCTAGAGTCACCAAATTTGGTATGAAGATAGAAATTGATATTCCACATAGATCTGCAGCAAAACTTTGGATGCCACGCCCACCCATACCGCTCCCAGCCCCCCTTCTACCACCTTTTACAAACTTTGAGCTTGAGTCACCAAAATTTGTATGAAGGTAGCAATTAACATTCCACATAGATCTTTGGATGCCACGCCCACCATACCGCTCCCAGCCCCCCATTCCCCACTTTTTACAAACTTTGAGCTAGATTCACCAAATTTTGTATGAAGGTAGCAATTAACATTCCACATAGATATGCAGCAAAATTTTGATGCAACGCCCACCCACACCGCCCCCAACCCCCCTTCTACCACCTATTACAAACTTTGAGCTTGAGTCACCAAAATTTGTATGAAGGTAGCAATTAACATTCCACATAGATCTTTGGATGCCACGCCCAGCATATCCGCTCCCAGCCCCCCATTCCCCACACATTACAAACTTCGAGCTAGAGTCACCAAATTTGGTATGAAGATAGCAATTGATATTCCATATAGATCTGCAGCAAAACTTTGGATGCCACGCCCACCCATACCGCTCCCAGCCCCCCTATCCCCACCTATTACAAACTTTGAGCTAGAGTCACCAAATTTGGTATGAAGATAGAAATTGACATTCATAAAGATATGCAGCAAAAATTTGGATGCAACGCCCACCCACACCGCCCCCAGCCCCCCTTCTACCACCTTTTACAAACTTTGAGCTTGAGTCACCCAAAATTTGTATGAAGGTAGCAATTAACATTCCACATAGATCTTTGGATGCCACGCCCACCCATACCGCTCCCAGCCCCCCATTCCACACATATTACAAACTTCGAGCTAGAGTCACCAAATTTGGTATGAAGATAGCAATTGACATTCCACATAGATCTGCAGCAAAACTTTGGATGCCACGCCCACCCATACCGCTCCCAGCCCCCATTCCCCACTTTTACAAACTTGAGCTAGAGTCACCAAATTTGGTATGAAGATAGAAATTGACATTCCACATAGATCTGCAGCAAAACTTTGGATGCCACGCCCACCCATACCGCCCCCAGCCCCCTTTCCCCACTTTTTACAAACTTTGAGCTAGAGTCACCAAATTTGGTATGAAGATAGAAATTGACATTTCACAAAGATATGCAGCAAAAATTTGTATGCAACGCCCACCCACACCCCCCCAGCCCCCCTTCCACACCTTTTACAAATTTCGAGCTAGAGTCACCAAATTTGGTATGAAGATAGCAATTGATATTCCAAATAGATCTTTGGATGCCACGCCCACCATATCCGCTCCCAGCCCCCCATTCCCCACATATTACAAACTTCGAGCTAGAGTCACCAAATTTGGTATGAAGATAGCAATTGATATTCCACATAGATCTGCAGCAAAACTTTGGATGCCACGCCCACCCATACCGCTCCCAGCCCCCCATTCCCCACTTTTTACAAACTTTGAGCTAGATTCACCAAATTTGTTATGAAGATAGAAATTGACCTTTCACAAAGATATGCAGCAAAAATTTGTATGCAACGCCCACCCACACCCCTCCCAGCCCCCCTTTCCACACCTTTTACAAACTTCGAGCTAGAGTCACCAAATTTGGTATGAAGATAGCAATTGATATTCCAAATAGATCTGCAGCAAAACTTTTGATGCCACGCCCACCCATACCGCTCCCAGCCCCTCATTCCCCACTTTTTACAAACTTTGAGCTAGATTCACCAAATTTGGTATGAAGATAGAAATTGACATTTCACAAAGATATGAAGCAAAACTTTGGATGCCACTCCCACCCATACCGCCCCCAGCCCCCTTTCCCCACATATTACAAACTTCGAGCTAGAGTCACCAAATTTGGAAGGAAGGTAGCAATTGACATTCCACATAGATCTGCAGCAAAACTTTTGATGCCACGCCCACCCATACCACCTCCAGCCCCCCTTTCCCCACCTTTTACAAACTTTTAGCTAGAGTCATCAAATTTGGAAGGAAGATAGCTGGTGGCATCCTCATCTGCATCGGAGAATCTTTAAGGCAGCGTACACCCCTGCCCAGTCCGTACCCCTTTGCAATCAGGCCTCTTTTTACCGGTTTAAATACTGGTATCGAGCATGCCGCAGTCGGTTGCGTCCGACTGCAACGTTTCCACTCGTTTTTCCTTCTTTTATGAATTAAAGACTTATGCGTAGCCCAGAGGTCAAAATCTTCGTCTATTGACCCCAATGAGATCTCGCTACTGCTTTCAATACTGTCTTCAATGTTTATACTCGATACCGAAGGTAAAGAGATAATTGGGTTTGTGCAATGTCCGTCATGGTATCCGTCCATCTGTCCGTCTGTCCGTCCGTATGTGTCCCATTTTTTCAACACCCTTCATGCTAGAGACTTGAAACTTTCCGATTCTCTTTATCTATGGGATAGTAAATTAAAGTGTCAAGATGGGGGTTTTAAGATAACTGGGGGGCTGGCAAATCGATAAATTCGATAACTCAAAACCGATAAATCCACATATATCCAACATCCTTACAATTAGAACTTCCAAATTTGGTAAGAAGATAGCTACTAGTAACCCCCAAAAACTGAATCGAAGTTTTGGAGCCACGCTCACCTATTCCGCCCCCAGTCCCCCTGCATTTTGAAATCAGAAAAGCCCATATCTCCCGCAGTTTTTGAGCTATAGGAACCAAATTTGGTGCCAAGATAGGTGATTATGATACCCCAAAAACTCGCTTTAAAAGTCTGAATGCCACGCCCACCAATACCGCACAAGCCACCCCTATCTGCCCCAACGCTTCGTAAAAAACGGGAGTTCTAGAGCCACCAAATTTGTTAGGATGATAGCTGGCAACGACCCCCAAAAATCTGCAGCAAAGTTTTGGAGCCACGCCCAATCATTTCGCCCCCCTTTCCACACCTTTTACAAACTTCGAGCTAGAGTCACCAAATTTGGAGGGAAGATAGCAATTGACATTTCACAAAGATATGCAGCAAAAATTTGGATGCCACGCCCACCCATACCGCCCCCAGCCCCCTTTCCCCACATATTACACACTTCGAGCTAGAGTCACCGAATTTGGAAGGAAGATAGCAATTGACATTCCACAAAGATCTGCAGCTGAACTTTTGATGCCACGCCCACCCATACCGCGTCCAGCCCCCCTATCCACACCTTTTACAAACTTCGAGCTAGAGTCACCAAATTTGGTATGAAGATAGCAATTGATATTCCACATAGATCTGCAGCAAAACTTTGGATGCCACGCCCACCCATACCGCTCCCAGCCCCCCATTCACCACTTTTTACAAACTTCGAGCTAGAGTCACCAAATTTGGAGGGAAGATAGAAATTGACATTTCACAAAGATATGCAGCAAAAATTTGGATGCAACGCCCACCCACACCGCCCCCAGCCCCCCTTCCACCACCTTTTACAAACTTTGAGCTAGAGTCACCAAAATTTGAAAGGAAGATAGCAATTGACATTCCACATAGATCTGCAGCAAAACTTTGGATGCCACGCCCACCCATACCGCTCCCAGCCCCCCATTCCCCACATATTACAAACTTCGAGCTAGAGTCACCAAATTTGGAAGGAAGATAGCAATTAACATTCCGCATAGATCTGCAGCTAAACTTTGGATGCCACGCCTACCCATACCGCTCCCAGCCCCCGATTCCCCACATATTACAAACTTCGAGCTAGAGTCACCAAATTTGGTATGAAGATAGCAATTGATATTCCACATAGATCTGCAGCAAAACTTTGGATGCCACGCCCACCCATACCGCTCCCTGCCCCCCATTCCCAACATATTACAAACTTCGAGCTAGAGTCACAAAATTTGGTATGAAGATAGCAATTGATATTCCACATAGATCTGCAGCAAAACTTTGGATGCCACGCCCACCCATACCGCTCCCAGCCCCCCATTCCCCACTTTTACAAACTTCGAGCTAGAGTTACCAAATTTGGAAGGAAGGTAGCAATTGACATTCCACATAGATCTGCAGCAAAACTTTTGATGCCACGCCCACCCATACCACCTCCAGCCCCCCTTTCCCCACCTTTTACAAACTTTTAGCTAGAGTCACCAAATTTGGAAGGAAGATAGCTGGTGGCATCCTCATCTGCATCGGAGAATCTTTAAGACAGCGTACACCCCTGCCCAGTCCGTACCACTTTGCAATCAGGCCTCTTTTTACCGGTTTAAATACTGGTATCGAGCATGCCGTAGTCGGTTGCGTCCGACTGCAATGTTTCCTCTTGTTTTTCCTTCTTTTATGAATTAAAGACTTATGCGTAGCCCAGAGGTCAAAATCTTCGTCTATTGACCCCAATGAGATCTCGCTACTGCTTTCAATACTGTCTTCAATGTTTATACTCGATACCGAAGGTAAAGAGATAATTGGGTTTGTGCAATGTCCGTCATGGTATCCGTCCATCTGTCCGTCTGTCCGTCCGTATGTGTCAAATTTTTTCCACACCCTTCATGCTAGAGACTCGAACCTTTAAAATTCTCTTTATCTATGGGATAGTAAATTAAAGTGTCAAGTTGGGGGTTTTAAGATAACTGGGGGGCTGGCAAATCGATAAATTCGATAACTCAAAACCGATAAATCCACATATATCCAACATCTTTACAATTAGAACTTCCAAATTTGGTAAGAAGATAGCTACTAGTAACCCCAAAAAACTGAATCGAAGTTTTGGAGCCACGCCCACCCATTTCGCCCCCCTTTCCAAACCTTTTACAAACTTCGAGCTAGAGTCACCAAATTGGGAAGGAAGATAGCAATTGACATTTCACAAAGATCTGCAGCAACAATTTGGATGCCACGCCCACACATTCCGCCCCCAGTCCCCCTGCATTTTGAAATCAGAAAAGCCCATATCTCCCACAGTTTTTGAGCTATAGCAACCAAATTTGGTGCCAAGATAGGTGATTATGATACCCCAAAAACTCGCTTTAAAAGTCTGAATGCCACGCCCACCAATACCACCAAAGCCACCCCTATCTGCCCAAACGCTTCGAAAAAAACGGGAGTTCTAGAGCCACCAAATTTGTTAGGATGATAGCTGGCAACGACCCCCAAAAATCTGCAGCAAAGTTTTGGAGCCACGCCCAACCATTTCGCCCTCCTTTCCAAAGCTTTTACAAACTTCGAGCTAGAGTCACCAAATTGGGAAGGAAGATAGCAATTGACATTCCACATAGATCTGCAGCTAAACTTTGGATGCCACGCCCACCCATACCGCTCCCAGCCCCCCTATCCACACCTTTTACAAACTTCGAGCTAGAGTCATCAAATTTGGTATGAAGATAGCAATTGATATTCCACATAGATCTGCAGCAAAACTTTGGATGCCACGCCCACCCATACCTCTCCCAGCCCCCCATTCCCCACTTTTTACAATTTTTGAGCTAGATTCACCAAATTTGGTATGAAGATAGAAATTGACATTTTACAAAGATATGCAGCAAAAATTTGGATGCAACGCCCACCCACACCCCTCCCAGCCCCCCTTTCCCCACCTTTTACAAACTTCAAGCTAGAGTCCCCAAATTTGGTATGAAGATACCAATTGATATTCCACATAGATCTGCAGCAAAACTTTGGATGCCACGCCCACCCATACCGCTCCCAGCCCCCCTTTCCAAACCTTTTACAAACTTCGAGCTAGAGTCACCAAATTGGGAAGGAAGATAGCAATTGACATTTCACAAAGATCTGCAGCAACAATTTGGATGCCACGCCCACCCATACCGCCCCAGCCCCCCTTTCCCCACATATTACAAACTTCGAGCTAGAGTCACCAAATTTGGAAGGAAGGTAGCAATTGACATTCCACATAGATCTGCAGCTAAACTTTGGATGCCACGCCCACACATACCGCGTCCAGCCCCCCTATCCACACCTTTTACAAACTTCGAGCTAGAGTCACCAAATTTGGTATGAAGATAGCAATTGATATTCCACATAGATCTGCAGCAAAACTTTGGATGCCACGCCCACCCATACCGCTCCCAGCTCCCCATTCCCCACTTTTTACAAACTTTGAGCTAGATTCACCAAATTTGGTATGAAGATAGAAATTGACATTTCACAAAGATATGCAGCAAAAATTTGGATGCAACGCCCACCCACACCGCCCCCAGCCCCCCTTCCACCACCTTTTACAAACTTTGAGCTAGAGTCACCAAAATTTGAAAGGAAGATAGCAATTGACATTCCACATAGATCTGCAGCAAAACTTTGGATGCCACGCCCACCCATACCGCTCCCAGCCCCCCTATCCACACCTTTCACAAACTTCGAGCTAGAGTCATCAAATTTGGTATGAAGATAGCAATTGATATTCCACATAGATTTGCATCAAAACTTTGGATGCCACGCCCACCCATACCGCTCCCAGCCCCCCATTCACCACTTTTTACAAACTTTGAGCTAGATTCACCAAATTTGGTATGAAGATAGAAATTGACATTTCACAAAGATATGCAGCAAAAATTTGGATGCAACGCTCACCCAAACCGCCCCCAGCCCCCCTTCTACCACCTTTTACAAACTTTGAGCTTGAGTCACCAAAATTTGTATGAAGGTAGCAATTAACATTCCACATAGATCTTTGGATGCCACGCCCACCATTACCGCTCCCAGCCCCCCATTCCCCACATATTACAAACTTCGAGCTAGAGTCACCAAATTTGGAAGGAAGATAGCAATTGACATTCCACATAGATCTGCAGCTAAACTTTTGATGCCACGCCCACCCATACCGCTCCCAGCCTCCCTATCCACACCTTTTACAAACTTCGAGCTAGAGTCATCAAATTTGGTATGAAGATAGCAATTGATATTCCACATAGATCTGCAGCAAAACTTTGGATGCCACGCCCACCCATACCTCTCCCAGCCCCCCATTCCCCACTTTTACAATTTTTGAGCTAGATTCACCAAATTTGGTATGAAGATAGAAATTGACATTTCACAAAGATATGCAGCAAAAATTTGGATGCAACGCCCACCCACACCCCTCCCAGCCACCCTTTCCACACCTTTTACAAACTTCGAGCTAGAGTCACCAAATTTGGTATGAAGATAGCAATTGATATTCCACATAGATTTGCAGCAAAACTTTGGATGCCACGCCCACCCATACTGCTCCCAGCCCCCCATTCCCCACTTTTTACAAACTTTGAGCTAGATTCACCAAATTTGGTATGAAGATAGAAATTGAAATTTCACAAAGATATGAAGCAAAACTTTGGATGCCACTCCCACCCATACCGCCCCCAGCCCCCTTTCCCCACATATTACAAACTTCGAGCTAGAGTCACCAAATTTGGAAGGAAGGTAGCAATTGACATTCCACATAGATCTGCAGCAAAACTTTTGATGCCACGCCCACCCATACCACCTCCAGCCCCCCTTTCCCCACCTTTTACAAACTTTTAGCTAGAGTCATCAAATTTGGAAGGAAGATAGCTGGTGGCATCCTCATCTGCATCGGAGAATCTTTAAGGCAGCGTACACCCCTGCCCAGTCCGTACCCCTTTGCAATCAGGCCTCTTTTTACCGGTTTAAATACTGGTGTCGAGAATGCCGCAGTCGGTTGCGTCCGACTGCAACGTTTCCACTTGTTTTTCCTTCTTTTATGAATTAAAGACTTATGCGTAGCCCAGAGGTCAAAATCTTCGTCTATTGACCCCAATGAGATCTCGCGACTGCTTTCAATACTGTCTTCAATGTTTATACTCGATACCGAAGGTAAAGAGATAATTGGGTTTGTGCAATGTCCGTCATGGTATCCGTCCATCTGTCCGTCTGTCCGTCCGTATGTGTCCAATTTTTTCCACACCCTTCATGCTAGAGACTTGAAACTTTCCGATTCTCTTTATCTATGGCATAGTAAATTAAAGTGTCAAGATGGGGGTTTTAAGATAACTGGGGGGCTGGCAAATCGATAAATTCGATAACTCAAAACCGATAAATCCACATATATCCAACATCTTTACAATTAGAACTTCCAAATTTGGTAAGAAGATAGCTACTAGTAACCCCCAAAAAACTGAATCGAAGTTTTGGAGCCACGCCCACCCATTTCGCCCCCCTTTCCAAACCTTTTACAAACTTCGAGCTAGAGTCACCAAATTGGGAAGGAAGATAGCAATTGACATTTCACAAAGATCTGCAGCAACAATTTGGATGCCACACCCACCCATACTGCCCCCAGCCCCCTTTCCCCACATATTACAAACTTCGAGCTAGAGTCACCAAATTTGGAAGAAAGATAGCAATTGACATTCCACAAAGATCTGCAGCTAAACTTTGGATGCCACCATCCATACCGCTCCCAGCCCCCCTATCCACACCTTTTACAAACTTCGAGCTAGAGTCATCAAATTTGGTATGAAGATAGCAATTGATATTCCACATAGATCTGCAGCAAAACTTTGGATGCCACGCCCACCCATACCGCTCCCAGCCCCCCTATCCACACCTATTACAAACTTTGAGCTATAGTCACCAAATTTGGTATGAAGATAGCAATTGATATTCCACATAGATCTGCAGCAAACTTTGGATGCCACGCCCACCCATACCGCTCCCAGCCCCCCATTCCCTACTTTTTACAAACTTTGAGCTAGTTTCACCAAATTTGGTATGAAGATAGAAATTGACATTTCACAAAGATCTGCTGCAACAATTTGGATGCCACGCCCACCCATACCGCTCCCAGCCCCCCTATCCACACCTATTACAAACTTCAAGCTAGAGTCACCAAATTTGGTATGAAGATAGCAATTGATATTCCACATAGATCTGCAGCAAAACTTTGGATGCCACGCCCACCCATACCGCTCCCAGCCCCCATTCCCCACTTTTTACAAACTTTGAGCTAGATTCACCAAATTTGGTATGAAGATAGAAATTGACATTTCACAAAGATCTGCAGCAACAATTTGGATGCCATACCCACCCATACTGCCCCCAGCCCCCCTTTCCCCACATGTTACAAACTTCGAGCTAGAGTCACCAAATTTGGAAGAAAGATAGCAATTGACATTCCACAAAGATCTGCAGCTAAACTTTGGATGCCACCATCCATACCGCTCCCAGCCCCCCTATCCACACCTTTTACAAACTTCGAGCTAGAGTCATCAAATTTGGTATGAAGATAGCAATTGATATTCCACATAGATCTGCAGCAAAACTTTGGATGCCACGCCCACCCATACCGCTCCCAGCCCCCCTATCCACACCTATTACAAACTTTGAGCTAGAGTCACCAAATTTGGTATGAAGATAGCAATTGATATTCCACATAGATCTGCAGCAAAACTTTGGATGCCACGCCCACCCATACCGATCCCAGCCCCCCATTCCCCACTTTTTACAAACTTTGAGCTAGATTCACCAAATTTTGTATGAAGGTAGCAATTAACATTCCACATAGATATGCAGCAAAAATTTTGATGCAACGCCCACCCACACCGCCCCCAACCCCCCTTCTACCACCTATTACAAACTTTGAGCTTGAGTCACCAAAATTTGTATGAAGGTAGCAATTAACATTCCACATAGATCTTTGGATGCCACGCCCAGCATATCCGCTCCCAGCCCCCATTCCCCACACATTACAAACTTCGAGCTAGAGTCACCAGATTTGGTATGAAGATAGCAATTGATATTCCATATAGATCTGCAGCAAAACTTTGGATGCCACGCCTACCCATACCGCTCCCAGCCCCCATTCCCCACTTTTTAAAAACTTTGAGCTAGATTCACCAAATTTGGTATGAAGATAGAAATTGACATTTCATAAAGATATGCAGCAAAAATTTGGATGCAACGCCCACCCACACCGCCCCCAGCCACCCTTCTACCACCTTTTACAAACTTTGAGCTTGAGTCACCAAAATTTGTATGAAGGTAGCAATTAACATTCCACATAGATCTTTGGATGCCACGCCCACCATATCCGCTCCCAGCCCCCCATTCCACACATATTACAAACTTCGAGCTAGAGTCACCAAATTTGGAACGAAGATAGCAATTGACATTCCACATAGATCTGCAGCAAAACTTTTGATGCCACGCCCACCCATACCACCTCCAGCCCCCCTTTCCCCACCTTTTACAATTTTTTAGCTAGAGTCACCAAATTTGGAAGGAAGATAGCTGGTGGCATCCTCATCTGCATCGGAGAATCTTTAAGGCAGCGTACACCCCTGCCCAGTCCGTACCCCTTTGCAATCAGGCCTCTTTTTACCGGTTTAAATACTGGTATCGAGCATGCCGCAGTCGGTTGCGTCCGACTGCAACGTTTCCACTTGTTTTTCCTTCTTTTATGAATTAAAGACTTATGCGTAGCCCAGAGGTCAAAATCTTCGTCTATTGACCCCAATGAGATCTCGCTACTGCTTTCAATACTGTCTTCAATGTTTATACTCGATACCGAAGGTAAAGAGATAATTGGGTTTGTGCAATGTCCGTCATGATATCCGTCCATCTGTCCGTCTGTCCGTCCGTATGTGTCCAATGTTTCCACACCCTTCATGCTAGAGACTTGAAACTTTCCGATTCTCTTTATCTATGGGATAGTAAATTAAAGTGTCAAGATGGGGGTTTTAAGATAACTGGGGGGCTGGCAAATCGATAAATTCAATAACTCAAAACCGATAAATCCACATATATCCAACATCCTTACAATTAGAACTTCCAAATTTGGTAAGAAGATAGCTACT
Source organism: Scaptomyza flava (assembly GCA_030179655.1). Taxonomy (NCBI): domain Eukaryota; kingdom Metazoa; phylum Arthropoda; class Insecta; order Diptera; family Drosophilidae; genus Scaptomyza; species Scaptomyza flava. The sequence goes on along the minus strand of JARNME010000404.1, from coordinate 34,049,581 downwards.
AGTAACCCCCAAAAAACTGAATCGAAGTTTTGGAGCCACGCCCACCTATTCCGCCCCCAGTCCCCCTGCATTTTGAAATCAGAAAAGCCCATATCTCCCGCAGTTTTTGAGCTATAGCAACCAAATTTGGTGCCAAGATAGGTGATTATGATACCCCAAAAACTCGCTTTAAAAGTCTGAATGCCACGCCCACCAATACCGCACAAGCCACCCCTATCTGCCCCAACGCTTCGTAAAAAACGGGAGTTCTAGAGCCACCAAATTTGTTAGGATGATAGCTGGCAACGACCCCCAAAAATCTGCAGCAAAGTTTTGGAGCCACGCCCAATCATTTCGCCCCCCTTTCCACACCTTTTACAAACTTCGAGCTAGAGTCACCAAATTTGGAGGGAAGATAGCAATTGACATTTCACAAAGATATGCAGCAAAAATTTGGATGCCACGCCCACCCATACCGCCCCCAGCCCCCTTTCCCCACATATTACAAACTTCGAGCTAGAGTTACCAAATTTGGAAGGAAGGTAGCAATTGACATTCCACATAGATCTGCAGCAAAACTTTGGATGCCACGCCCACCCATACCACCTCCAGCCCCCCTTTCCCCACCTCTTACAAACTTTTAGCTAGAGTCACCAAATTTGGAAGGAAGATAGCTGGTGGCATCCTCATCTGCATCGGAGAATCTTTAAGACAGCGTACACCCCTGCCCAGTCCGTACCACTTTGCAATCAGGCCTCTTTTTACCGGTTTAAATACTGGTATCGAGCATGCCGTAGTCGGTTGCGTCCGACTGCAACGTTTCCACTTGTTTTTCCTTCTTTTATGAATTAAAGACTTATGCGTAGCCCAGAGGTCAAAATCTTCGTCTATTGACCCCAATGAGATCTCGCTACTGCTTTCAATACTGTCTTCAATGTTTATACTCGATACCGAAGGTAAAGAGATAATTGGGTTTGTGCAATGTCCGTCATGGTATCCGTCCATCTGTCCGTCTGTCCGTCCGTATGTGTCAAATTTTTTCCACACCCTTCATGCTAGAGACTCGAACCTTTAAAATTCTCTTTATCTATGGGATAGTAAATTAAAGTGTCAAGTTGGGGGTTTTAAGATAACTGGGGGGCTGGCAAATCGATAAATTCGATAACTCAAAACCGATAAATCCACATATATCCAACATCTTTACAATTAGAACTTCCAAATTTGGTAAGAAGATAGCTACTAGTAACCCCCAAAAAACTGAATCGAAGTTTTGGAGCCACGCCCACCCATTTCGCCCCCCTTTCCAAACCTTTTACAAACTTCGAGCTAGAGTCACCAAATTGGGAAGGAAGATAGCAATTGACATTTCACAAAGATCTGCAGCAACAATTTGGATGCCACGCCCACACATTCCGCCCCCAGTCCCCCTGCATTTTGAAATCAGAAAAGCCCATATCTCCCACAGTTTTTGAGCTATAGCAACCAAATTTGGTGCCAAGATAGGTGATTATGATACCCCAAAAACTCGCTTTAAAAGTCTGAATGCCACGCCCACCAATACCTCCAAAGCCACCCCTATCTGCCCAAACGCTTCGAAAAAAACGGGAGTTCTAGAGCCACCAAATTTGTTAGGATGATAGCTGGCAACGACCCCCAAAAATCTGCAGCAAAGTTTTGGAGCCACGCCCAACCATTTCGCCCTCCTTTCCAAAGCTTTTACAAACTTCGAGCTAGAGTCACCAAATTGGGAAGGAAGATAGCAATTGACATTCCACATAGATCTGCAGCTAAACTTTGGATGCCACGCCCACCCATACCGCTCCCAGCCCCCCTATCCACACCTTTTACAAACTTCGAGCTAGAGTCATCAAATTTGGTATGAAGATAGCAATTGATATTCCACATAGATCTGCAGCAAAACTTTGGATGCCACGCCCACCCATACCTCTCCCAGCCCCCCATTCCCCACTTTTTAAAAACTTTGAGCTAGATTCACCAAATTTGGTATGAAGATAGAAATTGACATTTCATAAAGATATGCAGCAAAAATTTGGATGCAACGCCCACCCATACCGCCCCGAGCCCCCCTTCTACCACCTTTTACAAACTTTGAGCTTGAGTCACCAAAATTTGTATGAAGGTAGCAATTAACATTCCACATAGATCTTTGGATGCCACGCCCAGCATATCCGCTCCCAGCCCCCCATTCCCCACACATTACAAACTTCGAGCTAGAGTCACCAAATTTGGTATGAAGATAGCAATTGATATTCCATATAGATCTGCAGCAAAACTTTGGATGCCACGCCCACCCATACCGCTCCCAGCCCCCCATTCCCCACTTTTTACAAACTTTGAGCTAGATTCACCAAATTTGGTATGAAGATAGAAATTGACATTTCATAAAGATATGCAGCAAAAATTTGGATGCAACGCCCACCCACACCGCCCCCAGCCACCCTTCTACCACCTTTTACAAACTTTGAGCTTGAGTCACCAAAATTTGTATGAAGGTAGCAATTAACATTCCACATAGATCTTTGGATGCCACGCCCACCATATCCGCTCCCAGCCCCCCATTCCACACATATTACAAACTTCGAGCTAGAGTCACCAAATTTGGAACGAAGATAGCAATTGACATTCCACATAGATCTGCAGCAAAACTTTTGATGCCACGCCCACCCATACCACCTCCAGCCCCCCTTTCCCCACCTTTTACAATTTTTTAGCTAGAGTCACCAAATTTGGAAGGAAGATAGCTGGTGGCATCCTCATCTGCATCGGAGAATCTTTAAGGCAGCGTACACCCCTGCCCAGTCCGTACCCCTTTGCAATCAGGCCTCTTTTTACCGGTTTAAATACTGGTATCGAGCATGCCGCAGTCGGTTGCGTCCGACTGCAACGTTTCCACTTGTTTTTTCCTTCTTTTATGAATTAAAGACTTATGCGTAGCCCAGAGGTCAAAATCTTCGTCTATTGACCCCAATGAGATCTCGCTACTGCTTTCAATACTGTCTTCAATGTTTATACTCGATACCGAAGGTAAAGAGATAATTGGGTTTGTGCAATGTCCGTCATGATATCCGTCCATCTGTCCGTCTGTCCGTCCGTATGTGTCCAATGTTTTCCACACCCTTCATGCTAGAGACTTGAAACTTTCCGATTCTCTTTATCTATGGGATAGTAAATTAAAGTGTCAAGATGGGGGTTTTAAGATAACTGGGGGGCTGGCAAATCGATAAATTCATAACTCAAAACCGATAAATCCACATATATCCAACATCCTTACAATTAGAACTTCCAAATTTGGTAAGAAGATAGCTACTAGTAACCCCCAAAAAACTGAATCGAAGTTTTGGAGCCACGCCCACCTATTCCGCCCCCAGTCCCCCTGCATTTTGAAATCAGAAAAGCCCATATCTCCCGCAGTTTTTGAGCTATAGCAACCAAATTTGGTGCCAAGATAGGTGATTATGATACCCCAAAAACTCGCTTTAAAAGTCTGAATGCCACGCCCACCAATACCGCACAAGCCACCCCTATCTGCCCCAACGCTTCGTAAAAAACGGGAGTTCTAGAGCCACCAAATTTGTTAGGATGATAGCTGGCAACGACCCCCAAAAATCTGCAGCAAAGTTTTGGAGCCACGCCCAATCATTTCGCCCCCCTTTCCACACCTTTTACAAACTTCGAGCTAGAGTCACCAAATTTGGAGGGAAGATAGCAATTGACATTTCACAAAGATATGCAGCAAAAATTTGGATGCCACGCCCACCCATACCGCCCCCAGCCCCCTTTCCCCACATATTACAAACTTCGAGCTAGAGTTACCAAATTTGGAAGGAAGGTAGCAATTGACATTCCACATAGATCTGCAGCAAAACTTTGGATGCCACGCCCACCCATACCACCTCCAGCCCCCCTTTCCCCACCTCTTACAAACTTTTAGCTAGAGTCACCAAATTTGGAAGGAAGATAGCTGGTGGCATCCTCATCTGCATCGGAGAATCTTTAAGACAGCGTACACCCCTGCCCAGTCCGTACCACTTTGCAATCAGGCCTCTTTTTACCGGTTTAAATACTGGTATCGAGCATGCCGTAGTCGGTTGCGTCCGACTGCAATGTTTCCACTTGTTTTTCCTTCTTTATGAATTAAAGACTTATGCGTAGCCCAGAGGTCAAAATCTTCGTCTATTGACCCCAATGAGATCTCGCTACTGCTTTCAATACTGTCTTCAATGTTTATACTCGATACCGAAGGTAAAGAGATAATTGGGTTTGTGCAATGTCCGTCATGGTATCCGTCCATCTGTCCGTCTGTCCGTCCGTATGTGTCAAATTTTTTCCACACCCTTCATGCTAGAGACTCGAACCTTTAAAATTCTCTTTATCTATGGGATGGTAAATTAAAGTGCCAAGTTGGGGGTTTTAAGATAACTGGGGGGCTGGCAAATCGATAAATTCGATAACTCAAAACCGATAAATCCACATATATCCAACATCTTTACAATTAGAACTTCCAAATTTGGTAAGAAGATAGCTACTAGTAACCCCCAAAAACTGAATCGAAGTTTTGGAGCCACGCCCACCCATTTCGCCCCCCTTTCCAAACCTTTTACAAACTTCGAGCTAGAGTCACCAAATTGGGAAGGAAGATAGCAATTGACATTTCACAAAGATCTGCAGCAACAATTTGGATGCCACGCCCACACATTCTGCCCCCAGTCCCCCTGCATTTTGAAATCAGAAAAGCCCATATCTCCCGCAGTTTTTGAGCTATAGCAACCAAATTTGGTGCCAAGATAGGTGATTATGATACCCCAAAAACTCGCTTTAAAAGTCTGAATGCCACGCCCACCAATACCACCAAAGCCACCCCTATCTGCCCAAACGCTTCGTAAAAAACGGGAGTTCCAGAGCCACCAAATTTGTTAGGATGATAGCTGGCAACGACCCCCAAAAATCTGCAGCAAAGTTTTGGAGCCACGCCCAACCATTTCGCCCTCCTTTCCAAACCTTTTACAAACCTCGAGCTAGAGTCACCAAATTGGGAAGGAAGATAGCAATTGACATTCCACATAGATCTGCAGCTAAACTTTGGATGCCACGCCCACCCATACCGCTCCCAGCCCCCCTATCCACACCTTTTACAAACTTCGAGCTAGAGTCATCAAATTTGGTATGAAGATAGCAATTGATATTCCACATAGATCTGCAGCAAAACTTTGGATGCCACGCCCACCCATACCTCTCCCAGCCCCCCATTCCCCACTTTTTACAATTTTTGAGCTAGATTCACCAAATTTGGTATGAAGATAGAAATTGACATTTTACAAAGATATGCAGCAAAAATTTGGATGCAACGCCCACCCACACCCCTCCCAGCCCCCTTTCCCCACCTTTTACAAACTTCAAGCTAGAGTCCCCAAATTTGGTATGAAGATAGCAATTGATATTCCACATAGATCTGCAGCAAAACTTTGGATGCCACGCCCACCCATACCGCTCCCAGCCCCCCTTTCCAAACCTTTTACAAACTTCGAGCTAGAGTCACCAAATTGGGAAGGAAGATAGCAATTGACATTTCACAAAGATCTGCAGCAACTATTTGGATGCCACGCCCACCCATACCGCCCCAGCCCCCCTTTCCCCACATATTACAAACTTCGAGCTAGAGTCACCAAATTTGGAAGGAAGGTAGCAATTGACATTCCACATAGATCTGCAGCAAAACTTTGGATGCCACGCCCACCCATACCGCGTCCAGCCCCCCTATCCACACCTTTTACAAGCTTCGAGCTAGAGTCACCAAATTTGGTATGAAGATAGCAATTGATATTCCACATAGATCTGCAGCAAAACTTTGGATGCCACGCCCACCCATACCGCTCCCAGCTCCCCATTCCCCACTTTTTACAAACTTTGAGCTAGATTCACCAAATTTGGTATGAAGATAGAAATTGACATTTCACAAAGATATGCAGCAAAAATTTGGATGCAACGCCCACCCATACCGCCCCCAGCCCCCCTTCCACCACCTTTTACAAACTTTGAGCTAGAGTCACCAAAATTTGAAAGGAAGATAGCAATTGACATTCCACATAGATCTGCAGCAAAACTTTGGATGCCACGCCCACCCATACCGCTCCCAGCCCCCCTATCCACACCTTTCACAAACTTCGAGCTAGAGTCATCAAATTTGGTATGAAGATAGCAATTGATATTCCACATAGATCTGCATCAAAACTTTGGATGCCACGCCCACCCATACCGCTCCCAGCCCCCCATTCACCACTTTTTACAAACTTTGAGCTAGATTCACCAAATTTGGTATGAAGATAGAAATTGACATTTCACAAAGATATGCAGCAAAAATTTGGATGCAACGCTCACCCAAACCGCCCCCAGCCCCCCTTCTACCACCTTTTACAAACTTTGAGCTTGAGTCACCAAAATTTGTATGAAGGTAGCAATTAACATTCCACATAGATCTTTGGATGCCACGCCCACCATTACCGCTCCCAGCCCCCCATTCCCCACATATTACAACCTTCGAGGTAGAGTCACCAAATTTGGAAGGAAGATAGCAATTGACATTCCACATAGATCTGCAGCTAAACTTTTGATGCCACGCCCACCCATACCGCTCCCAGCCCCCCTATCCACACCTTTTACAAACTTCGAGCTAGAGTCATCAAATTTGGTATGAAGATAGCAATTGATATTCCACATAGATCTGCAGCAAAACTTTGGATGCCACGCCCACCCATACCTCTCCCAGCCCCCCATTCCCCACTTTTTACAATTTTTGAGCTAGATTCACCAAATTTGGTATGAAGATAGAAATTGACATTTCACAAAGATATGCAGCAAAAATTTGGATGCAACGCCCACCCACACCCCTCCCAGCCCCCCTTTCCACACCTTTTACAAACTTCGAGCTAGAGTCACCAAATTTGGTATGAAGATAGCAATTGATATTCCACATAGATTTGCAGCAAAACTTTGGATGCCACGCCCACCCATACCGCTCCCAGCCCCCCATTCCCCACTTTTTACAAACTTTGAGCTAGATTCACCAAATTTGGTATGAAGATAGAAATTGACATTTCACAAAGATATGAAGCAAAACTTTGGATGCCACTCCCACCCATACCGCCCCCAGCCCCCTTTCCCCACATATTACAAACTTCGAGCTAGAGTCACCAAATTTGGAAGGAAGGTAGCAATTGACATTCCACATAGATCTGCAGCAAAACTTTTGATGCCACGCCCACCCATACCACCTCCAGCCCCCCTTTCCCCACCTTTTACAAACTTTTAGCTAGAGTCATCAAATTTGGAAGGAAGATAGCTGGTGGCATCCTCATCTGCATCGGAGAATCTTTAAGGCAGCGTACACCCCTGCCCAGTCCGTACCCCTTTGCAATCAGGCCTCTTTTTACCGGTTTAAATACTGGTATCGAGAATGCCGCAGTCGGTTGCGTCCGACTGCAACGTTTCCACTTGTTTTTCCTTCTTTTATGAATTAAAGACTTATGCGTAGCCCAGAGGTCAAAATCTTCGTCTATTGACCCCAATGAGATCTCGCGACTGCTTTCAATACTGTCTTCAATGTTTATACTCGATACCGAAGGTAAAGAGATAATTGGGTTTGTGCAATGTCCGTCATGGTATCCGTCCATCTGTCCGTCTGTCCGTCCGTATGTGTCCAATTTTTTCCACACCCTTCATGCTAGAGACTTGAAACTTTCCGATTCTCTTTATCTATGGCATAGTAAATTAAAGTGTCAAGATGGGGGTTTTAAGATAACTGGGGGGCTGGCAAATCGATAAATTCGATAACTCAAAACCGATAAATCCACATATATCCAACATCTTTACAATTAGAACTTCCAAATTTGGTAAGAAGATAGCTACTAGTAACCCCCAAAAAACTGAATCGAAGTTTTGGAGCCACGCCCACCCATTTCGCCCCCCTTTCCAAACCTTTTACAAACTTCGAGCTAGAGTCACCAAATTGGGAAGGAAGATAGCAATTGACATTTCACAAAGATCTGCAGCAACAATTTGGATGCCACACCCACCCATACTGCCCCCAGCCCCCCTTTCCCCACATATTACAAACTTCGAGCTAGAGTCACCAAATTTGGAAGAAAGATAGCAATTGACATTCCACAAAGATCTGCAGCTAAACTTTGGATGCCACCATCCATACCGCTCCCAGCCCCCCTATCCACACCTTTTACAAACTTCGAGCTAGAGTCACCAAATTTGGTATGAAGATAGCAATTGATATTCCACATAGATCTGCAGCAAAACTTTGGATGCCACGCCCACCCATACCGCTCCCAGCCCCCCTATCCACACCTATTACAAACTTTGAGCTATAGTCACCAAATTTGGTATGAAGATAGCAATTGATATTCCACATAGATCTGCAGCAAACTTTGGATGCCACGCCCACCCATACCGCTCCCAGCCCCCCATTCCCTACTTTTTACAAACTTTGAGCTAGTTTCACCAAATTTGGTATGAAGATAGAAATTGACATTTCACAAAGATCTGCAGCAACAATTTGGATGCCACGCCCACCCATACCGCTCCCAGCCCCCCTATCCACACCTATTACAAACTTCAAGCTAGAGTCACCAAATTTGGTATGAAGATAGCAATTGATATTCCACATAGATCTGCAGCAAAACTTTGGATGCCACGCCCACCCATACCGCTCCCAGCCCCCCATTCCCCACTTTTTACAAACTTTGAGCTAGATTCACCAAATTTGGTATGAAGATAGAAATTGACATTTCACAAAGATCTGCAGCAACAATTTGGATGCCACACCCACCCATACTGCCCCCAGCCCCCCTTTCCCCACATGTTACAAACTTCGAGCTAGAGTCACCAAATTTGGAAGAAAGATAGCAATTGACATTCCACAAAGATCTGCAGCTAAACTTTGGATGCCACCATCCATACCGCTCCCAGCCCCCCTATCCACACCTTTTACAAACTTCGAGCTAGAGTCATCAAATTTGGTATGAAGATAGCAATTGATATTCCACATAGATCTGCAGCAAAACTTTGGATGCCACGCCCACCCATACCGCTCCCAGCCCCCCTATCCACACCTATTACAAACTTTGAGCTAGAGTCACCAAATTTGGTATGAAGATAGCAATTGATATTCCACATAGATCTGCAGCAAAACTTGGATGCCACGCCCACCCATACCGATCCCAGCCCCCCATTCCCCACTTTTTACAAACTTTGAGCTAGATTCACCAAATTTTGTATGAAGGTAGCAATTAACATTCCACATAGATATGCAGCAAAAATTTTGATGCAACGCCCACCCACACCGCCCCCAACCCCCCTTCTACCACCTATTACAAACTTTGAGCTTGAGTCACCAAAATTTGTATGAAGGTAGCAATTAACATTCCACATAGATCTTTGGATGCCACGCCCAGCATATCCGCTCCCAGCCCCCCATTCCCCACACATTACAAACTTCGAGCTAGAGTCACCAAATTTGGTATGAAGATAGCAATTGATATTCCATATAGATCTGCAGCAAAACTTTGGATGCCACGCCCACCCATACCGCTCCCAGCCCCCCATTCCCCACTTTTTAAAAACTTTGAGCTAGATTCACCAAATTTGGTATGAAGATAGAAATTGACATTTCATAAAGATATGCAGCAAAAATTTGGATGCAACGCCCACCCACACCGCCCCCAGCCACCCTTCTACCACCTTTTACAAACTTTGAGCTTGAGTCACCAAAATTTGTATGAAGGTAGCAATTAACATTCCACATAGATCTTTGGATGCCACGCCCACCATATCCGCTCCCAGCCCCCCATTCCACACATATTACAAACTTCGAGCTAGAGTCACCAAATTTGGAACGAAGATAGCAATTGACATTCCACATAGATCTGCAGCAAAACTTTTGATGCCACGCCCACCCATACCACCTCCAGCCCCCCTTTCCCCACCTTTTACAATTTTTAGCTAGAGTCACCAAATTTGGAAGGAAGATAGCTGGTGGCATCCTCATCTGCATCGGAGAATCTTTAAGGCAGCGTACACCCCTGCCCAGTCCGTACCCCTTTGCAATCAGGCCTCTTTTTACCGGTTTAAATACTGGTATCGAGCATGCCGCAGTCGGTTGCGTCCGACTGCAACGTTTCCACTTGTTTTTCCTTCTTTTATGAATTAAAGACTTATGCGTAGCCCAGAGGTCAAAATCTTCGTCTATTGACCCCAATGAGATCTCGCTACTGCTTTCAATACTGTCTTCAATGTTTATACTCGATACCGAAGGTAAAGAGATAATTGGGTTTGTGCAATGTCCGTCATGATATCCGTCCATCTGTCCGTCTGTCCGTCCGTATGTGTCCAATGTTTTCCACACCCTTCATGCTAGAGACTTGAAACTTTCCGATTCTCTTTATCTATGGGATAGTAAATTAAAGTGTCAAGATGGGGGTTTTAAGATAACTGGGGGGCTGGCAAATCGATAAATTCAATAACTCAAAACCGATAAATCCACATATATCCAACATCCTTACAATTAGAACTTCCAAATTTGGTAAGAAGATAGCTACTAGTAACCCCCAAAAAACTGAATCGAAGTTTTGGAGCCACGCCCACCTATTCCGCCCCCAGTCCCCCTGCATTTTGAAATCAGAAAAGCCCATATCTCCCGCAGTTTTTGAGCTATAGCAACCAAATTTGGTGCCAAGATAGGTGATTATGATACCCCAAAAACTCGCTTTAAAAGTCTGAATGCCACGCCCACCAATACCGCACAAGCCACCCCTATCTGCCCCAACGCTTCGTAAAAAACGGGAGTTCTAGAGCCACCAAATTTGTTAGGATGATAGCTGGCAGCGACCCCCAAAAATCTGCAGCAAAGTTTTGGAGCCACGCCCAATCATTTCGCCCCCCTTTCCACACCTTTTACAAACTTCGAGCTAGAGTCACCAAATTTGGAGGGAAGATAGCAATTGACATTTCACAAAGATATGCAGAAAAAATTTGGATGCTACGCCCACCCATACCGCCCCCAGCCCCCTTTCCCCACATATTAAAAACTTCGAGCTAGAGTCACCGAATTTGGAAGGAAGATAGCAATTGACATTCCACAAAGATCTGCAGCTGAACTTTGGATGCCACGCCCACCCATACCGCGTCCAGCCCCCCTATCCACACCTTTTACAAACTTCGAGCTAGAGTCACCAAATTTGGTATGAAGATAGCAATTGATATTCCACATAGATCTGCAGCAAAACTTTGGATGCCACGCCCACCCATACCGCTCCCAGCCCCCCATTCACCACTTTTTACAAACTTTGAGCTAGATTCACCAAATTTGGTATGAAGATAGAAATTGACATTTCACAAAGATATGCAGCAAAAATTTGGATGCAACGCCCACCCACACCGCCCCCAGCCCCCCTTCCACCACCTTTTACAAACTTTGAGCTAGAGTCACCAAAATTTGAAAGGAAGATAGCAATTGACATTCCACATAGATCTGCAGCAAAACTTTGGATGCCACGCCCACCCATACCGCTCCCAGCCCCCCATTCCCCACATATTACAAACTTCGAGCTAGAGTCACCAAATTTGGCAGGAAGATAGCAATTAACATTCCGCATAGATCTACAGCTAAACTTTGGATGCCACGCCCACCCATACCGCTCCCAGCCCCCGATTCCCCACATATTACAAACTTCGAGCTAGAGTCACCAAATTTGGTATGAAGATAGCAATTGATATTCCACATAGATCTGCAGCAAAACTTTGGATGCCACGCCCACCCATACCGCTCCCTGCCCCCCATTCCCCACTTTGTAAAAACTTTGAGCTAGATACACCAAATTTGGTATGAAGATAGAAATTGACATTTCACAAAGATATGAAGCAAAACTTTGGATGCCACTCCCACCCATACCGCCCCCAGCCCCCTTTCCCCACATATTACAAACTTCGAGCTAGAGTTACCAAATTTGGAAGGAAGGTAGCAATTGACATTCCACATAGATCTGCAGCAAAACTTTGGATGCCACGCCCACCCATACCGCTCCCAGCCCCCGATTCCCCACATATTACAAACTTCGAGCTAGAGTCACCAAATTTGGTATGAAGATAGCAATTGATATTCCACATAGATCTGCAGCAAAACTTTGGATGCCACGCCCACCCATACCGCTCCCTGCCCCCCATTCCCCACTTTGTACAAACTTTGAGCTAGATTCACCAAATTTGGTATGAAGATAGAAATTGACATTTCACAAAGATATGAAGCAAAACTTTGGATGCCACTCCCACCCATACCGCCCCCAGCCCCCTTTCCCCACATATTACAAACTTCGAGCTAGAGTTACCAAATTTGGAAGGAAGGTAGCAATTGACATTCCGCATAGATCTACAGCTAAACTTTGGATGCCACGCCCACCCATACCGCTCCCAGCCCCCGATTCCCCACATATTACAAACTTCGAGCTAGAGTCACCAAATTTGGTATGAAGATAGCAATTGATATTCCACATAGATCTGCAGCAAAACTTTGGATGCCACGCCCACTCATACCTCTCCCAGCCCCCCATTCCCCACTTTTTACAATTTTTGAGCTAGATTCACCAAATTTGGTATGAAGATAGAAATTGACATTTTACAAAGATATGCAGCAAAAATTTGGATGCAACGCCCACCCACACCCCTCCCAGCCCCCCTTTCCACACCTTTTACAAACTGCAAGCTAGAGTCACCAAATTTGGTATGAAGATAGCAATTGATATTCCACATAGATCTGCAGCAAAACTTTGGATGCCACGCCCACCCATACCGCTCCCAGCCCCCCTATCCACACCTTTTACAAACTTCGAGCTAGAGTCATCAAATTTGGTATGAAGATAGCAATTGATATTCCACATAGATCTGCAGCAAAACTTTGGATGCCACTCCCACCCATACCGCCCCCAGCCCCCTTTCCCCACATATTACAAACTTCGAGCTAGAGTCACCAAATTTGGAAGGAAGGTAGCAATTGACATTCCACATAGATCTGCAGCAAAACTTTTGATTCCACGCCCACCCATACCACCTCCAGCCCCCCTTTCCCCACCTTTTACAAACTTTTAGCTAGAGTCATCAAATTTGGAAGGAAGATAGCTGGTGGCATCCTCATCTGCATCGGAGAATCTTTAAGGCAGCGTACACCCCTGCCCAGTCCGTACCCCTTTGCAATCAGGCCTCTTTTTACCGGTTTAAATACTGGTATCGAGCATGCCGCAGTCGGTTGCGTCCGACTGCAATGTTTCAACTTGTTTTTCCTTCTTTTATGAATTAAAGACTTATGCGTAGCCCAGAGGTCAAAATCTTCGTCTATTGACCCCAATGAGATCTCGCTACTGCTTTCAATACTGTCTTCAATGTTTATACTCGATACCGAAGGTAAAGAGATAATTGGGTTTGTGCAATGTCCGTCATGCTATCCGTCCATCTGTCCGTCTGTCCGTCCGTATGTGTCCAATTTTTTCCACACCCTTCATGCTAGAGACTTGAAACTTTCCGATTCTCTTTATCTATGGGATAGTAAATTAAAGTGTCAAGATGGGGGTTTTAAGATAACTGGGGGGCTGGCAAATCGATAAATTCGATAACTCAAAACCGATAAATCCACATATATCCAACATCCTTACAATTAGAACTTCCAAATTTGGTAAGAAGATAGCTACTAGTAACCCCCAAACAACTGAATCGAAGTTTTGGAGCCACGCCCACCCATTTCGCCCCCCTTTCCAAACCTTTTACAAACTTCGAGCTAGAGTCACCAAATTGGGAAGGAAGATAGCAATTGACATTTCACAAAGATCTGCAGCAACAATTTGGATGCCACGCCCACCCACACCGCCCCAGCCCCCCTTTCCCCACATATTACAAACTTCGAGCTAGAGTCACCAAATTTGGAAGAAAGATAGCAATTGACATTCCACAAAGATCTGCAGCTAAACTTTGGATGCCACGCCCACCCATACCGCGTCCAGCCCCCCTATCCACACCTTTTACAAACTTCGAGCTAGAGTCACCAAATTTGGTATGAAGATAGCAATTGATATTCCACATAGATCTGCAGCAAAACTTTGGATGCCACGCCCACCCATACCGCTCCCAGCTCCCCATTCCCCACTTTTTACAAACTTTGAGCTAGATTCACCAAATTTGGTATGAAGATAGAAATTGACATTTCACAAAGATATGCAGCAAAAATTTGTATGCAACGCCCACCCACACCGCCCCAGCCCCCCTTCCACCACCTTTTACAAACTTTGAGCTAGAGTCACCAAAATTTGAAAGGAAGATAGCAATTGACATTCCACATAGATCTGCAGCAAAACTTTGGATGCCACGCCCACCCATACCGCTCCCAGCCCCCCATTCCCCACTTTTTAAAAACTTTGAGCTAGATTCACCAAATTTGGTATGAAGATAGAAATTGACATTTCACAAAGATATGCAGCAAAAATTTGGATTGAACGCCCACCCACACCCCTCCCAGCCCCCCTTTCCTCACCTTTTACAAACTTCGAGCTAGAGTCACCAAATTTGGTATGAAGATAGCAATTGATATTCCACATAGATTTGCAGCAAAACTTTGGATGCCACGCCCACCCATACCGCTCCCAGCCCCCCATTCCCCACTTTTTACAAACTTTGAGCTAGATTCACCAAATTTGGTATGAAGATAGAAATTGACATTTCACAAAGATATGAAGCAAAACTTTGGATGCCACTCCCACCCATACCGCCCCCAGCCCCCTTTCCCCACATATTACAAACTTCGAGCTAGAGTCACCAAATTTGGAAGGAAGGTAGCAATTGACATTCCACATAGATCTGCAGCAAAACTTTTGATGCCACGCCCACCCATACCGCTCCCAGCCCCCGATTCCCCACATATTACAAACTTTTAGCTAGAGTCATCAAATTTGGAAGGAAGATAGCTGGTGGCATCCTCATCTGCATCGGAGAATCTTTAAGGCAGCGTACACCCCTGCCCAGTCCGTACCCCTTTGCAATCAGGCCTCTTTTTACCGGTTTAAATACTGGTATCGAGCATGCCGCAGTCGGTTGCGTCCGACTGCAACGTTTCCACTTGTTTTTCCTTCTTTTATGAATTAAAGACTTATGCGTAGCCCAGAGGTCAAAATCTTCGTCTATTGACCCCAATGAGATCTCGCTACTGCTTTCAATACTGTCTTCAATGTTTTTACTCGATACCGAAGGTAAAGAGATAATTGGGTTTGTGCAATGTCCGTCATGGTATCCGTCCATCTGTCCGTCTGTCCGTCCGCATGTGTCCAATTTTTTCCACACCCTTCATGCTAGAGACTTGAAACTTTCCGATTCTCTTTATCTATGGGATAGTAAATTAAAGTGTCAAGATGGCGGTTTTAAGATAACTGGGGGGCTGGCAAATCGATAAATTCGATAACTCAAAACCGATAAATCCACATATATCCAACATCCTTACAATTAGAACTTCCAAATTTGCTAAGAAGATAGCTACTAGTAACCCCCAAAGAACTGAATCGAAGTTTTGGAGCCACGCCCACCCATTCCGCCCCCAGTCCACCTGTATTTTGGAATCAGAAAAGCCCATATCTCCCGCAGTTTTTGAGCTATAGCATCGAAAATTGGTGCCAAGTTAGGTGATTATGATACCCCAAAAACTCGCTTTAAAAGTCTGAATGCCACGCCCACCAATACCGCCCAAGCCACCCCTATCTGCCCCAACGCTTTGTAAAAAACGGGAGTTCTAGAGCCACCAAATTTGATAGGATGATAGCTGGCAACGACCCCCAAAAATCTGCAGCAAAAATTTGGATGCCACGCCCACCCATACCGCCCCCAGCCCCCCTTTCCCCACATATTACAAACTTCGAGCTAGAGTCACCAAATTTGGAAGGAAGATAGCAATTGACATTTCACAAAGATATGAAGCAAAACTTTGGATGCCACTCCCACCCATACCGCCCCCAGATCCTTTCCCCACATATTACAAACTTCGAGCTAGAGTCACCAAATTTGGAAGGAAGGTAGCAATTGACATTCCACATAGATCTGCAGCAAAACTTTTGATGCCACGCCCACCCATACCACCTCCAGCCCCCCTTTCCCCACCTTTTACAAACTTTTAGCTAGAGTCATCAAATTTGGAAGGAAGATAGCTGGTGGCATCCTCATCTGCATCGGAGAATCTTTAAGGCAGCGAACACCCCTGCCCAGTCCGTACCCCTTTGCAATCAGGCCTCTTTTTACCGGTTTAAATACTGGTATCGAGCATGCCGCAGTCGGTTGCGTCCGACTGCAACGTTTCCACTTGTTTTTCCTTCTTTTATGAATTAAAGACTTATGCGTAGCCCAGAGGTCAAAATCTTCGTCTATTGACCCCAATGAGATCTCGCTACTGCTTTCAATACTGTCTTCAATGTTTATACTCGATACCGAAGGTAAAGAGATAATTGGGTTTGTGCAATGTCCGTCATGGTATCCGTCCATCTGTCCGTCTGTCCGTCCGTATGTGTCCAATTTTTTCCACACACTCAAAACCGATAAATCCACATATATCCAACATCCTTACAATTAGAACTTCCAAATTTGGTAAGAAGATAGCTACTAGTAACCCCCAAAAAACTGAATCGAAGTTTTGGAGCCACGCCCACCCATTACGCCCCCCTTTCCAAACCTTTTACAAACTTCGAGCTAGAGTCACCAAATTGGGAAGGAAGATAGCAATTGACATTTCACAAAGATCTGCAGCAACAATTTGGATGCCACGCCCACACATTCCGCCCCCAGTCCCCCTGCATTTTGAAATCAGAAAAGCCCATATCTCCCACAGTTTTTGAGCTATAGCAACCAAATTTGGTGCCAAGATAGGTGATTATGATACCCCAAAAACTCGCTTTAAAAGTCTGAATGCCACGCCCACCAATACCACCAAGCCACCCCTATCTGCCCAAACGCTTCGTAAAAAACGGGAGTTCTAGAGCCACCAAATTTGTTAGGATGATAGCTGGCAACGACCCCCAAAAATCTGCAGCAAAGTTTTGGAGCCACGCCCAACCATTTCGCCCCCCTTTCCAAACCTTTTACAAACTTCGAGCTAGAGTCACCAAATTGGGAAGGAAGATAGCAATTGACATTTCACAAAGATCTGCAGCAACAATTTGGATGCCACGCCCACCCATACCGCCCCAGCCCCCCTTTCCCCACATATTACAAACTTCGAGCTAGAGTCACCAATTTGGAAGAAAGATAGCAATTGACATTCCACAAAGATCTGCAGCTAAACTTTGGATGCCACGCCCACCCATACCGCGTCCAGCCCCCCTATCCACACCTTTTACAAACTTCGAGCTAGAGTCACCAAATTTGGTATGAAGATAGCAATTGATATTCCACATAGATCTGCAGCAAAACTTTGGATGCCACGCCCACCCATACCGCTCCCAGCCCCCCATTCCCCACTTTTTACAAACTTTGAGCTAGATTCACCAAATTTGGTATGAAGATAGAAATTGACATTTCACAAAGATATGCAGCAAAAATTTGGATGCAACGCCCACCCACACCGCCCCCAGCCCCCCTTCCACCACCTTTTACAAACTTTGAGCATGAGTCACCAAAATTTGTATGAAGGTAGCAATTAACATTCCACATAGATCTTTGGATGCCACGCCCACCATATCCGCTCCCAGCCCCCCATTCCCCACATATTACAAAGTTCGAGCTAGAGTCACCAAATTTGGAAGGAAGATAGCAATTGACATTCCACATAGATCTGCAGCTAAACTTTGGATGCCTCGCCCACCCATACCGCTCCCAGCCCCCCTGTCCACACCTTTTACAAACTTCGAGCTAGAGTCATCAAATTTGGTATGAAGATAGCAATTGATATTCCACATAGATCTGCAGCAAAACTTTGGATGCCACGCCCACCCATACCGCTCCCAGCCCCCCATACACCACTTTTTACAAACTTTTAGCTAGATTCACCAAATTTGGTATGAAGATAGAAATTGACATTTCACAAAGATATGCAGAAAAAATTTGGATGCAACGCCCACCCACACCGCCCCCAGCCCCCCTTCTACCACCTTTTACAAACTTTGAGCTTGAGTCACCAAATTTGTATGAAGGTAGCAATTGACATTCCACATAGATCTTTGGATGCCACGCCCACCATATCCGCTCCCAGCCCCCCATTCCCCACATATTACAAAGTTCGAGCTAGAGTCACCAAATTTGGAAGGAAGATAGCAATTGACATTCCACATAGATCTGCAGCTAAACTTTGGATGCCTCGCCCACCCATACCGCTCCCAGCCCCCCTGTCCACACCTTTTACAAACTTCGAGCTAGAGTCACCAAATTTGGTATGAAGATAGCAATTGATATTCCACATAGATCTGCAGCAAAACTTTGGATGCCACGCCCACCCATACCTCTCCCAGCCCCCCATTCCCCACTTTTTACAATTTTTGAGCTAGATTCACCAAATTTGGTATGAAGATAGAAATTGACATTTCACAAAGATATGCAGCAAAAATTGGGATGCAACGCCCACCCACACCCCTCCCAGCCCCCCTCTCCCACCCTTTTACAAACTTCGAGCTAGAGTCACCAAATTTGGTATGAAGATGGCAATTGATATTCCACATAGATCTGCAGCAAAAGTTTGGATGCCACGCCCACCCATACCGCTCCCAGCCCCCCATTCCCCACTTTTTACAAACTTTGAGCTAGATTCACAAAATTTGGTATGAAGATAGAAATTGACATTTCACAAAGATATGAAGCAAAATTTTGGATGCCACTCCCACCCATACCGCCCCCAGCCCCCTTTCCCCACATATTACAAACTTCGAGCTAGAGTCACCAAATTTGGAAGGAAGGTAGCAATTGACATTCCACATAGATCTGCAGCAAAACTTTTGATGCCACGCCCACCCATACCACCTCCAGCCCCCCTTTCCCCACCTTTTACAAACTTTTAGCTAGAGTCATCAAATTTGGAAGGAAGATAGCTGGTGGCATCCTCATCTGCATCGGAGAATCTTTAAGGCAGCGAACACCCCTGCCCAGTCCGTACCCCTTTGCAATCAGGCCTCTTTTTACCGGTTTAAATACTGGTATCGAGCATGCCGCAGTCGGTTGCGTCCGACTGCAACGTTTCCACTTGTTTTTCCTTCTTTTATGAATTAAAGACTTATGCGTAGCCCAGAGGTCAAAATCTTCGTCTATTGACCCCAATGAGATCTCGCTACTGCTTTCAATACTGTCTTCAATGTTTATACTCGATACCGAAGGTAAAGAGATAATTGGGTTTGTGCAATGTCCGTCATGGTATCCGTCCATCTGTCCGTCTGTCCGTCCGTATGTGTCCAATTTTTTCCACACCCTTCATGCTAGAGACTTGAAACTTTCCGATCTCTTTATCTATGGATAGTAAATTAAAGTGTCCAAGATGGGGTTTTAAGATAACTGGGGGCTGGCAAATCGATAAATTCGATAACTCAAAACCGATAAATCCACATATATCCAACATCCTTACAATTAGAACTTCCAAATTGGTAAGAAGATAGCTACTAGTAACCCCCAAACAACTGAATCGAAGTTTTGGAGCCACGCCCACCCATTTCGCCCCCCTTTCCAAACCTTTTACAAACTTCGAGCTAGAGTCACCAAATTGGGAAGGAAGATAGCAATTGACATTTCACAAAGATCTGCAGCAACAATTTGGATGCCACGCCCACCACACCGCCCCAGCCCCCCTTTGCCCACATATTACAAACTTCGAGCTAGAGTCACCAAATTTGGAAGAAAGATAGCAATTGACATTCCACAAAGATCTGCAGCTAAACTTTGGATGCCACGCCCACCCATACCGCGTCCAGCCCCCCTATCCACACCTTTTACAAACTTCGAGCTAGAGTCACCACATTTGGTATGAAGATAGCAATTGATATTCCACATAGATCTGCAGCAAAACTTTGGATGCCACGCCCACCCATACCGCTCCCAGCCCCCATTCCCCACTTTTACAAACTTTGAGCTAGATTCACCAAATTTGGTATGAAGATAGAAATTGACATTTCACAAAGATATGCAGCAAAAATTTGGATGCCACGCCCACCCACACCGCCCCCAGCCCCCCTTCCACCACCTTTTACAAACTTTGAGCTAGAGTCACCAAATTTGTAAGGAAGATAGCAATTGACATTCCACATAGATCTGCAGCAAAACTTTGGATGCCACGCCCACCCATACCGCTCCCAGCCCCCCATTCCCCACTTTTTACAAACTTTGAGCTAGATTCACCAAATTTGGTATGAAGATAGAAATTGACATTTCACAAAGATATGCAGCAAAATTTGGATGCAACGCCCACCCACACCGCTCCCAGCCCCCCTTTCCTCACCTTTTACAAACTTCGAGCTAGAGTCACCAAATTTGGTATGAAGATAGCAATTGATATTCCACATAGATTGCAGCAAAACTTTGGATGCCACGCCCACCCATACCGCTCCCAGCCCCCCATTCCCCACTTTTTACAAACTTTGAGCTAGATTCACCAAATTTGGTATGAAGATAGAAATTGACATTTCACAAAGATATGCAGCAAAACTTTGGATGCCACTCCCACCCATACCGCCCCCAGCCCCCTTTCCCCACATATTACAAACTTCGAGCTAGAGTCACCAAATTTGGAAGGAAGGTAGCAATTGACATTCCACATAGATCTGCAGCAAAACTTTGGATGCCACGCCCACCCATACCGCTCCCAGCCCCCATTCCCCACATATTACAAACTTTTAGCTAGAGTCATCAAATTTGGAAGGAAGATAGCTGGTGGCATCCTCATCTGCATCGGAGAATCTTTAAGGCAGCGTACACCCCTGCCCAGTCCGTACCCCTTTGCAATCAGGCCTCTTTTACCGGTTAATACTGTATCGAGCATGCCGCAGTCGTTGCGTCCGACTGCAACGTTCCACTTGTTTTCCTTCTTTATGAATAAAGACTTATGCGTAGCCCAGAGTCAAATCTTCGTCTATTGACCCCAATGAGATCTCGCTACTGCTTTCAATACTGTCTTCAATGTTTTACTCGATACCGAAGGTAAAGAGATAATTGGTTTGTGCAATGTCCGTCATGGTATCCGTCCATCTGTCCGTCTGTCCGTCCGTATGTGTCCAATTTTTCCACACCTTCAGCTAGAGACTTGAAACTTTCCGATTCTCTTATCTATGGATAGTAAATTAAAGTGTCAAGATGGCGGTTTAAGATAACTGGGGGGCTGGCACATCGATAAATCGATACTCAAACCGATAATCCACATATATCCACATCTTACAATTAGAACTTCCAAATTTGCTATGAAGATAGCTACTAGTAACCCCAAAGAACTGAATCGAAGTTTTGGAGCCACGCCCACCCATACCGCTCCCAGCCCCCTCATTTCGCCCACTTTTTCACAATTTTTGAGCTATATGCACCGAAATTTGGTGCAAGATAGAGATTGACATTCCCAAAAATCGCTTTAAAAGTTGGATGCCACGCCCACCCATACCCTCCCAGCCACCCCTCTGCCCACCGCTTTTAAAAACGTCGAGCTAGAGTCACCAAATTTGATATGAAGATGGCAACTGACATCCACAAGATCTGCAGCAAAAGTTTGGATGCCACGCCCACCCATACCGCTCCCAGCCCCCCTTTCCCCACATTTTACAAACTTCGAGCTAGAGTCACCAAATTTGGTATGAAGATAGAAATTGACATTTCACAAAGATATGAAGCAAAACTTTGGATGCCACTCCCACCCATACCGCCCCCAGCCCCCTTTCCCCACATATTACAAACTTCGAGCTAGAGTCACCAAATTTGGAAGGAAGGTAGCAATTGACATTCCACATAGATCTGCAGCAAAACTTTTGATGCCACGCCCACCCATACCGCTCCCAGCCCCCCTTTCCCCACCTTTTACAAACTTTTAGCTAGAGTCATCAAATTTGGAAGGAAGATAGCTGGTGGCATCCTCATCTGCATCGGAGAATCTTTAAGGCAGCGTACACCCCTGCCCAGTCCGTACCCCTTTGCAATCAGGCCTCTTTTTACCGGTTTAAATACTGGTATCGAGCATGCCGCAGTCGGTTGCGTCCGACTGCAACGTTTCCACTTGTTTTTCCTTTTTTATGAATTAAAGACTTATGCGTAGCCCAGAGGTCAAAATCTTCGTCTATTGACCCCAATGAGATCTCGCTACTGCTTTCAATACTGTCTTCAATGTTTATACTCGATACCGAAGGTAAAGAGATAATTGGGTTTGTGCAATGTCCGTCATGGTATCCGTCCATCTGTCCGTCTGTCCGTCCGTATGTGTCCAATTTTTTCACACCCTCTGCTAGAGACTTGAACTTCCGATTCTTTATCTAGGGATAGTAATTAAAGTGTCATATTGGGGTTTAAGATACTGGGGGCTGCAATCGATAATTCGATAACTCAAAACCGATAAATCCACATATATCCAACATCCTTACAATTAGAACTTCCAAATTTGGTAAGAAGATAGCTACTAGTAACCCCCAAAAAACTGAATCGAAGTTTTGGAGCCACGCCCACCCATTTCGCCCCCCTTTCCAAACCTTTTACAAACTTCGAGCTAGAGTCACCAAATTGGGAAGGAAGATAGCAATTGACATTTCACAAAGATCTGCAGCAACAATTTGGATGCCACGCCCACACATTCCGCCCCCAGTCCCCCTGCATTTTGAAATCAGAAAAGCCCATATCTCCCACAGTTTTTGAGCTATAGCAACCAAATTTGGTGCCAAGATAGGTGATTATGATACCCCAAAAACTCGCTTTAAAAGTCTGAATGCCACGCCCACCAATACCACCAAAGCCAGCCCTATCTGCCCAAACGCTTCGTAAAAAACGGGAGTTCTAGAGCCACCAAATTTGTTAGGATGATAGCTGGCAACGACCCCCAAAAATCTGCAGCAAAGTTTTGGAGCCACGCCCAACCATTTCGCCCTCCTTTCCAAACCTTTTACAAACTTCGAGCTAGAGTCACCAAATTGGGAAGGAAGATAGCAATTGACATTTCACAAAGATCTGCAGCAACAATTTGGATGCCACGCCCACCCATACCGCCCCAGCCCCCCTTTCCCCACATATTACAAACTTCGAGCTAGAGTCACCAAATTTGGAAGAAAGATAGCAATTGACATTCCACAAAGATCTGCAGCTAAACTTTGGATGCCACGCCCACCCATACCGCGTCCAGCCCCCCTATCCACACCTTTTACAAACTTCGAGCTAGAGTCACCAAATTTGGTATGAAGATAGCAATTGATATTCCACATAGATCTGCAGCAAAACTTTGGATGCCACGCCCACCCATACCGCTCCCAGCCCCCCATTCACCACTTTTTACAAACTTTGAGCTAGATTCACCAAATTTGGTATGAAGATAGAAATTGACATTTCACAAAGATATGCAGCAAAAATTTGGATGCAACGCCCACCCACACCCCTCCCAGCCCCCCTTTCCGCACCTTTTACAAACTTTGAGCTTGAGTCACAAAAATTTGTATGAAGGTAGCAATTAACATTCCACATAGATCTTTGGATGCCACGCCCACCATTACCGCTCCCAGCCCCCCATTCCCCACATATTACAAACTTCGAGCTAGAGTCACCAAATTTGGAAGGAAGATAGCAATTGACATTCCACATAGATCTGCAGCTAAACTTTGGATGCCACGCCCACCCATACCGCTCCCAGCCCCCCTATCCACACCTTTTACAAACTTCGAGCTAGAGTCATCAAATTTGGTATGAAGATAGCAATTGATATTCCACATAGATCTGCAGCAAAACTTTGGATGCCACGCCCACCCATACCGCTCCCAGCCCCCCATTCCCCACTTTTTAAAAACTTTGAGCTAGATTCACCAAATTTTGTATGAAGATAGAAATTGACATTTCACAAAGATATGCAGCAAAAATTTGGATGCAACGCCCACCCACACCCCTCCCAGCCCCCCTTTCCCCACCTCTTACAAACTTCGAGCTAGAGTCACCAAATTTGGTATGAAGATAGCAATTGATATTCCACATAGATCTGCAGCAAAACTTTGGATGCCACGCCCACCCATACCGCTCCCAGCCCCCCATTCCCCACTTTTTACAAACTTTGAGCTAGATTCACCAAATTTGGTATGAAGATAGAAATTGACATTTCACAAAGATATGAAGCAAAACTTTGGATGCCACTCCCACCCATACCGCCCCCAGCCCCCTTTCCCCACATATTACAAACTTCGAGCTAGAGTCACCAAATTTGGAAGGAAGGTAGCAATTGACATTCCACATAGATCTGCAGCAAAACTTTTGATGCCACGCCCACCCATACCACCTCCAGCCCCCCTTTCCCCACCTTTTACAAACTTTTAGCTAGAGTCATCAAATTTGGAAGGAAGATAGCTGGTGGCATCCTCATCTGCATCGGAGAATCTTTAAGGCAGCGTACACCCCTGCTCAGTCCGTAGCCCTTTGCAATCAGGCCTCTTTTTACCGGTTTAAATACTGGTATCGAACATGCCGCAGTCGGTTGCGTCCGACTGCAACGTTTCCACTTGTTTTTCCTTCTTTTATGAATTAAAGACTTTGTGAAGTAGGCCGCACCAGCCCTCCTTCACAAAGGATTATAATTATCATCTTCATTTTTTCAGTTAGTTGCTTTCATTTATTATATTATACTTTTTAGTTTAAAGTCGCAAGGAGCGTATTATTGGGTTAATTATCATTTTTATTTTTATTGAGTTGTCTTTCATTTATTTTTATTATACTTTTTAGTTTAAAGTCGCGAGGAGCGCGTTATTGAGTTAATTGAAGTTTGTTATTTTTAACAGTCTTAGGCGCAAGGAGTGCGCAGCATTTATATTGAATAAACGTAAGAGAATTGGAGTTGTACATCTTTTGGTTGACGCTTAACGGCCTAAGTCTAATAAGTCTAAGTTAAATATAAGAGTCGCAAGACGCTGCACACCAGCTGCGATCAGCGAATCCACCACGGTCACGAGCAAGCGTGGGGAGTAGCAAAATCGGCAACTTGGGCCGAAGTAAAAGCGTGGGCGGGGAGTTGCGATTGATACACTAAAGTGAGCGGACGCGTGCGCGCTTAAAAGAATAGAAAACGAAAAAAAAAGGGAGAGAAGCGAAATAGTGTGCTAATAGTAGCAAAGTTATAGAGTCTGGTTTAGAAAAGATAAGGTAAGAGGATAGTTCGTCGCGGTTCATACATGTAGGTTAGATATATATATGTAGTTAAATTTAGGCTTTCATTGTACGAATAATATTTAGTATGATCTGAATAAATTGGTCACCGGCAAATCCGTGACCCAGTGGAGTGAAACTGCGGTGTGTTTTTTTTCTTTTCTTTCTATTCCTCTTCTTTGGTTTTCGTACACGCGCATACGCTAGTCAAGCTGAGTCGCCTTATACTCTGGCTGCTGAGTGTGTCGGCCGTCGCGTTGGTGCAGACGCAAGCATTTTACTTTCCGACTTGTAAAACCGCGCACAGTAAAGTCTCACCAAAAATATATAAATATTCTTGTGAGGTGTACCTGGCCAGACTGAGTTTATACCCTGGCTAAATTACTCCTTTACAAGTGGCGCCCGAGCAGGGACTCTAAAGTGCAAAGGTGTGGTATAATCTGGAATTAAAGCCCCCAGAAATATCACCAACAAGTGTGGAAGAAAAAGTGCGTAAAGTGAAGTGCGGGTATACCCGACGATACCCTGCTTTACAAGTGGCCAACGAGAACGGTTTTCGAGCGTGGTTTTGTGCAATCGTCGCGGCACAACGAAAGTGACGGCATAAGGCAAGTGCAGATCAGAATAACTGTTCGCGTTCGAGAAGCATTGCCTTAGAAACATTTGCGGCGCAACGAAATTGACGGTGGAAGAAGACACACCGATCAAACTAGCGGTTCGCGTTCGAGGCTGTGCATAAGTGAACACCTGCAGCGCAACGAAAGTGTCGGCAAAGTGCGTGAGCGGTCAACGAACGGCGTGACAGCAGCTGGTACAGGCAGCTGCAAAGTCGCGGTCGCTTCGCACAGTGGGCTTCGACCGCGAAAATCAAAAAAAAATTTTTTTTTTTAAATTGACTATGGTGGTGAGTGCGGAGTCCCATCGGTTCTGGTCGACCGTATAAGCGTACAGTGGTGGAAATTAAAGAAAAAAAATTAAATGTTTTTTTTTTTGGGAAAAAAAAATAAGATGAAATAAAAAAGAAAATATCTATATATATAGAGTAACCGTGATAAACAGTGACTTGTTAGCAGATTTTTTTTATATACACCGGGGAAAAAAAAAAGATTGTGATACCGTGGACCAAAAAAAAAAAAAAAAGGAGGATTCTTTTTATTTTTCGCAATAAAATAAAATAACCGCAATAAACAGTGACCAGTTAACAGAAAAATTTTTATTACAATGTAAAAAAAAAAAAAAAAAAAAAAAAAAAAATATATATATAAAATTAATTTCGTAATAAAATAGAATAACCGCGATAAACGGTGAACAGTTAACAGGAAAACTTTTATTACACTGAAAAAAAAAATATATATGAAATTCGTAATACCGTGGACAAAATGTTTGTAACAAAAGAAATAACTACGACAGACAGTGACAAGTTAAAAGTTTTTTTTTACACCGGGAAAAAAAAAAAACATAAAAAAAAATTCGGGAAAATTTTTTTTTTTTAGTTTCGTAACAAAACGGTTACCGCGATAAACCGTGCCAGATTAAGGGTAAAATTTTTGCGAATCGGGACATATACGGTTCGAGACGGAATTTTTTTTTGCGTTCGTTATTTTTTTTCGGTTAAATGGAGAAACCCAAGACTATGGAGCCCGCCCGAGTGGAGGTCGTAGAAAGCAGCAACCCCGGTGTGGGCGTGCAATGGGTCTACCACTGCCATAAGGAGGATCTAGAGGATATCGTCCGGGAGCTCGGATTGGAAAAGTGTGCCACGGTAACTGACTACCGGAAGCTGGTATGTACTTTTATAAGACAAGGTGGTCATACCACCGATATACGGGCCCGGTTAGCGGAATGGGAGTTGCGGTTCGCAAAGATCCCAGTGTCGCCTACCCGGACTGCCGCTTATTTGGAGGAATACGACCTAGGCAGAAGTCTGAATCAGATGCGGCAATCCCATCAATACAGACCGGTGGCACGGAACATTTGCGTCCGCCCTCCAACAGTACGATTTATAATGAAGTTTCCCCACAGAATACAGCATGTATCCCCGATATACGAGTAGGGTCACCTCTGGCATCCGGGGATGATACCCCGGTGAGACAGGTGAGCCCCCATCTTAATTCTAGTGATACCTATAGTACCCCTAGGAACGGGATGGTCGTCCCCGAACTAGTCCGGAAGTGGGGTATCCTGTTCAATGGGTGCACCGACCCATTAGTTTTCCTGGAGGCAATTGAGGACAGGGCGTTGTCATACGACATAGGCTTAGACCGGTTGCCGAGGGCAATGGGCGAGGCTCTAACGGGTAAGGCCGCGCGGTGGCTATCAATAAGTAGGCTAAGGGACGCGACTTGGGCGACATTTAAAGCCGAGTTCTTGGAGTTTTTTCTACCGCCCCAGTATTTCGACAGGTTAGAAGACAGTATCCGGGCACGACGGCAACATGATAACGAGCCGTTCAAGGACTACTTGCTCGAGCTGCGGGGTATGATGTACCACGCGGGGTACAGGGCAGAACAAGAATTGCATAGGGTATACGAGAATTTAGCACCCGAGTACCGTTTGTACATTCGTAGAGGGGACTTCTCCTCTCTGGCGCAGCTAACTCAGATGGCAGCCGAGTACGAGAATGTGAGACAACAAAGTCGCGAGCGCGCAGCACGGAGTAAGACCGGGGGTAGTAGGTATTCGGATGGATTAGCCGGTGAGGTAGCCCCCGCCAAACATTTTAATCCTTTCCGGACGCAACCACAGCCAGGGTCAAGCGGTAATGTGGGGAATACGCCACCGCTTGGGTATACGGAAGTAATATCAAACGGGATGATCAGCCAAGAACAGCCGAGGGCTCTAGGTGGGAAAAGGTTATGCTACTGTATGATACTGTTCGCAAGAGGGTCATTTTGCCAAGGAGTGCCCCAATCCACGGGTACAGTTTTGTCGGCAGTGTGGGGCCAAGGGGGTCAATACCAGCCAGTGTTGTCAACAGTCAAGGGCGGGAAACGATATGCGGCACCATCTGGGACGGGACCCGATGGGGGCCGACGTGAACCAGTCCCGAACCTAGAATACCCTTTAAGTGTGGAAGACGGGCGGATAGTCGCTACTGTAAGAGTCGGGGACCAAGTGGCGACTGCGACAGTAGATACAGGGGCGACTAGGAGTTTTATTAGTGAGGAGTTTTCCCGCAAGGTGACCAGCGGGGGCGAGATGCTGGACGCCTGCGCGAAAATTCGCCTAGCCGATGGGTCCACTTTAGAGGTAAAAAAGCTATTGAGGGTAAAAGTTGGTCTAGCGGGGACAGAGGTCACGGTGAGTATGCTCGTGATGCCCTCGATGCTAGACAACATTATACTAGGGATAGACTTTTTGTGCCGGGTGGGGACGACCATCGAATGTGGCAAGGCTAGGTTAATTTTGGAAGCTGTGGAAGTACCAGATATAGAGGAGGAGCAGGTCCTAATGGAACGTGAGCCAGTTGTGAGCAAAACGGAGGAGGACGGCGGATCAAGGCAGGAGAAGGATGCCCCTGGGGCACCTCAGCCCAGCATCGCCGTGGGAACGGTTCGAGGAGACAGCGTGGACGCGACAAAGGCAGGAGTACAACGGTTCGGCGAGGTAGGAGGGTGCGTCATACCCGGCCCCGCAATAACACCGGTGGAAAATGTTGAAACCAAGGATAACGAGTGGCCAGAGGATTTGGAACTAGAGATAACGGAAACATTGAAAGCGGAATTGGCCCTCTTTGACGAGCTGCAAGGGGTGTCACACGTAGCTGAGCACCGGATCATCATGAGGGACGACAAGCCGATTAAGCAGAGGTACTACCCCAAAAACCCTGCGATGCAACAGGTGATCAACGAGCAAGTAGACGAGCTGCTGCGAGCTGGCGCGATAGAGCCCTCCCGCAGCCCGCACAGCGCCCCGATCGTGCTGGTTAAGAAGAAAACAGGCGAGTGGCGGATGTGCATCGATTATAGGCAACTCAACGCTCACTCCTTGCCAGATGCATACCCCGTACCAAGGATTAATCACATTTTGGAGCGATAAAGACATGCGCGGTACATCTCCACGCTCGACCTCAAGCACGGTTACTGGCAAATTCCCATGGCTGCGGATAGTCGGGAGTGTACAGCGTTTACGGTACCCGGTAGAGGCTTATTCCAGTGGCGCGTAATGCCTTTCGGTTTGCACTCGGCGTGTGCAACATTCCAACGAGCTTTGGATACGGTTATCGGACCAGATATGGAACCACATGCATTTGCCTATCTGGACGACATAATAGTAATCGGAGCGACAAAGGAGCAGCACGTGACAAATTTGAAGGAAGTCTTCACAGCTTTGTTAAAAAAATCTAGGAAATGGTCATGGGGAGAGGAACAACAGGCAGCGCTAGAGACCCTCAAACATAGCTTGACGACCGCACCGGTCCTGGCCTGTCCGGATTTTGCAGAAAAATTTGTCCTGCAGACGGACGCCAGCGATTTTGGCCTCGGAGCGGTACTCACACTGACGATCGATCAACAGGAGCGTGTGATAGCTTACACGAGTCGGAAACTGAATAAGGCTGAAGAAAATTATTCAGCGACCGAAAAGGAGTGTCTGGCTATAGTATGGTCAATCCGGAAGATGAGATGCTACCTGGAAGGATATCGGTTCGAGGTAGTAACCGACCATATGGCTTTGAAATGGTTGAATTCGATCGAGAGCCCGTCGGGGAGGATAGCGCGCTGGGCACTGGAGCTGCAGCAGTACCAATTTGACGTACGGTACAGACGAGGGAAGCTCAACGTAGTAGCGGACGCCTTATCCCGGCAACCCGTGGAGAACTTTCAACAAGCGGTACAGGAAAAATCGTCCGGCAAGTGGATCGAGAGGATGAGAGAAAAGATGGCTAAAGACCCAGTGAAGTACGCCGATTATATGGAAGAGAACGGTCAACTCTATAGACACCTCGGACACCGTGCGGATGACGACGACTACATCCCCTGGAAGCTGTGCATCGATGAGGATCAGAGGAAACGAGTGTTGTTGGAGTGCCACGACGCACCGACGGCTGGGCACCAAGGAGTACGGAAGACGATAATGCGTCTGGCACAACGCTACTATTGGCCTGGAATGTTCCGAGACGCAGCGAAGTACGTTAAGTACTGCGAATCGTGCCAGAGGTTTAAGACGGAACAAATAAAGCCGGCTGGACAGATGTTGACGCGACAGGTGGCCGAGCCCATGGCTGTACTATGCGCCGACTTTGTAGGGCCCTTACCGCGCTCGAAACACGGGAACACGATGCTCCTGGTATTCCATGATGCGTTTTCAAAATGGGTGGAACTGGTCCCCTTGAAGCGAGCGACAGCGGCCCAACTGCAGAAGGCGTTCCGTGAGCGTGTATTATGTCGTTTTGGCATACCCAGAAAGTTTGTATGCGACAACGGTGTGCAGTTTACGAGCCGGAATTTTAAGTCGTTTTTGAACTCGTTGGGCGTGGAGTTGCAGCACACGGCCCCATATTGTCCACAAGAAAACCCGACAGAAAGAACCAATCGGACAGTAAAATCGATGATCGCGCAGTTTATAACAGGTCACCAAAGTTCGTGGGACGAATTGTTACCGGAAATTTCGTTGGCGGTTAACTCCAGTGTGGCAGACTCTACGGGATTCTCACCAGCTTTTCTGATGCAGGGGAGAGAACCCCGCTTACCAGCGTCCTTGTACGACGAGATGACACCCGGATCCGGAAACATGCCGCAAGCGCCAGAAGACCGGGCAAGAAGATTAAGGGAGGTTTTCAGTATCGTTCAGACTAATTTGCAGCGAGCGTCGAAGGACCAAGGGAGGAATTATAACCTCAGGAGAAGGGAATGGCGACCAGGACTCAATACGCTGGTGTTACTAAGAGCACATCAACTCTCTAAAGCCAGTGAAGGGTTCGCAGCGAAACTCGCTCCCAAGTTCGATGGCCCATTCTTCGTGAAAAAGTTCGTATCACCGAATATCGTGCGATTAGTAAAAGAAGGGCAGAGAAAGAGCAAACTCGCTAGCATTGCGCAACTGAAGCCATTCTATGTAGAGGGAGAGGAGCACGGAGAAAATGACCAGCCCGAACGAGCGTCTGACAAAGAGCAGACTTGTCACAGTTTTTAATTAATCCCTTTATTCTCTTTTTATCAACACTAACCAAAATTGAATTCATAACGTAAGACTAACCGATTGTGTTTATAAACCCCACAGAATACCCAAAATGAGCGGCAGAATCCCGTATGTGATCAGCAGCGGTGACGAGGAGGATTCCGAGGGTACCACCGAGGGTTCCGAACGAGAGCTGCGAAACCAAGCCCAGTCAACGTACAGGCACACGCTACACCACCACAGAAAGGAGACCGCCTGCGTCGTGGATGGCGGCATCCTTCTCATGACGGTGGAGACGTCCACTGTGTTCATCAAAGTGCCAGGCCTCCGAGCATCGAGCCCGGATGCCGATCGGGCACCCACCGGTGGGGCGCAGCGTGGCAGCAGACCCGCTGAAGGAGCACCCGCAGCTGGTAGCGTTGGACGAGGCACGGCAAGCCAGAGCGAGGAGGAACGAAGAGTGGAGGACATAGCCGTTCCGCCAAAAGACGTTCTCGACTTGTGGGAGGAGGGCCTCGAGTCCGTGGTGGCCGAATTAGAGTCGGCAACAGTGACCGAGCCGCCTACCCAGGGGCAAGTACGACCACCAAAAACGTGGGCGATACGTCCCGCCAATTGGGCGGTATTCCTCGATGAGGACGGACTCACCGACGCCGCGGTCACGGCCATATCGGAGGCGTTAGCAAGTTGCACAGCGGTGTCCCGCCGATCCCGGTTTAAGGTGGAAGTGGATGGGAAATTGCACGGCGTAACTAGGTACGCAGCCGGGAACGTGACTATCACGCTACCCAAGAAAGGGGGGGGTGTGAAGTAGGCCGCACCAGCCCTCCTTCACAAAGGATTATAATTATCATCTTCATTTTTTCAGTTAGTTGCTTTCATTTATTATATTATACTTTTTAGTTTAAAGTCGCAAGGAGCGTATTATTGGGTTAATTATCATTTTTATTTTTATTGAGTTGTCTTTCATTTATTTTTATTATACTTTTTAGTTTAAAGTCGCGAGGAGCGCGTTATTGAGTTAATTGAAGTTTGTTATTTTTAATAGTCTTAGGCGCAAGGAGTGCGCAGCATTTATATTGAATAAACGTAAGAGAATTGGAGTTGTACATCTTTTGGTTGACGCTTAACGGCCTAAGTCTAATAAGTCTAAGTTAAATATAAGAGTCGCAAGACGCTGCACACCAGCTGCGATCAGCGAATCCACCACGGTCACGAGCAAGCGTGGGGAGTAGCAAAATCGGCAACTTGGGCCGAAGTAAAAGCGTGGGCGGGGAGTTGCGATTGATACACTAAAGTGAGCGGACGCGTGCGCGCTTAAAAGAATAGAAACGAAAAAAAAGGGAGAGAAGCGAAATAGTGTGCTAATAAGTAGCAAAGTTATAGAGTCTGGTTTAGAAAAGATAAGGTAAGAGGATAGTTCGTCGCGGTTCATACATGTAGGTTAGATATATATATGTAGTTAAATTTAGGCTTTCATTGTACGAATAATATTTATTATGATCTGAATAAATTGGTCACCGGCAAATCCGTGACCCAGTGGAGTGAAACTGCGGTGTGTTTTTTTTCTTTTCTTTCTATTCCTCTTCTTTGGTTTTCGTACACGCGCATACGCGAGTCAAGCTGAGTCGCCTTATACTCTGGCTGCTGAGTGTGTCGGCCGTCGCGTTGGTGCAGACGCAAGCATTTTACTTTCCGACTTGTAAAACCGCGCACAGTAAAGTCTCACCAAAAATATATAAATATTCTTGTGAGGTGTACCTGGCCAGACTGAGTTTATACCCTGGCTAAATTACTCCTTTACAACTTATGCGTAGCCCAGAGGTCAAAATCTTCGTCTATTGACCCCAATGAGATCTCGCTACTGCTTTCAATACTGTCTTCAATGTTTATACTCGATACCGAAGGTAAAGAGATAATTGGGTTTGTGCAATGTCCGTCATGGTATCCGTCCATCTGTCCGTCTGTCCGTCCGTATGTGTCCAATTTTTTCCACACCCTTCATGCTAGAGACTTGAAACTTTCCGATTCTCTTTATCTATGGGATAGTAAATTAAAGTGTCATGATGGGGGTTTTAAGATAACTGGGGGGCTGGCAAATCGATAAATTCGATAACTCAAAACCGATAAATCCACATATATCCAACATCCTTACAATTAGAACTTCCAAATTTGGTAAGAAGATAGCTACTAGTAACCCCCAAAAAACTGAATCGAAGTTTTGGAGCCACGCCCACCCATTCCGCCCCCAGTCCCCCTGCATTTTTGAATCAGAAAAGCCCATATCTCCCGCAGTTTTTGAGCTATAGCAACCAAATTTGGTGCCAAGATAGGTGATTATGATACCCCAAAAACTCGCTTTAAAAGTCTGAATGCCACGTTCACCAATACCGCCCAAGCCACCCCTATCTGCCCCAACGCTTTGTAAAAAACGGGAGTTCTAGAGCCACCAAATTTGTTAGGATGATAGCTGGCAACGACCCCCAAAAATCTGCAGCAAAGTTTTGGAGCCACGCCCAACCATTTCGCCCCCCTTTCCACACCTTTTACAAACTTCGAGCTAGTGTCACCAAATTTGGAGGGAAGATAGCAATTGACATTTCACAAAGATCTGCAGCAAAAATTTGGATGCCACGCCCACCCATTCCGCCCCCAGCCCCCCTTTCCCCACATATTACAAACTTCGAGCTAGAGTCACCAAATTTGGAAGGAAGATAGCAATTGACATTCCACAAAGATCTGCAGCTGAACTTTGGATGCCACGCCCACCCATACCGCGTCCAGCCCCCCTATCCACACCTTTTACAAACTTCGAGCTAGAGTCACCAAATTTGGTATGAAGATAGCAATTGATATTCCACATAGATCTGCAGCAAAACTTTGGATGCCATGCCCACCCATACCGCTCCCAGCCCCCCATTCCCCACTTTTTACAAACTTTGAGCTAGATTCACCAAATTTGGTATGAAGATAGAAATTGACATTTCACAAAGATATGCAGCAAAAATTTGGATGCAACGCCCACCCACACCGCCCCCAGCCCACCTTCCACCACCTTTTACAAACTTTGAGCTAGAGTCACCAAAATTTGAAAGGAAGATAGCAATTGACATTCCACATAGATCTGCAGCAAAACTTTGGATGCCACGCCCACCCATACCGCTCCCAGCCCCCCATTCCCCACATATTACAAACTTCGAGCTAGAGTCACCAAAATTTGAAAGGAAGATAGCAATTGACATTCCACATAGATCTGCAGCGAAACTTTGGATGCCACGCCCACCCATACCGCTCCCAGCCCCCCTATCCACACCTGTTACAAACTTCGAGCTAGAGTCACCAAATTTGGAAGGAAGATATCAATTAACATTCCGCATAGATCTGCAGCTAAACTTTGGATGCCACGCCCACCCATACCGCCCCCAGCCCCCCTATCCACACCTTTTACAAACTTCGAGCTAGAGTCACCAAATTTGGTATGAAGATAGCAATTGATATTCCACATAGATCTGCAGCAAAACTTTGGATGCCACGCCCACCCATACCGCTCCCAGCCCCCCATTCCCAACATTTTACAAACTTTGAGCTAGATTCACCAAATTTGGTATGAAGATAGAAATTGACATTTCACAAAGATATGCAGCAAAAATTTGGATGGAACGCCCACCCATACCGCTCCCATCCCCCCATTCCCCACATATTACAAACTTCGAGCTAGAGTCACCAAATTTGGAAGGAAGATAGCAATTAACATTCCGCATAGATCTGCAGCTAAACTTTGGATGCCACGCCCACCCATACCGCTCCCATCCCCCCTTTCCCCACATATTACAAACTTCGAGCTAGAGTCACCAAATTTGGAAGGAAGATAGCAATTAACATTCCGCATAGATCTGCAGCTAAACTTTGGATGCCACGCCCACCCATACCGCTCCCATCCCCCCATTCCCCACATATTACAAACTTCGAGCTAGAGTCACCAAATTTGGAAGGAAGATAGCAATTGACATTCCGCATAGATCTGCAGCTAAACTTTGGATGCCACGCCCACCCATACCGCCCCCAGCCCCCCTATCCGCACCTTTTACAAACTTCGAGCTAGAGTCACCAAATTTGGTATGAAGATAGCAATTGATATTCCACATAGATCTGCAGCAAAACTTTGGATGCCACGCCCACCCATACCGCTCCCAGCCTCCCATTCCCAACACATTACAAACTTTGAGCTAGATTCACCAAATTTGGTATGAAGATAGAAATTGACATTTCACAAAGATTTGAAGCAAAACTTTGGATGCCACTCCCACCCATACCGCCCCCAGCCCCCTTTCCCCACATATTACAAACTTCGAGATAGAGTCACCAAATTTGGTATGAAGATAGAAATTGACATTTCACAAAGATATGCAGCAAAAATTTGGATGGAAAGCCCACCCATACCGCTCCCATCTTCCCATTCCCCACATATCACAAACTTCGAGCTAGATTTACCAAATTTGGTATGAAGATAGAAATTGACATTTCACAAAGATTTGAAGCAAAACTTTGGATGCCACGCCCACCCATACCGCCCCCAGCCCCCTTTCCCCACATATTACAAACTTCGAGATAGAGTCACCAAATTTGGTATGAAGATAGAAATTGACATTTCACAAAGATATGCAGCAAAAATTTGGATGGAAAGCCCACCCATACCGCTCCCATCTTCCCATTCCCCACATATCACAAACTTCGAGCTAGAGTCAGCAAATTTGGAAGGAAGATATCAATTCACATTCCGCATCGATCTGCAGCTAAACTTTGGATGCCACGCCCACCCATACCGCCCCCAGCCCCCCTATCCACACCTTTTACAAACTTCGAGCTAGAGTCACCAAATTTGGTATGAAGATAGCAATTGATATTCCACATAGATCTGCAGCAAAACTTTGGATGCCACGCCCACCCATACCGCTCCCAGCCCCCCATTCCCAACATTTTACAAACTTTGAGCTAGATTCACCAAATTTGGTATGAAGATAGAAATTGACATTTCACAAAGATATGCAGCAAAAATTTGGATGGAACGCCCACCCATACCGCTCCCATCCCCCCATTCCCCACATATTACAAACTTCGAGCTAGAGTCACCAAATTTGGAAGGAAGATAGCAATTAACATTCCGCATAGATCTGCAGCTAAACTTTGGATGCCACGCCCACCCATACCGCTCCCATCCCCCCATTCCCCACATATTACAAACTTCGAGCTAGAGTCACCAAATTTGGAAGGAAGATAGCAATTAACATTCCGCATAGATCTGCAGCTAAACTTTGGATGCCACGCCCACCCATACCGCTCCCATCCCCCCATTCCCCACATATTACAAACTTCGAGCTAGAGTCACCAAATTTGGAAGGAAGATAGCAATTAACATTCCGCATAGATCTGCAGCTAAACTTTGGATGCCACGCCCACCCATACTGCCCCCAGCCCCCCTATCCACACCTTTTACAAACTTCGAGCTAGAGTCACCAAATTTGGTATGAAGATAGCAATTGATATTCCACATAGATCTGCAGCAAAACTTTGGATGCCACGCCCACCCATACCGCTCCCAGCCCCCCATTCCCAACACATTACAAACTTTGAGCTAGATTCACCAAATTTGGTATGAAGATAGAAATTGACATTTCACAAAGATATGAAGCAAAACTTTGGATGCCACTCCCACCCATACCGCCCCCAGCCCCCTTTCCCCACATATTACAAACTTCGTGATAGAGTCACCAAATTTGGTATGAAGATAGCAATTGATATTCCACAAAGATATGCAGCTAAACTTTGGATGCCACGCCCACCCATACCGCTCCCAGCCCCCCTATCCACACCTTTTACAAACTTCGAGCTAGAGTCACCACATTTGGTATGAAGATAGCAATTGATATTCCACATAGATCTGCAGCAAAACTTTGGATGCCACTCCCACCCATACCGCCCCCAGCCCTCTCTCCCCACATATAACAAACTTCGAGCTAGAGTCACCAAATTTGGAAGGAAGTTAGCAATTGACATTCCACATAGATCTGCAGCAAAACTTCGGATGCCACGCCCACCCATACCACTCCCAGCCCCCCTATCCACACTTTTTACAAACTTCGAGCTAGAGTCCCCAAATTTGGTATGAAGATAGCAATTGATATTCCACATAGATCTGCAAAACTTTGGATGCCACGCCCACCCATACCGCTCCCAGCCCCCCATTCCCAACATATTTCAAACTTTGAGCTAGATTCACCAAATTTGGTGTGAAAATAGAAATTGACATTTCACAAAGATATGCAGCAAAACTTTGGATGCCACTCCCACCCATACCGCCCCCAGCCCCCTTTCCCCACATATTACAAACTTCGAGCTAGAGTCACCAAATTTGGAAGGAAGGTAGCAATTGACATTCCACATAGATCTGCAGCAAAACTTTTGATGCCACGCCCACCCATACCACCTCCAGCCCCCCTTTCCCCACCTTTTACAAACTTTTAGCTAGAGTCATCAAATTTGGAAGGAAGATAGCTGGTGGCATCCTCATCTGCATCGGAGAATCTTTAAGGCAGCGTACACCCCTGCCCAGTCCGTACCCCTTTGCAATCAGGCCTCTTTTTACCGGTTTAAATACTGGTATCGAACATGCCGCAGTCGGTTGCGTCCGACTGCAACGTTTCCACTTGTTTTTCCTTCTTTTATGAATTTAAGACTTATGCGTAGCCCAGAGGTCAAAATCTTCGTCTATTGACCCCAATGAGATCTCGCTACTGCTTTCAATACTGTCTTCAATGTTTATACTTGATACCGAAGGTAAAGAGATAATTGGGTTTGTGCAATGTCCATCATGGTATCCGTCCATCTGTCCGTCTGTCCGTCCGTATGTGTCCAATTTTTTCCACACCCTTCATGCTAGAGACTTGAAACTTTCCAATTCTCTTTATCTATGGGATAGTAAATTAAAGTGTCAAGATGGGGGTTTTAAGATAACTGGGGGGCTGGCAAATCGATAAATTCGATAACTCAAAACCGATAAATCCACATATATCCAACATCCTTACAATTAGAACTTCCAAATTTGGTAAGAAGATAGCTACTAGTAACCCCCAAAAAACTGAATCGAAGTTTTGGAGCCACGCCCACCCATTCCGCCCCCAGTCCCCCTGCATTTTGAAATCAGAAAAGCCCATATCTCCCACAGTTTTTGAGCTATAGCAACCAAATTTGGTGCCAAGATAGGTGATTATGATACCCCAAAAACTCGCTTTAAAAGTCTGAATGCCACGCCCACCAATACCACCCAAGCCACCCCTATCTGCCCCAACGCTTCGTAAAAAACGGGAGTTCTAGAGCCACCAAATTTGGTAGGATGATAGCTGGCAACGACCCCCAAAAATCTGCAGCAAAGTTTTGGAGCCACGCCCAACCATTTCGCCCTCCTTTCCACACCTTTTACAAACTTCGAGCTAGAGTCACCAAATTTGGAAGGAAGATAGCAATTGACATTTCACAAAGATATGCAGCAAAAATATGGATGCCACGCCCACCCATACCGCCCCCAGCCCCCTTTCCCCACATATTACAAACTTCGAGCTAGAGTCACCGAATTTGGAAGGAAGATAGCAATTGACATTCCACAAAGATCTGCAGCTGAACTTTGGATGCCACGCCCACCCATACCGCGTCCAGCCCCCCTATCCACACCTTTTACAAACTTCGAGCTAGAGTCACCAAATTTGGTATGAAGATAGCAATTGATATTCCACATAGATATGCAGCAAAACTTTGGATGCCACGCCCACCCATACCGCTCCCAGCCCCCCATTCCCCACTTTTTACAAACTTTGAGCTAGATTCACCAAATTTGGTATGAAGATAGAAATTGACATTTCACAAAGATATGCAGCAAAAATTTGGATGCAACGCCCACCCACACCGCCCCCAGCCCCCCTTCCACCACCTTTTACAAACTTTGAGCTAGAGTCACCAAAATTTGAAGGGAAGATAGCAATTGACATTCCACATAGATCTGCAGCAAAACTTTGGATGCCACGCCCACCCATACCGATCCCAGCCCTCCATTCCCCACATATTACAAACTTTTAGCTAGAGTGACCAAATTTGGAAGGAAGATAGCAATTAACATTCCGCATAGATCTGCAGCTAAACTTTGGATGCCACGCCCACCCATACCGCTCCCAGCCCCCCATTCCCAACATATTACAAACTTCGAGCTAGAGTCACCAAATTTGGTATGAAGATAGCAATTGATATTCCAAATAGATCTGCAGCAAAACTTTGGATGCCACGCCCACCCATACCGCTCCCAGCCCCCCATTCCCAACATATTTCAAACTTTGAGCTAGATTCACCAAATTTGGTGTGAAGATAGAAATTGACATTTCACAAAGATATGCAGCAAAACTTTGGATGCCACTCCCGCCCATACCGGCCCCAGCCCCCTTTCCCCACATATTACAAACTTCGAGCTAGAGTCACCAAATTTGGAAGGAAGGTAGCAATTGACATTCCACGTAGATCTGCAGCAAAACTTTTGATGCCACGCCCACCCATACCACCTCCAGCCCCCCTTTCCCCACCTTTTACAAACTTTTAGCTAGAGTCATCAAATTTGGAAGGAAGATAGCTGGTGGCATCCTCATCTGCATCGGAGAATCTTTAAGGCAGCGTACACCCCTGCCCAGTCCGTACCCCTTTGCAATCAGGCCTCTTTTTACCGGTTTAAATACTGGTATCGAGCATGCCGCAGTCGATTGCGTCCGACTGCAACGTTTCCACTTTTTTTTCCTTCTTTTATGAATTAAAGACTTATGCGTAGCCCAGAGGTCAAAATCTTCGTCTATTGACCCCAATGAGATCTCGCTACTGCTTTCAATACTGTCTTCAATGTTTATACTTGATACCGAAGGTAAAGAGATAATTGGGTTTGTGCAATGTCCGTCATGGTATCCGTCCATCTGTCCGTCTGTCCGTCCGTATGTGTCAAATTTTTTCCACACCCTTCATGCTAGAGACTTGAAACTTTCCAATTCTCTTTATCTATGGGATAGTAAATTAAAGTGTCAAGATG
Source organism: Scaptomyza flava (assembly GCA_030179655.1). NCBI lineage: Eukaryota > Metazoa > Arthropoda > Insecta > Diptera > Drosophilidae > Scaptomyza > Scaptomyza flava. The sequence goes on along the minus strand of JARNME010000404.1, from coordinate 34,009,005 downwards.
GGGGTTTTAAGATAACTGGGGGGCTGGCAAATCGATAAATTCGATAACTCAAAACCGATAAATCCACATATATCCAACATCCTTACAATTGGAACTTCCAAATTTGGTAAGAAGATAGCTACTAGTAACCCCCAAAAAACTGAATCGAAGTTTTGGAGCCACGCCCACCCATTCCGCCCCCAGTCCCCCTGCATTTTGAAATCAGAAAAGCCCATATCTCCCACAGTTTTTGAGCTATAGCAACCAAATTTGGTGCCAAGATAGGTGATTATGATACCCCAAAAACTCGCTTTAAAAGTCTGAATGCCACGCCCACCAATACCGCCCAAGCCACCCCTATCTGCCCCAACGCTTCGTAAAAAACGGGAGTTCTAGAGCCACCAAATTTGGTAGGATGATAGCTGGCAACGACCCCCAAAAATCTGCAGCAAAGTTTTGGAGCCACGCCCAACCATTTCGCCCTCCTTTCCACACCTTTTACAAACTTCGAGCTAGAGTCACCAAATTTGGAAGGAAGATAGCAATTGACATTTCACAAAGATATGCAGCAAAAATATGGATGCCACGCCCACCCATACCGCCCCCAGCCCCCTTTCCCCACATATTACAAACTTCGAGCTAGAGTCACCGAATTTGGAAGGAAGATAGCAATTGACATTCCACAAAGATCTGCAGCTGAACTTTGGATGCCACGCCCACCCATACCGCGTCCAGCCCCCCTATCCACACCTTTTACAAACTTCGAGCTAGAGTCACCAAATTTGGTATGAAGATAGCAATTGATATTCTACATAGATATGCAGCAAAACTTTGGATGCCACGCCCACCCATACCGCTCCCAGCCCCCCATTCCCCACTTTTTACAAACTTTGAGCTAGATTCACCAAATTTGGTATGAAGATAGAAATTGACATTTCACAAAGATATGCAGCAAAAATTTGGATGCAACGCCCACCCACACCGCCCCCAGCCCCCCTTCCACCACCTTTTACAAACTTTGAGCTAGAGTCACCAAAATCTGAAAGGAAGATAGCAATTGACATTCCACATAGATCTGCAGCAAAACTTTGGATGCCACGCCCACCCATACCGATCCCAGCCCTCCATTCCCCACATATTACAAACTTTTAGCTAGAGTGACCAAATTTGGAAGGAAGATAGCAATTAACATTCCGCATAGATCTGCAGCTAAACTTTGGATGCCACGCCCACCCATACCGCTCCCAGCCCCCCATTCCCAACATATTACAAACTTCGAGCTAGAGTCACCAAATTTGGTATGAAGATAGCAATTGATATTCCAAATAGATCTGCAGCAAAACTTTGGATGCCACGCCCACCCATACCGCTCCCAGCCCCCCATTCCCAACATATTTCAAACTTTGAGCTAGATTCACCAAATTTGGTGTGAAGATAGAAATTGACATTTCACAAAGATATGCAGCAAAACTTTGGATGCCACTCCCGCCCATACCGGCCCCAGCCCCCTTTCCCCACATATTACAAACTTCGAGCTAGAGTCACCAAATTTGGAAGGAAGGTAGCAATTGACATTCCACGTAGATCTGCAGCAAAACTTTTGATGCCATGCCCACCCATACCACCTCCAGCCCCCCTTTCCCCACCTTTTACAAACTTTTAGCTAGAGTCATCAAATTTGGAAGGAAGATAGCTGGTGGCATCCTCATCTGCATCGGAGAATCTTTAAGGCAGCGTACACCCCTGCCCAGTCCGTACCCCTTTGCAATCAGGCCTCTTTTTACCGGTTTAAATACTGGTATCGAGCATGCCGCAGTCGATTGCGTCCGACTGCAACGTTTCCACTTTTTTTCCTTCTTTTATGAATTAAAGACTTATGCGTAGCCCAGAGGTCAAAATCTTCGTCTATTGACCCCAATGAGATCTCGCTACTGCTTTCAATACTGTCTTCAATGTTTATACTTGATACCGAAGGTAAAGAGATAATTGGGTTTGTGCAATGTCCGTCATGGTATCCGTCCATCTGTCCGTCTGTCCGTCCGTATGTGTCCAATTTTTTCCACACCCTTCATGCTAGAGACTTGAAACTTTCCAATTCTCTTTATCTATGGGATAGTAAATTAAAGTGTCAAGATGGGGGTTTTAAGATAACTGGGGGGCTGGCAAATCGATAAATTCGATAACTCAAAACCGATAAATCCACATATATCCAACATCCTTACAATTGGAACTTCCAAATTTGGTAAGAAGATAGCTACTAGTAACCCCCAAAAAACTGAATCGAAGTTTTGGAGCCACGCCCACCCATTCCGCCCCCAGTCCCCCTGCATTTTGAAATCAGAAAAGCCCATATCTCCCACAGTTTTTGAGCTATAGCAACCAAATTTGGTGCCAAGATAGGTGATTATGATACCCCAAAAACTCGCTTTAAAAGTCTGAATGCCACGCCCACCAATACCGCCCAAGCCACCCCTATCTGCCCCAACGCTTCGTAAAAAACGGGAGTTCTAGAGCCACCAAATTTGGTAGGATGATAGCTGGCAACGACCCCCAAAAATCTGAATCGAAGTTTTGGAGCCACGCCCACCCATTCCGCCCCCTTCCCACCTTTTACAAACTTCGAGCTAGAGTCACCAAATTTGGAAGGAAGTAGCAATTGACATTCACAAAGATGCAGCAAAAATTGGATGCCACGCCCACCATACCGCCCCAGCCCCCTTTCCCCACATTTACAAACTCGAGCTAGAGTCACCGAATTTGGAGGAAGATAGCAATTGACATCCCACAAAATCTGCAGCTGAACTTTGGATGCCACGCCCACCCATACCGCTCCAGCCCCCCTATCCACACCTTTTACAAACTTCGAGCTAGAGTCACCAAATTTGGTAGATGAAGATAGCAATTGACACTCCACAAAGATATGCAGCAAAGATTTGGAGCCACGCCCACCCATACCGCCCACCCCCTTCCCCACTTTTACAAACTTCGAGCTAGAGTCACCAAATTTGGAAGGAAGATAGCAATTGACATTTCACAAAGATATGCAGCAAAAATTTGGATGCCACGCCCACCCAAACCGCCCCCAGCCCCCCTTCCCCACCTTTTACAAACTTCGAGCTAGAGTCACCGAATTTGGAAGGAAGATAGCAATTGACATTCCACAAAGATCTGCAGCTGAACTTTGGATGCCACGCCCACCCATACCGCGTCCAGCCCCCCTATCCACACCTTTTACAAACTTCGAGCTAGAGTCACCAAATTTGGTATGAAGATAGCAATTGATATTCCACATAGATATGCAGCAAAACTTTGGATGCCACGCCCACCCATACCGCTCCCAGCCCCCCATTCCCCACTTTTTACAAACTTTGAGCTAGATTCACCAAATTTGGTATGAAGATAGAAATTGACATTTCACAAAGATATGCAGCAAAAATTTGGATGCAACGCGCACCCACACCGCCCCCAGCCCCCCTTCCACCACCTTTTACAAACTTTGAGCTAGAGTCACCAAAATCTGAAAGGAAGATAGCAATTGACATTCCACATAGATCTGCAGCAAAACTTTGGATGCCACGCCCACCCATACCGCTCCCAGCCCTCCATTCCCCACATATTGCAAACTTTTAGCTAGAGTGACCAAATTTGGAAGGAAGATAGCAATTAACATTCCGCATAGATCTGCAGCTAAACTTTGGGTGCCACGCCCACCCATACCGCTCCCAGCCCCCCATTCCCAACATATTACAAACTTCGAGCTAGAGTCACCAAATTTGGTATGAAGATAGCAATTGATATTCCAAATAGATCTGCAGCAAAACTTTGGATGCCACGCCCACCCATACCGCTCCCAGCCCCCCATTCCCAACATATTTCAAACTTTGAGCTAGATTCACCAAATTTGGTGTGAAGATAGAAATTGACATTTCACAAAGATATGCAGCAAAACTTTGGATGCCACTCCCGCCCATACCGGCCCCAGCCCCCTTTCCCCACATATTACAAACTTCGAGCTAGAGTCACCAAATTTGGAAGGAAGGTAGCAATTGACATTCCACGTAGATCTGCAGCAAAACTTTTGATGCCACGCCTACCCATACCACCTCCAGCCCCCCTTTCCCCACCTTTTACAAACTTTTAGCTAGAGTCATCAAATTTGGAAGGAAGATAGCTGGTGGCATCCTCATCTGCATCGGAGAATCTTTAAGGCAGCGTACACCCCTGCCCAGTCCGTACCCCTTTGCAATCAGGCCTCTTTTTACCGGTTTAAATACTGGTATCGAGCATGCCGCAGTCGATTGCGTCCGACTGCAACGTTTCCACTTTTTTTCCTTCTTTTATGAATTAAAGACTTATGCGTAGCCCAGAGGTCAAAATCTTCGTCTATTGACCCAATGAGATCTCGCTACTGCTTTCAATACTGTCTTCAATGTTTATACTTGATACCGAAGGTAAAGAGATAATTGGGTTTGTGCAATGTCCGTCATGGTATCCGTCCATCTGTCCGTCTGTCCGTCCGTATGTGTCCAATTTTTTCCACACCCTTCATGCTAGAGACTTGAAACTTTCCAATTCTCTTTATCTATGGGATAGTAAATTAAAGTGTCAAGATGGGGGTTTTAAGATAACTGGGGGGCTGGCAAATCGATAAATTCGATAACTCAAAACCGATAAATCCACATATATCCAACATCCTTACAATTAGAACTTCCAAATTTGGTAAGAAGATAGCTACTAGTAACCCCCAAAAAACTGAATCGAAGTTTTGGAGCCACGCCCACCCATTCCGCCCCCAGTCCCCCTGCATTTTGAAATCAGAAAAGCCCATATCTCCCACAGTTTTTGAGCTATAGCAACCAAATTTGGTGCCAAGATAGGTGATAATGATACCCCAAAAACTCGCTTTAAAAGTCTGAATGCCACGCCCACCAATACCGCCCAAGCCACCCCTATCTGCCCCAACGCTTCGTAAAAAACGAGAGTTCTAGAGCCACCAAATTTGGTAGGATGATAGCTGGCAACGACCCCCAAAAATCTGCAGCAAAGTTTTGGAGCCACGCCCAACCATTTCGCCCTCCTTTCCACACCTTTTACAAACTTCGAGCTAGAGTCACCAAATTTGGAAGGAAGGTAGCAATTGACATTTCACAAAGATATGCAGCAAAAATTTGGATGCCACGCCCACCCATACCGCCCCCAGCCCCCTTTCCCCACATATTACAAACTTCGAGCTAGAGTCACCGAATTTGGAAGGAAGATAGCAATTGACATTCCACAAAGATCTGCAGCTGAAATTTGGATGCCACGCCCACCCATACCGCGTCCAGCCCCCCTATCCACACCTTTTACAAACTTCGAGCTAGAGTCACCAAATTTGGAAGGAAGGTAGCAATTGACATTTCACAAAGATATGCAGCAAAAATTTGGATGCCACGCCCACCCATACCGCCCCAGCCCCCTTTCCCCACATATTACAAACTTCGAGCTAGAGTCACCGAATTTGGAAGGAAGATAGCAATTGACATTCCACAAAGATCTGCAGCTGAACTTTGGATGCCACGCCCACCCATACCGCTCCCAGCCCCCCATTCCCCACTTTTTACAAACTTTGAGCTAGATTCACCAAATTTGGTATGAAGATAGCAATTGACATTCCACAAAGATATGCAGCAAAAATTTGGATGCAACGCGCACCCACACCGCCCCCAGCCCCCCTTCCACCACCTTTTACAAACTTTGAGCTAGAGTCACAAAAATTTGAAAGGAAGATAGCAATTGACATTCCACATAGATCTGCAGCAAAACTTTGGATGCCACGCCCACCCATACCGCTCCCAGCCCCCCATTCCCCACATATTACAAACATTGAGCTAGAGTCACCAAAATCTGAAAGGAAGATAGCAATTAACATTCCGCATAGATCTGCAGCTAAACTTTGGATGCCACGCCCACCCATACCGCTCCCAGCCCCCCATTCCCAACATATTACAAAATTCGAGCTAGAGTCACCAAATTTGGTATGAAGATAGCAATTGATATTCCACATAGATCTGCAGCAAAACTTTGGATGCCACGCCCACCCATACCGCTCCCAGCCCCCCATTCCCAACATATTTCAAACTTTGAGCTAGATTCACCAAATTTGGTGTGAAGATAGAAATTGACATTTCACAAAGATATGCAGCAAAACTTTGGATGCCACTCCCGCCCATACCGGCCCCAGCCCCCTTTCCCCACATATTACAAACTTCGAGCTAGAGTCACCAAATTTGGAAGGAAGGTAGCAATTGAAATTCCACATAGATCTGCAGCAAAACTTTTGATGCCACGCCCACCCATACCACCTCCAGCCCCCCTTTCTCCACCTTTTACAAACTTTTAGCTAGAGTCATCAAATTTGGAAGGAAGATAGCTGGTGGCATCCTCATCTGCATCGGAGAATCTTTAAGGCAGCGTACACCCCTGCCCAGTCCGTACCCCTTTGCAATCAGGCCTCTTTTTACCGGTTTAAATACTGGTATCGAGCATGCCGCAGTCGATTGCGTCCGACTGCAACGTTTCCACTTTTTTTCCTTCTTTTATGAATTAAAGACTTATGCGTAGCCCAGAGGTCAAAATCTTCGTCTATTGACCCCAATGAGATCTCGCTACTGCTTTCAATACTGTCTTCAATGTTTAAACTTGATACCGAACGTCCAACCATTTCGCCCTCCTTTCCACACCTTTTACAAACTTCGAGCTAGAGTCACCAAATTTGGAAGGAAGGTAGCAATTGACATTTCACAAAGATATGCAGCAAAAATTTGGATGCCACGCCCACCCATACCGCCCCCAGCCCCCTTTCCCCACATATTACAAACTTCGAGCTAGAGTCACCGAATTTGGAAGGAAGATAGAAATTGACATTTCACAAAGATATGCAGCAAAAATTTGGATGCAACGCCCACCCACACCGCCCCCAGCCCCCCTTCCACCACCTTTTACAAACTTTGAGCTAGAGTCACCAAAATTTGAAAGGAAGATAGCAATTGACATTCCACATAGATCTGCAGCAAAACTTTGGATGCCACGCCCACCCATACCGCTCCCAGCCCTCCATTCCCCACATATTACAACTTTTAGCTAGAGTGACCAAATTTGGAAGGAAGATAGCAATTAACATTCCGCATAGATCTGCAGCTAAACTTTGGATGCCACGCCCACCCATACCGCTCCCAGCCCCCCATTCCCCACATATTACAAACTTCGAGCTAGAGTCACCAAATTTGGTATGAAGATAGCAATTGATATTCCAAATAGATCTGCAGCAAAACTTTGGATGCCACGCCCACCCATACCGCTCCCAGCCCCCCATTCCCAACATATTTCAAACTTTGAGCTAGATTCACCAAATTTGGTGTGAAGATAGAAATTGACATTTCACAAAGATATGCAGCAAAACTTTGGATGCCACTCCCGCCCATACCGCCCCCAGCCCCCTTTCCCCACATATTAAAAACTTCGAGCTAGAGTCACCAAATTTGGAAGGAAGGTAGCAATTGACATTCCACGTAGATCTGCAGCAAAACTTTTGATGCCACGCCCACCCATACCACCTCCAGCCCCCCTTTCCCCACCTTTTACAAACTTTTAGCTAGAGTCATCAAATTTGGAAGGAAGATAGCTGGTGGCATCCTCATCTGCATCGGAGAATCTTTAAGGCAGCGTACACCCCTGCCCAGTCCGTACCCCTTTGCATTCAGGCCTCTTTTTACCGGTTTAAATACTGGTATCGAGCATGCCGCAGTCGATTGCGTCCGACTGCAACGTTTCCACTTTTTTTTCCTTCTTTTATGAATTAAAGACTTATGCGTAGCCCAGAGGTCAAAATCTTCGTCTATTGACCCCAATGAGATCTCGCTACTGCTTTCAATACTGTCTTCAATGTTTATACTTGATACCGAAGGTAAAGAGATAATTGGGTTTGTGCAATGTCCGTCATGGTATCCGTCCATCTGTCCGTCTGTCCGTCCGTATGTGTCCAATTTTTTCCACACCCTTCATGCTAGAGACTTGAAACTTTCCAATTCTCTTTATCTATGGGATAGTAAATTAAAGTGTCAAGATGGGGGTTTTAAGATAACTGGGGGGCTGGCAAATCGATAAATTCGATAACTCAAAACCGATAAATCCACATGTATCCAACATCCTTACAATTAGAACTTCCAAATTTGGTAAGAAGATAGCTACTAGTAACCCCCAAAAAACTGAATCGAAGTTTTGGAGCCACGCCCACCCATTCCGCCCCCAGTCCCCCTGCATTTTGAAATCAGAAAAGCCCGTATCTCCCACAGTTTTTGAGCTATAGCAACCAAATTTGGTGCCAAGATAGGTGATAATGATACCCCAAAAACTCGCTTTAAAAGTCTGAATGCCACGCCCACCAATACCGCCCAAGCCACCCCTATCTGCCCCAACGCTTCGTAAAAAACGAGAGTTCTAGAGCCACCAAATTTGGTAGGATGATAGCTGGCAACGACCCCCAAAAATCTGCAGCAAAGTTTTGGAGCCACGCCCAACCATTTCGCCCTCCTTTCCACACCTTCTACAAACTTCGAGCTAGAGTCACCAAATTTGGAAGGAAGGTAGCAATTGACATTTCACAAAGATATGCAGCAAAAATTTGGATGCCACGCCCATCCATACCGCCCCCAGCTCCCTTTCCCCACATATTACAAACTTCGAGCTAGAGTCACCGAATTTGGAAGGAAGATAGAAATTGACATTCCACAAAGATCTGCAGCTGAAATTTGGATGCCACGCCCACCCATACCGCGTCCAGCCCCCCTATCCACACCTTGTACAAACTTCGAGCTAGAGTCACCAAATTTGGTATGAAGATAGCAATTGATATTCCACATAGATCTGCAGCAAAAATTTGGATGCCACGCCCACCCATACCGCCCCCAGCCCCCTTTCCCCACATATTACAAACTTCGAGCTAGAGTCACCGAATTTGGAAGGAAGATAGCAATTGACATTCCACAAAGATCTGCAGCTGAACTTTGGATGCCACGCCCACCCATACCGCTCCCAGCCCCCCATTCCCCACTTTTTACAAACTTTGAGCTAGATTCTCCAATTTGGTATGAAGATAGAAATTGACATTTCACAAAGATATGCAGCAAAAATTTGGATGCAACGCCCACCCACACCGCCCCCAGCCCCCCTTCCACCACCTTTTACAAACTTTGAGCTAGAGTCACCACAATTTGAAAGGAAGATAGCAATTGACATTCCACATAGATCTGCAGCAAAACTTTGGATGCCACGCCCACCCATACCGCTCCCAGCCCCCCATTCCCCACATATTACAAACTTTTAGCTAGAGTGACCAAATTTGGAAGGAAGATAGCAATTAACATTCCGCATAGATCTGCAGCTAAACTTTGGATGCCAAGCCCACCCATACCCCTCCCAGCCCCCAATTCCCAACATATTACAAAATTCGAGCTAGAGTCACCAAATTTGGTATGAAGATAGCAATTGATATTCCACATAGATCTGCAGCAAAACTTTAGATGCCACGCCCACCCATACCGCTCCCAGCCCCCCATTCCCAACATATTTCAAACTTTGAGCTAGATTCACCAAATTTGGTGTGAAGATAGAAATTGACATTTCACAAAGATATGCAGCAAAACTTTGGATGCCACTCCCGCCCATACCGGCCCCAGCCCCCTTTCCCCACATTTTACAAACTTCGAGCTAGAGTCACCAAATTTGGAAGGAAGGTAGCACTGGAAATTCCACATAGATCTGCAGCAAAACTTTTGATGCCACGCCCACCCATACCACCTCCAGCCGCCCTTTCTCCACCTTTTACAAACTTTAAGCTGGAGTCATCAAATTTGGAAGGAAGATAGCTGGTGGCATCCTCATCTGCATCGGAGAATCTTTAAGGCAGCGTACACCCCTGCCCAGTCCGTACCCCTTTGCAATCAGGCCTCTTTTTACCGGTTTAAATACTGGTATCGAGCATGCCGCAGTCGATTGCGTCCGACTGCAACGTTTCCACTTTTTTTCCTTCTTTTATGAATTAAAGACTTATGCGTAGCCCAGAGGTCAAAATCTTCGTCTATTGACCCCAATGAGATCTCGCTACTGCTTTCAATACTGTCTTCAATGTTTATACTTGATACCGAAGGTAAAGAGATAATTGGGTTTGTGCAATGTCCGTCATGGTATCCGTCCATCTGTCCGTCTGTCCGTCCGTATGTGTCCAATTTTTTCCACACCCTTCATGCTAGAGACTTGAAACTTTCCAATTCTCTTTATCTATGGGATAGTAAATTAAAGTGTCAAGATGGGGGTTTTAAGATAACTGGGGGGCTGGCAAATCGATAAATTCGATAACTCAAAACCGATAAATCCACATATATCCAACATCCTTACAATTAGAATTTCCAAATTTGGTAAGAAGATAGCTACTAGTAACCCCCAAAAAACTGAATCGAAGTTTTGGAGCCACGCCCACCCATTCCGCCCCCAGTCCCCCTGCATTTTGAAATCAGAAAAGCCCATATCTCCCACAGTTTTTGAGCTATAGCAACCAAATTTGATGCCAAGATAGGTGATTATGATACCCCAAAAACTCGCTTTAAAAGTCTGAATGCCACGCCCACCAATACCGCCCAAGCCACCCCTATCTGCCCCAGCGCTTCGTAAAAAACGGGAGTTCTAGAGCCACCAAATTTGGTAGGATGATAGCTGGCAACGACCCCCAAAAATCTGCAGCAAAGTTTTGGAGCCACGCCCAACCATTTCGCCCTCCTTTCCACACCTTTTACAAACTTCGAGCTAGAGTCACCAAATTTGGAAGGAAGGTAGCAATTGACATTTCACAAAGATATGCAGCAAAAATTTGGATGCCACGCCCACCCATACCGCCCCCAGCCCCCTTTCCCTACATATTACAAACTTCGAGCTAGAGTCACCGAATTTGGAAGGAAGATAGCAATTGACATTCCACAAAGATCTGCAGCTGAAATTTGGATGCCACGCCCACCCATACCGCGTCCAGCCCCCCTATCCACACCTTTTACAAACTTCGAGCTAGAGTCACCAAATTTGGTATGAAGATAGCAATTGATATTCCACATAGATCTGCAGCTGAAATTTGGATGCCACGCCCACCCATACCGCCCCTAGCCCCCCTTTCCCCACATATTACAAACTTCGAGCTAGAGTCACCAAATTTGGAAGGAAGATAGCAATTGACATTCTACAAAGATCTGCAGCTGAACTTTGGATGCCACGCCCACCCATACCGCTCCCAGCCCCCCTATCCACACCTTTTACAAACTTCGAGCTAGAGTGACCAAATTTGGAAGGAAGATAGCAATTAACATTCCGCATAGATCTGCAGCTAAACTTTGGATGCCACGCCCACTCATACCGCCCCTAGCCCCCCTTTCCCCACATATTATAAACTTCGAGCTAGAGTCACCAAATTAGGTATGAAGATAGCATTTGATATTCCACATAGATCTGCAGCAAAACTTTGGATGCCACGCCCACCCATACCGCTCCCAGCCCCCCATTCCCCACTTTTTACAAACTTTAAGCTAGATTCACCAAATTTGGTATGAAGATAGAAATTGACATTTCACAAAGATATGCAGCAAAAATTTGGATGCAGCTCCCACCCATACCGCTCCCAGCCCCCTTTCCCCACATATTACAAACTTCGAGCTAGAGTCACCAAATTTGGAAGGAAGATAGCAATTAACATTCCGCATAGATCTGCAGCAAAACTTCGGATGCCACGCCCACCCATACCGCTCCCAGCCCCCCCATTCCCAACATATTACAAACTTCGAGCTAGAGTCACCAAATTTGCAATGAAGATAGCAATTGATATTCCACATAGATCTGCAGCAAAACTTTGGATGCCACGCCCACCCATACAACCTTCAGCCCCCCTTTCCCCAACTTTTACAAACTTTTAGCTAGAGTCACCAAATTTGGAAGGAAGATAGCAATTGACATTCCACAAAGATCTGCAGCTAAACTTTGGATGCCACGTCCACCCATACCGCCCCCAGCCCCCCATTCCCCACATTTTACAAACTTCGAGCTAGAGTCACCAAATTTGGTATGAAGATAGCAATTGATATTCCACATAGATCTGCAGCAAAACTTTGGATGCCACGCTCACCCATACCGCTCCCAGCCCCCCATTCCCCAATTTTTACAAACTTTGAGCTAGATTCACCAAACTTGGTATGAAGATAGAAATTGACATTTCACAAAGATATGAAGCAAAACTTTGGATGCCACTCCCACCCATACCGCCCCCAGCCCCCCATTCCCCACATTTTACAAACTTCGAGCTAGAGTCACCAAATTTGGAAGGAAGATAGCAATTGACATTCCACAAAGATCTGCAGCTAAACTTTGGATGCCACGTCCACCCATACCGCCCCCAGCCCCCCTATCCACACCTTTTACAAACTTCGAGCTAGAGTCACCAAATTTGGTATGAAGATAGCCATTGATATTCCACATAGATCTGCAGCAAAACTTTGGATGCCACGCTCACCCATACCGCTCCCAGCCCCCCATTCCCCACTTTTTACAAACTTTGAGCTAGATTCACCAAACTTGGTATGAAGATAGAAATTGACATTTCACAAAGATATGAAGCAAAACTTTGGATGCCACTCCCACCCATACCGCCCCCAGCCCCCCATTCCCCACATTTTACAAACTTCGAGCTAGAGACACCAAATTTGGAAGGAAGATAGCAATTGACATTCCACAAAGATCTGCAGCTAAACTTTGGATGCCACGTCCACCCATACCGCCCCCAGCCCCCATTCCCCACATTTTACAAACTTCGAGCTAGAGTCACCAAATTTGGTATGAAGATAGCAATTGATATTCCACATAGATCTGCAGCAAAACTTTGGATGCCACGCCCACCCATACCGCCCCCAGCCCCCCATTCCCCACATTTTACAAACTTCGAGCTAGAGTCACCAAATTTGGAAGGAAGATAGCAATTAACATTCCGCATAGATCTGCAGCAAAACTTCGGATGCCACGCCCACCCATACCGCTCCCAGCCCCCCCATTCCCAACATATTACAAACTTCGAGCTAGAGTCACCAAATTTGCAATGAAGATAGCAATTGATATTCCACATAGATCTGCAGCAAAACTTTGGATGCCACGCCCACCCATACCACCTTCAGCCCCCCTTTCCCCAACTTTTACAAACTTTTAGCTAGAGTCACCAAATTTGGAAGGAAGATAGCAATTGACATTCCACAAAGATCTGCAGCTAAACTTTGGATGCCACGTCCACCCATACCGCCCCCAGCCCCCCATTCCCCACATTTTACAAACTTCGAGCTAGAGTCACCAAATTTGGAAGGAAGATAGCAATTGACATTCCACAAAGATCTGCAGCTAAACTTTGGATGCCACGCCCATCCATACCGCTCCCAGCCCCCCTATCCACACCTTTTACAAACTTCGAGCTAGAGTCACCAAATTTGGTATGAAGATAGCAATTGATATTCCACATAGATCTGCAGCAAAACTTTGGATGCCACGCTCACCCATACCGCTCCCAGCCCCCCATTCCCCACTTTTTACAAACTTTGAGCTAGATTCACCAAACTTGGTATGAAGATAGAAATTGACATTTCACAAAGATATGAAGCAAAACTTTGGATGCCACTCCCACCCATACCGTCCCCAGCCCCCTTTCCCCACATATTACAAACTTCGAGCTAGAGTCACCAAATTTGGAAGGAAGGTAGCAATTGACATTCCACATAGATCTGCAGCAAAACTTTGGATGCCACGCCCACCCATACCACCTCCAGCCCCCCTTTCCCCACCTTTTACAAACTTTGAGCTAGATTCACCAAACTTGGTATGAAGATAGAAATTGACATTTCACAAAGATATGAAGCAAAACTTTGGATGCCACTCCCACCCATACCGTCCCCAGCCCCCTTTCGCCACATATTACAAACTTCGAGCTAGAGTCACCAAATTTGGAAGGAAGGTAGCAATTGACATTCCACATAGATCTGCAGCAAAACTTTGGATGCCACGCCACCCATACCCCCCCAGCCCCCTTTCCCACATTTACAAACTTCGAGCTAGAGTCACCAAATTGGAAGGAAGATAGCAATTGACATTCCACAAAGATCTGCAGCTAAACTTTGGATGCCACGCCCACCCATGCCGCTCCCAGCCCCCCTATCCACACCTTTTACAAACTTCGAGCTAGAGTCACCAATTTGGTATGAAGATAGCAATTGACATTCCACATAGATCTGCAGCAAAACTTTGGATGCCACGCCCACCCATACCGCTCCCAGCCCCCATTCCCACTTTTACAAACTTCGAGCTAGATCACCAAACTTGGAAGGAAGATAGCAATTGACATTCCACAAAGATTGCAGCAAAACTTTGGATGCCACGCCCACCCATACCGCCCCAGCCCCCTTCCCCACTTTACAAACTTCGAGCTAGAGTCACCAAATTTGGAAGGAAGGTAGCAATTGACATTCCACATAGATCTGCAGCAAAACTTTGGATGCCACGCCCACCCATACCACCTCCAGCCCCCCTTTCCCCACCTTTTACAAACTTTTAGCTAGAGTCATCAAATTTGGAAGGAAGATAGCTGGTGGCATCCTCATCTGCATCGGAGAATCGTTAAGGCAGCGTACACCCCTGCCCAGTCCGTACCCCTTTGCAATCAGGCCTCTTTTTACCGGTTTAAATACTGGTATCGAGCATGCCGCAGTCTGTTGCGTCCGACTGCAACGTTTCCATTTGTTTTTCCTTCTTTTATGAATTAAAGACTTATGCGTAGCCCAGAGGTCAAAATCTTCGTCTATTGACCCCAATGAGATCTCGCTACTGCTTTCAATACTGTCTTCAATGTTTATACTCGATACCGAAGGTAAAGAGATAATTGGGTTTGTGCAATGTCCGTCATGGTATCCGTCCATCTGTCCGTCTGTCCGTCCGTATGTGTCCAATTTTTTCCACACCCTTCATGCTAGAGACTTGAAACTTTCCAATTCTCTTTATCTATGGGATAGTAAATTAAAGTGTCAAGATGGGGGTTTTAAGATAACTGGGGGGCTGGCAAATCGATAAATTCGATAACTCAAAACCGATAAATCCACATGTATCCAATATCCTTACAATTAGAACTTCCAAATTTGGTAAGAAGATAGCTACTAGTAACCCCCAAAAAACTGAATCGAAGTTTTGGAGCCACGCCCACCCATTCCGCCCCCAGTCCCCCTGCATTTTGAAATCAGAAAAGCCCATATCTCCCACAGTTTTTGAGCTATAGCAACCAAATTTGGTGCCAAGATAGGTGATTATGATACCCCAAAAACTCGCTTTAAAAGTCTGAATGCCACGCCCACCAATACCGCCCAAGCCACCCCTATCTGCCCCAACGCTTCGTAAAAAACGGGAGTGCTAGAGCCACCAAATTTGGTAGGATGATAGCTGGCAACGACCCCCAAAAATCTGCAGCAAAGTTTTGGAGCCACGCCCAACCATTTCGCCCCCCTCTCCACACCTTTTACAAACTTCGAGCTAGAGTCACCAAATTTGGAGGGAAGATAGCAATTGACATTTCACAAAGATCTGCAGCAAAAATTTGGATGCCACGCCCACCCATACCGCCCCCGGCCCCCCTCTCCCCACACATTACAAACATCGAGCTAGAGTCACCAAATTTGGAAGGAAGATAGCAATTGACATTCCACATAGATCTGCAGCCAAACTTTGGATGCCACGCCCACCCATACCGCTCCCAGCCCCCCATTCCCACATTTACAAACTTTGAGCTAGATTCACCAATTTGGTATGAAGATAGAAATTGACATTTCACAAAGATATGCAGCAAAAATTTGGATGCAACGCCCACTCACACCGCCCCCAGCCCCCCTTCCACCACCTTTTACTAACTTCGTGCTAGAGTCACCAAATTTGGAAGGAAGATAGCAATTGACATTCCACAAAGATCTACAGCTAAACTTTGGATGCCACGCCCACCCAGACCGCTCCCAGCCCCCCTATCCACACCTTTTACAAACTTTGAGCTAGAGTCACCAATATATGTATGAAGGTAGCAATTGACATTCCACATAGATCTTTGGATGCCACGCCAACCCATACCGCTCCCAGCCCCCCATTCCCCACCTATTACAAACTTCGAGCTAGAGTCACCAAATTTGGAAGGAAGATAGCAATTGACATTTCACAAAGATATGCAGCAAAAATTTGGATGCCTAGCCCACCGATACCGCCCCCAGCCCTCTTTCCCCACATATTACAAACTTCGTGCTGGAGTCACCAAATTTGGAAGGAAGATAGCAATTGACATTCTACAAAGATCTGCAGCTAAACTTTGGATGCCACGCCCACCCATACCGCTCCCAGCCCCCCTATCCACACCTTTTACAAACTCCGAGCTAGAGTCACCAAATTTGGTATGAAGATAGCAATTGATATTCCACATAGATCTGCAGCAAACTTTGGATGCCACGCCCACCCATACCGCTCCCAGCCCCCCATTCCCCACTTTTTACAAACTTTTAGCTAGATTCACCAAATTTGGTATGAAGATAGAAATTGACATTTCACAAAGATATGCAGCAAAAATTTGGATGGAACGCCCACCCACACCGCCCCCAGCCTCCCTTCCACCACCTTTTACAAACTTCGAGCTAGGGTCAACAAAATTTGGAAGGAAATAGCAATTGACATTCCACAGAGATCTGCAGCAAAACTTTGGATACCACGCCCACCCATACCGCTCCCAACCCCCCATTCCCCACATATTACAAACTTCGAGCTAGAGTCACCAAATTTGGAAGGAAGATAGCAATTAACATTCCGCATAGATCTGCAGCTAAACTTTGGATGCCACGCCCACCCATACCGCCCCCAGCCCCCCTATCCACACCTTTTACAAACATCGAGCTAGAGTCACCAAATTTGGTATGAAGATAGCAATTGATATTCCACATAGATCTGCAGCAAAAATTTGGATGCCACGCCCACCCATACCGCTCCCAGCCCGCCATTCCCAACATTTTACAAACTTTGAGCTAGATTCACCAAATTTGGTATGAAGATAGAAATTGACATTTCACAAAGATATGCAGCAAAAATTTGGATGGAACGCCCACCCATACCGCTCCCAGCCCCCATTCCCCACATATTACAAACTTCGAGCTAGAGTCACCAAATTTGGAAGGAAGATAGCAATTGACATTTCACAAAGATATGCAGCAAAAATTTGGATGCCACGCCCACCGATACCACCCCCAGCCCCCTTTCCCCACATATTACAAACTTCGAGCTGGAGTCACCAAATTTGGAAGGAAGATAGCAATTGACATTCTACAAAGATCTGCAGCTAAACTTTGGATGCCACGCCCACCCATACCGCTCCCAGCCCCCCTATCCACACCTTTTACAAACTTCGAGCTAGAGTCACCAAATTTGGTATGAAGATAGAAATTGACATTTCACAAAGGTATGAAGCAAAACTTTGGATGCCACTCCCACCCATACCGCCCCCAGCCCCCTTTCCCCACATATTACAAACTTCGAGCTAGAGTCACCAAATTTGGAAGGAAGGTAGCAATTGACATTCCACATAGATCTGCAGCTAAACTTTGGATGCCACGCCCACCCATACCACCTCCAGCCCCCCTTTCCCCACCTTTTACAAACTTTTAGCTAGAGTCATCAAATTTGGAAGGAAGATAGCTGGTGGCATCCTCATCTGCATCGGAGAATCTTTAAGGCAGCGTAGACCCCTGCCCAGTCCGTACCCCTTTGCAATCAGGCCTCTTTTTACCGGTTTAAATACTGGTATCGAGCATGCCGCAGTCGGTTGCGTCCGACTGCAACGTTTCCACTTGTTTTTCCTTATTTTATGAATTAAAGACTTATGCGTAGCCCAGAGGTCAAAATCTTCGTCTATTGACCCCAATGAGATCTCGCTACTGCTTTCAATACTGTCTTCAATGTTTATACTCGATACCGAAGGTAAAGAGATAATTGGGTTTGTGCAATGTCCGTCATGGTATCCGTCCATCTGTCCGTCTGTCCGTCCGTATGTGTCCAATTTTTTCCACACCCTTCATGCTAGAGACTTGAAACTTTCCAATTCTCTTTATCTATGGGATAGTAAATTAAAGTGTCAAGATGGGGGTTTTAAGATAACTGGGGGGCTGGCAAATCGATAAATTCGATAACTCAAAACCGATAAATCCACATATATCCAACATCCTTACAATTAGAACTTCCAAATTTGGTAAGAAGATAGCTACTAGTAACCCCCAAAAAACTGAATCGAAGTTTTGGAGCCACGCCCACCCATTCCGCCCCCAGTCCCCCTGCATTTTGGAATCAGAAAAGCCCATATCTCCCGCAGTTTTTGAGCTATAGCAGCCAAATTTGGTGCCAAAATAGGTGATTATGATACCCCAAAAACTCGCTTTACAAGTCTGAATGCCACGCCCACCAATACCGCCCAAGCCACCCCTATCTGCCCCAACGCTTCGTAAAAAACGGGAGTGCTAGAGTCACCATATTTGGAAGGAAGATAGCAATTGACATTTCACAAAGATATGCAGCAAAAATTTGGATGCCACGTCCACCCATACCGCCCCCAGCCCCCCATTCCCCACATTTTACAAACTTCGAGCTAGAGTCACCAAATTTGAAAGGAAGATAGCAATTGACATTCCACAAAGATCTGCAGCTAAACTTTGGATGCAACGCCCACCCATACCGCTCCCAGCCCCCCTATCCACACCTTTAACAAACTTCGAGCTAGAGTCACCAAATTTGGTATGAAGATAGCAATTGATATTCCACATAGATCTGCAGCAAAACTTTGGATGCCACGCCCACCCATACCGCTCCCAGCCTCCCATTCCCCACTTTTTACAAACTTTGAGCTAGATTCACCAAATTTGGTATGAAGATAGAAATTGACATTTCACAACGATATGAAGCAAAACTTTGGATGCCACTCCCACCCATACCGCCCCCAGCCCCCTTTCCTAACATATTACAAACTTCGAGCTAGAGTCACCAAATTTGGAAGGAAGGTAGCAATTGACATTCCACATAGATCTGCAGCAAAACTTTGGATGCCACGCCCACCCATACCACCTCCAGCCCCCCTTCCACCACCTTTTACAAACTTTTAGCTAGAGTCATCAAATTTGGAAGGAAGATAGCTGGTGGCATCCTCATCTGCATCGGAGAATCGTTAAGGCAGCGTACACCCCTGCCCAGTCCGTACCCCTTTGCAATCAGGCCTCTTTTTACCGGTTTAAATACTGGTATCGAGCATGCCGCAGTCGGTTGCGTCCGACTGCAACGTTTCCACTTGTTTTTCCTTCTTTTATGAATTAAAGACTTATGCGTAGCCCAGAGGTCAAAATCTTCGTATATTGACCCCAATGAGATCTCGCTACTGCTTTCAATACTGTCTTCAATGTTTATACTCGATACCGAAGGTAAAGAGATAATTGGGTTTGTGCAATGTCCGTCATGGTATCCGTCCATCTGTCCGTCTGTCCGTCCGTATGTGTCCAATTTTTTCCACACCCTTCATGCTAGAGACTTGAAACTTTCCAATTCTCTTTATCTATGGGATAGTAAATTAAAGTGTCAAGATGGGGGTTTTAAGATAACTGGGGGGCTGGCAAATCGATAAATTCGATAACTCAAAACCGATAAATCCACATGTATCCAACATCCTTACAATTAGAACTTCCAAATTTGTTAAGAAGATAGCTACTAGTAACCCCCAAAAAACTGAATCGAAGTTTTGGAGCCACGCCCACCCATTCCGCCCCCAGTCCCCCTGCATTTTGAAAACAGAAAAGCCCATATCTCCCACAGTTTTTGAGCTATAGCAACCAAATTTGGTGCCAAGATAGGTGATTATGATACCCCAAAAACTCGCTTTACAAGTCTGAATGCCACGCCCACCAATACCGCCCAAGCCACCCCTATCTGCCCCAACGCTTCGTAAAAAACGGGAGTGCTAGAGCCACCAAATTTGGTAGGATGATAGCTGGCAACGACCCCCAAAAATCTGCAGCAAAGTTTTGGAGCCACGCCCAACCATTTCGCCCTCCTTTCCACACCTTTTACAAACTTCGAGCTAGAGTCACCAAATTTGGAAGGAAGATAGCAATTGACATTTCACAAAGATCTGCAGCAAAAATTTGGATGCCACGCCCACCCATACAGCCCCCAGCCCCCCTATCCACACCATTTACAAACTTCGAGCTAGAGTCACCAAATTTGGAAGGAAGATAGCAATTGACATTACACATAGATCTGCAGCCAAACTTTGGATGCCACGCCCACCCATACCGCTCCCAGCTCCCCATTCCCCACATTTTACAAACTTTGAGCTAGATTCACCAAATTGGTATGAAGATAGCAATTGACATTTCACAAGATCAGCAAACTTTGGATGCAGCTCCCACCCATACCGCTCCCAGCCCCCCATTCCCCACCTATTACAAACTTCGAGCTAGAGTAACCAAATTTGGAAGGAAGATAGCAATTGACATTCCACATAGATCTGCAGCTAAACTTTGGATGCCACGCCCACCCATACCGCTCCAGCCCCCCCATTCCCCACTTTTAACAAACTTTGAGCTTGATTCACCAAATTTGGTATGAAGATAGAAATTGACATTTCACAAAGATATGCAGCAAAACTTTGGATGCAGCTCCCACCCATACCGCTCCCAGCCCCCCTTCCACCACCTTTTACAAACTTCGTGCTAGAGTCACCAAATTTGGAAGGAAGATAGCAATTGACATTCCACAAAGATCTGCAGCTAAACTTTGGATGCCACGCCCACCCAGACCGATCCCAGCCCCCCTATCCACACCTTTTACAAACTTTGAGCTAGAGTCACCAAATTTGGTATGAAGATAGCAATTGATATTCCACATAGATCTGCAGCAAAACTTTGGATGCCACGCCCACCCATACCGCTCCCAGCCCCCCATTCCCCACTTTTTACAAACTTTGAGCTAGATTCACCAAATTTTGTATGAAGATAGAAATTGACATTTCACAAAGATATGCAGCAAAAATTTGGATGCAACGCCCACCCACACCGCCCTCAGCCCCCTTTCCATACATATTACAAACTTCGAGCTAGAGTCACAAAATTTGGAAGGAAGATAGCAATAAACATTCCGCATAGATCTGCAGCTAAACTTTGGATGCCACGCCCACCCATACCGCCCCCAGCCCCCCATTCCCAACATATTACAAACTTCGAGCTAGAGTCACAAAATTTGGTATGAAGATAGCAATTGATATTCCACATAGTTCTGCAGCAAAACTTTGGATGCCACGCCCACCCATACCGCTCCCAGCCCCCCATTCCCCACTTTTTACAAACTTTGAGCTAGATTCACCAAACTTGGTATGAAGATAGAAATTGACATTTCACACAGATATGAAGCAAAACTTTTGATGCCACGCCCACCCATACCACCTCCCACCTTTTACAAACTTTTAGCTAGAGTCATCAAATTTGGAAGGAAGATAGCTGGTGGCATCCTCATCTGCATCGGAGAATCTTTAAGGCAGCGTACACCCCTGCCCAGTCCGTACCCCTTTGCAATCAGGCCTCTTTTTACCGGTTTAAATACTGGTATCGAGCATGCCGCAGTCGATTGCGTCCGACTGCAACGTTTCCACTTGTTTTTCCTTATTTTATGAATTAAAGACTTATGCGTAGCCCAGAGGTCAAAATCTTCGTCTATTGACCCCAATGAGATCTCGCTACTGCTTTCAATACTGTCTTCAATGTTTATACTCGATACCGAAGGTAAAGAGATAATTGGGTTTGTGCAATGTCCGTCATGGTATCCGTCCATCTGTCCGTCTGTCCGTCCGTATGTGTCCAATTTTTTCCACACCCTTCATGCTAGAGACTTGAAACTTTCCAATTCTCTTTATCTATGGGATAGTAAATTAAAGTGTCAAGATGGGGGTTTTAAGATAACTGGGGGGCTGGCAAATCGATAAATTCGATAACTCAAAACCGATAAATCCACATGTATCCAACATCCTTACAATTAGAACTTCCAAATTTGTTAAGAAGATAGCTACTAGTAACCCCCAAAAAACTGAATCGAAGTTTTGGAGCCACACCCACCCATTCCGCCCCCAGTCCCCCTGCATTTTGAAATCAGAAAAGCCCATATCTCCCACAGTTTTTGAGCTATAGCAACCAAATTTGGTGCCAAGATAGGTGATTATGATACCCCAAAAACTCGCTTTAAAAGTCTGAATGCCACGCCCACCAATACCGCCAAAGCCACCCCTATCTGCCCAAACGCTTCGTAAAAAACGGGAGTTCTAGAGCCACCAAATTTGGTAGGATGATAGCTGGCAACGACCCCCAAAAATCTGCAGCAAAGTTTTGGAGCCACGCCCAACTATTTCGCCCCCCTTTCCACACCTTTTACAAACTTTTAGCTAGAGCCACCAAATTTGGTAGGAAGAAAGCAATTGAAATTCCACATAGATCTGCATCAAATCTTTATATGCCACGCTCACCCATACCGCCCCCAGCCCCCCTATCCACACCTTTTACAAACTTCGAGCTAGAGTCACCAAATTTGGTATGAAGATAGCAATTGATATTCCACATAGATCTGCAGCAAAACTTTGGATGCCACGCCCACCCATACCGCTCCCAGCCCCCCATTCCCAACATTTTACAAACTTTGAGCTAGATTCACCAAATTTGGTATGAAGATAGAAATTGACATTTCACAAAGATATGCAGCAAAAATTTGGATGCAACGCCCACTCACACCGCCCCCAGCCCCCCTTTCCCCACATATTACAAACTTCGAGCTAGAGTCACCAAATTTGGAAGGAAGATAGCAATTGACATTCCACAAAGATCTGCAGCTGAACTTTGGATGTCACTCCCACCCATACCGCTTCCAGCCCCCCTATCCACACCTTTTACAAACTTTGAGCTAGAGTCACCAAAATATGTATGAAGGTAGCATTTGACATTCCACATAGATCTTTGGATGCCACGCCAACCCATACCGCTCCCAGCCCCCCATTCCCCACCTATTACAAACTTCGAGCTAGAGTAACCAAATTTGGAAGGAAGATAGCAATTGACATTCCACATAGATCTGCAGCTAAACTTTGGATGCCACGCCCACCCATACCGCTCCCAGCCCCCCCATTCCCCACTTTTAACAAACTTTGAGCTTGATTCACCAAATTTGGTATGAAGATAGAAATTGACATTTCACAAAGATATGAAGCAAAACTTTGGATGCAGCTCCCACCCATACCGCTCCCAGCCCCCTTTCCCCACATATTACAAACTTCGTGCTAGAGTCACCAAATTTGGAAGGAAGATAGCAATTGACATTCCACAAAGATCTGCAGCTAAACTTTGGATGCCACGCCCACCCAGACCGATCCCAGCCCCCCTATCCACACCTTTTACAAACTTTGAGCTAGAGTCACCAAATTTGGTATGAAGATAGCAATTGATATTCCACATAGATCTGCAGCAAAACTTTGGATGCCACGCCCACCCATACCGCTCCCAGCCCCCCATTCCCCACTTTTTACAAACTTTGAGCTAGATTCACCAAATTTTGTATGAAGATAGAAATTGACATTTCACAAAGATATGCAGCAAAAATTTGGATGCAACGCGCACCCACACCGCCCTCAGCCCCCTTTCCACACATATTACAAACTTCGAGCTAGAGTCACAAAATTTGGAAGGAAGATAGCAATAAACATTCCGCATAGATCTGCAGCTAAACTTTGGATGCCACGCCCACCCATACCGCCCCCAGCCCCCCATTCCCAACATATTACAAACTTCGAGCTAGAGTCACAAAATTTGGTATGAAGATAGCAATTGATATTCCACATAGATCTGCAGCAAAACTTTGGATGCCACGCCCACCCATACCGCTCCCAGCCCCCCATTCCCCACTTTTTACAAACTTTGAGCTAGATTCACAAAATTTGGTGTGAAGATAGAAATTGACATTTCACACAGA
Source organism: Scaptomyza flava (assembly GCA_030179655.1). Lineage (NCBI taxonomy): Eukaryota > Metazoa > Arthropoda > Insecta > Diptera > Drosophilidae > Scaptomyza > Scaptomyza flava. The sequence continues at coordinate 33,984,870 of JARNME010000404.1, read as the reverse complement.
TATGAAGCAAAACTTTTGATGCCACGCCCACCCATACCACCTCCCACCTTTTACAAACTTTTAGCTAGAGTCATCAAATTTGGAAGGAAGATAGCTGGTGGCATCCTCATCTGCATCGGAGAATCTTTAAGGCAGCGTACACCCCTGCCCAGTCCGTACCCCTTTGCAATCAGGCCTCTTTTTACCGGTTTAAATACTGGTATCGAGCATGCCGCAGTCGGTTGCGTCCGACTGCAACGTTTCCACTTGTTTTTCCTTATTTTATGAATTAAAGACTTATGCGTAGCCCAGAGGTCAAAATCTTCGTCTATTGACCCCAATGAGATCTCGCTACTGCTTTCAATACTGTCTTCAATGTTTATACTCGATACCGAAGGTAAAGAGATAATTGGGTTTGTGCAATGTCCGTCATGGTATCCGTCCATCTGTCCGTCTGTCCGTCCGTATGTGTCCAATTTTTTCCACACCCTTCATGCTAGAGACTTGAAACTTTCCAATTCTCTTTATCTATGGGATAGTAAATTAAAGTGTCAAGATGGGGGTTTTAAGATAACTGGGGGGCTGGCAAATCGATAAATTCGATAACTCAAAACCGATAAATCCACATATATCCAACATCATTACAATTAGAGCTTCCAAATTTGGTAAGAAGATAGCTACTAGTAACCCCCAAAAAACTGAATCGAAGTTTTGGAGCCACGCCCACCCATTCCGCCCCCAGTCCCCCTGCATTTTGAAATCAGAAAAGCCCATATCTCCCACAGTTTTTGAGCTATAGCAACCAAATTTGGTGCCAAGATAGGTGATTATGATACCCCAAAAACTCGCTTTAAAAGTCTGAATGCCACGCCCACCAATACCGCCAAAGCCACCCCTATCTGCCCAAACGCTTCGTAAAAAACGGGAGTTCTAGAGCCACCAAATTTGGTAGGATGATAGCTGGCAACGACCCCCAAAAATCTGCAGCAAAGTTTTGGAGCCACGCCCAACTATTTCGCCCCCCTTTCCACACCTTTTACAAACTTTTAGCTAGAGCCACCAAATTTGGTAGGAAGAAAGCAATTGAAATTCCACATAGATCTGCATCAAATCTTTATATGCCACGCTCACCCATACCGCCCCCAGCCCCCCTATCCACACCTTTTACAAACTTCGAGCTAGAGTCACCAAATTTGGTATGAAGATAGCAATTGATATTCGACATAGATCTGCAGCAAAACTTTGGATGCCACGCCCACCCATACCGCTCCCAGCCCCAAATTCCCAACATTTTACAAACTTTGAGCTAGATTCACCAAATTTGGTATGAAGATAGAAATTGACATTTCACAAAGATATGCAGCAAAAATTTGGATGCAACGCCCACTCACACCGCCCCCAGCCCCCCTTTCCCCACATATTACAAACTTCGAGCTAGAGTCACCAAATTTGGAAGGAAGATAGCAATTGACATTCCACAAAGATCTGCAGCTGAACTTTGGATGTCACTCCCACCCATACCGCTACCAGCCCCCTATCTGCCCCAACGCTTCGTAAAAAACGGGAGTGCTAGAGCCACCAAATTTGCTAGGATGATAGCTGGCAACGACCCCCAAAAATCTGCAGCAAAGTTTTGGAGCCACGCCCAACCATTTTGCCCCCCTATCCACACCTTTTACAAACCTCGAGCTAGAGTCACCAAATTTGGAGGGAAGATAGCAATTGACATTTCACAAAGATCTGCAGCAAAAATTTGGATGCCACGCCCACCAATACCGCCCCCAGCCCCCCTTCCCCCATATATTACAAACTTCGAGCTAGAGTCACCAAATTTGGAAGGAAGATAGCAATTAACATTCCACAAAGATCTGCAGCTAAACTTTTGATGCCACTCCCACCCATACCACTCCCAGCCCCTCTATCTGCCCCAACGCTTCGTAAAAAACGGGAGTGCTAGAGCCACAAAATTTGCTAGGATGTCAGCTGGCAACGACCCCCAAAAATCTGCAGCAAAGTTTTGGAGCCACGCCCAACCATTTCGCCCCCCTTTCCACAACTTTTACAAACTTTTAGCTAGAGCCACCAAATTTGGTAGGAAGAAAGCAATTGAAATTCCACATAGATCTGCATCAAATCTTTATATGCCACGCTCACCCATACCGCCCCCAGCCCCCCTATCCACACCTTTTACAAACTTCGAGCTAGAGTCACCAAATTTGGTATGAAGATAGCAATTGATATTCCCCATAGATCTGCAGCAAAACTTTGGATGCCACGCCCACCCATACCGCTCCCAGCCCCCCATTCCCCACTTATTACAAACTTTGAGCTAGATTCACCAAATTTGGTATGAAGATAGAAATTGACATTTCACAAAGATATGCAGCAAAAATTTGGATGCAACGCCCACCCACACCGCCCCCAGCCCCTTTTTCCCCACATATTACAAACTTCGAGCTAGAGTCACCAAATTTGGAAGGAAGATAGCAATTGACATTTCACAAAGATCTGCAGCTAAACTTTGGATGCCACTCGCACCCATACCGCTCCCAGCCCCCCTATCTGCCCCAACGCTTCGTAAAAAACGGGAGTGCCAGAGCCACCAAATTTGCTAGGATGATAGCTGGTAACGACCCCCAAAAATCTGCAGCAAAGTTTTGGAGCCACGCCCAACCATTTCGCCCCCCTTTCCACACCTTTTACAAACTTTTAGCTAGAGCCACCAAATTTGGTAGGAAGAAAGCAATTGAAATTCCACATAGATCTGCATCAAATCTTTCTATGCCACGCTCACCCATACCGCCCCCAGCCCCCCTATCCACACCTTTTACAAACTTCGAGCTAGAGTCACCAAATTTGGTATGAAGATAGCAATTGATATTCCACATAGATCTGCAGCAAAACTTTGGATGCCACGCCCACCCATACCGCTCCCAGCCCTCCATTCCCCACCTTTTACAAACTTTGAGCTAGAGTCACCAAATTTAGTATGAAAAAAGCAATTGACATTTCACAAAGATCTGCAGCAAAAATTTGGATGCCACGCCCACCCATACTGCCCCCAGCCCCTCTCTCCCCACCTTTTACAAACTTTGAGCTAGAGTCACAAAATTTGGTATGAAGATAGCAATTGACATTCCACATAGATCTGCATCAAAAATTTGGATGCCACGTCCACCCATACCACCCCAGCCCCCCTCTCCCCACCTTTGACAAAATTTGAGCTAGAGTATGAAGATAGCAATTGACATTCCACATAGATCTGGTGCAAAAATTTGGATGCCACGCCCACCCATACCGCCCCCAGGCCCTATTCCCCACTTTTTACAAACTTGGGGCTAGAGTCACCAAGTTTGGAACGAAGATGGCAATTGACATTTCACAAAGATCTGCATAGAAAATTTGGATGCCACACCCACCCAATCCACCCCCAGCCCCCCTTTCCACAGCTTTTACTAACTTTGAGCTAGAGTCACCAAAATTGGAAGTAAGATAGCTGGTGTCATCCCCATCTGCATCGGAGAATCTTTCAGGCAGCGTAGATCCCTGCCGCATCCGTACCCTTTTGCAATCAGGACTGTTTTTACCGGTTTTAATACTGGTATCGAGTATGCCGCAGTTGGTTGCGTCCGACTGCAACGTTTCCACTTGTTTTTATTATCTCCAACGGCCCAACCTCTGTCACCCTTTTCAATCGGTGTTAAGTAACCCTCCTGCCTACCAGCCTTGGTATTGACTAAAATACACTCCACACAACTTGTCACTACCCTTGCTACTTTTTCCTTTAGCTTTGGAATATAGTATGACTTTTCTACAAGTTTTTGTGTTCTTTTAGCTAAGAAATGGCACTGTTTGTGAGCGATCTGGATTATTTCAGTCTCCATCTGAGACGGCACTACAATCAACTCTCGATTAGGGTCTTTAAACAATATCTGGATAACCATATAATTATCTTCGTAACCATTACTATTCACCAGAATTCGGACTACTTTTGTCCACTCGTCAGCAATCTGCGCTTCTTTCAGCCGATGCATGATGCTCTCAGTTAGTACATAACAATAAACACGACTTAATGCATCGGTGTGCGGTGTTCTATCTCAAAATTAAAATCTTGTAGATACATAGCCCATCGCTCAACTCTCAATGGCACTTTATTCTTCTTCATCGTCATGGCGAATGAATTGCAATCAGTGACGATCTTAAACTTAACTCCCATGACATAGACTCTCCATTTAACTAAAGCTCTTACCGCTGCTAATACTTCCAATTCGTATGAGTGATAATTCTCCTCGCATGGCTTTGTTTTCTTACTCATATACATCACCGGATGCAACATGCCGTTCTTTAAGTTTTTTTTTGTAGCATCACCGCCCCAAATCCAAACTTAGATGCATATGTGTGTATTTCTGTCGCAAGCTTCGGATTATACAGCTTCAACACTGGCTTACTAACTAACGCTGCTTTTAACTGCTCGAATGCTACCTGCTGCAACTCTTTAAACTCAAACTTCGAATCGTGCCGTAGCAAATCGTACAATGGCTTGGCTATCAACGCAAATCCTTCCACAAATCTTCTGAAATATGATGTTAATCCGAGAAATCGTTGAATACCCTTTCTATCTCTTGGTGTTTGACACCGCCTCTGTCTGTTCTTCACTGGGAGTAATTTTCCCATCTTCATTGATGTACCCCAAAAAATTTACCTCTCTTTGTAACAGTTGACTTTTGCCCCAATTAATTCTTAGCCCGTTTCTTGCTGCCACCTCAAGTACTCTTTCTAGCTTTTCTAGCCCTTCTTCAGCATTGACACTCGGTATGATAATATCATCCATGTACACAACTGCATCATCCTTCTGTACCTTTTCCCGAAAAATTGCCATTATAAATCTGGTGGACACGGCTGGCGAACTCGATATGCCAAACGGAAAAAATAATAACTCGAACTGTCTTTTCTGTGTAACAAACGCTGTGTATTTTTGCGACTGTGCCTCTTCTGGTACATGGAAATACTCATTCGTCAAATCCAGCGTAGTGAAAATATTTGCCCCCTGCAGTTTTTCAATAACACTATCCATGTGTACCATCGGAAAGTTATCGCGCATTATTTTTTCATTTAGTTTTCTATAGTCACAGCACAAACGTTTCTTCCCATTTATCAAGAACCACAGGAGATGCATACTCTGACGTGCTAGGCTTAATAATCTTTTCCTCTAACCACTGTTTAACCTGTTCATCCACTATTTGCTGTTCTGTATACGCCAAACGTCTCGGGTGCTGGTATACTGGTAATTCATCTGTCAATACAATCTTCATTTCTACCGGACTCTTAGCACTCCGTTGCGGAACATATAGTTCGACCAATTTCACCGCTCTGCATTTCTGTGCTTCGGAAAACTCAGACAAATCAGACGCAATTTCAGTAACTTTTTGCTCAGCACTAACCATACACAAACCGTTGAACTCCTTATATAACTCTGCACAGCTATTCTTGTATTCCTCCTTTTCTTTCTGTCTGCATGCTAGTTCTGAACCCTCTTTGGTCTCTGCCAAGAATCGCTTCGAATGCTATATCTTCGTCTGCCACTACATGGAATTCAACTTGCATGTCAATGTTATCAATCTTTACAGAAATACTTAAACTACCAAACGTTACAATCTGACTCTCACCGATACCTGTCAAACACTTTTCACGCCCTTCTAACTGTCCTTCCCTTAGCTTCAAGAACACTTTACGACGCACAGTGGGGCCTTTGCTCATTTAGCTTATCAAAAATCATATCTTCTAAACTAATGAAGCGATTTCAAAAATTTAAAAAGCAATTAATAGATGACTTTTCAAGCTTTAAAATGAATGTTCGCCAAGAGTGCTAGGTATCCGTGGTGCTTAAATATTCAAGGTCAAAGTCAATAAATATTTCCAGCACATTTTACCTGTAAAATTCCAATTAAAAACGTTTGTTTTTAACCATAACTGAAAATTTTTTATAACTTCAATGACTATTTCGCATTTTTGTTGTTTTTATTCGATTTTCTAACTTAAATACATAAATTTTAAATTCTTATTTTTGGGTGATTTTTTGAGGTTAATTTTTAATATTTCCTATCGATGGCTGATTTTCAACCAAATAACCATCAACATTAATGCTAGTAAGGTTAACATCTAATAAACTCAACATTTCGGAACTATAGTTGCTATCTTCCAAATCCTTTCGTGATCGTACATGTCTCAGCGATGCAAGAAGTGGATCCGATGAGGCTGCCAGCATGTTGAAAAGGTTTCCATTTTGTCGCACCCGAGAAATTTTGCACGTATTAGTGTATCTGAACCTCTTGTAGTCCTTGTTTTTACATTCCTGTGCTTCTTCGGACAGCTCTCCAATAGGTAAGCACTGATATTCTATTAAGTCCTTTCCATGAGCCAAAATCCTATGTACCGTGGGGGTTAGTTTTTTCTGAGGATACAATCCAGTCAAAAGTTGAGCTGTTTTTGATGCGTATTCGCCAAATTTTGCACCATCTATCATTTCTTTGCAGTTTATAACATTTAGGATAACAGCAAACCTTTTAATGATCTCATTATGAACACCTGTTATCAAAGTTGTTATTTGATCATTTTCAAAAAATCTCCTCGAAGTATTTCCATCATTCGCATTCCCGTATCCGTGCTTTGGACAGTCAACTTTTATTCCTAGCTTCCGAGAGAACTCAGCTTGTATAACTTCCTTTCTTCTCTGTATATCCTCACGAGGCGTATTATCCGTTTTTGTTTCTCCTGGCCGAGGAAGTGTGTACGCGAGCTTCAGAATAAATTCCATACACTTTATTCTGCAATGCAACGGAGAAATTCCATATTCGTAGCCGTTCTCCTCACCCGTTGAGTCGTCTAAACTGTGAAAGTCTTTTTGAGTTTTTTTACAAATGGGACACCTCAATGTTGAGGAGGTGTTTGTAATTTCATTTAAGACTTTTCCATCAATCATTGTCAGGAAGAAATCAAACATCACCGTGAATGTTTTTCCACTCTTGGTTTGAAAAACAGTAGGCTTCAGTTGGCTAATTTGATTTTGTATGTCGGTTACAGTTGATTTAATCAATTCAGACGACTCCTTCGCATATTTGAAGAAAATAGGGCGACAATAATGAATCGATGATGGTCGGCGATTTTTCCAATGTTCAGAAGTTTCACTCCTAAGGCGTAAGGGAACTACAGAAGCCATAAACATATTTTCATCAGAAATAGTTTCGTCATCTGTCTGTATAATTTGTTTGTATATGCTTTGTCCAGACGATCCATCACATCCCCACTTATTGAGTAGAGTCAGATTTTCAGGAAGAAGCTCGACCTCTCCATCAGGCAAACTTTCAACTATACGCCTAGCAGTGTGATCCATTAAATCCTGGGGTTTTACTTCTACAGATGTCTCTGTTATTATTGTATTAGGTGGCACTGCTTCCTTTTTGGCAAATACAATTTTTTTATATCCGGGAAGAACTTTGACGTTATGTTTTTTAAGGAGCTGCGTAAAATTTCATATTTCTCCTTAGTCAGTCCCAAGTCCATAAATAGGGAAAACGCTTCTTCGTGAGTGTACTTAATTCCGACTGAGTTTGGAGGCGTGGGAATACTTTCCTTAATCCTATACAGCCGTAAAGGACTGGCGAACTGCACAGCTTTCGTAATTGTCGCTCTTGTCCTCTCTTGTTCCTTCATATACTTGGATAAAAGTTCTTCCGACAGATGTTCAGCTGTTAAGCTATCCGTAGCATCCTCAAGCTTACGTTTCCTTGTAACACATGAACACTCCTCCATACTTTTTTGCGGCCTTCCTCTTCCTCGGCTAGTCGATGGGTAAACTTCTTCCTGTTCTGAATATCCGAATGTTGTACATTCCTCTAACCAATTTTCATGCTTTTTTATGAAAGCCGACATGGTTCTATGGACCAAGTTCCATTTTCGCTTCAAGTTAGCGTGAATGAATTTAATTTGTGTCTGAAGCGCACAACTAGCGTTTTCGAGTACGCCAATCTCTTTAAGCAATGCCACTTGAAAATCGTTAATATTTTCAGAAGCACGAAGAAGTTCAAAAATCTTTGAATTTGTTAAATCCATTATTGCGCTTATTTATCAAAATTTCGTGAATTATATTGAAAAATACTATTCAATCTGAAAATTTCTTATTGTTCGCAGCAATAAACAACAAGTGTTTCCTCTTATGAAGTTATGAAATAACTGTTGCCATCAAGTGACATATTTGGCACTTTATACCATATTTTTGAGTTAGCTAGGTAAGCAAGCAAAATTGGTATAACCTTTTTCCAATTAGCTAGGTAAAAACAATATATACCTAAGGTATTGATTTACATTAAAAATATGTAAACGGGGAAATACAGAAATTAAAAAAAAAATAATGTTGTCAATAAACAGCACACACGCTACAGCCAAATTTGTATGCGCTCTTCTTCTTCCTTATACCTGCCGCGTGTTTTTAACTCGAGGTATCCCTAGTTTTTTGGCTCGCGTTTCCAAAATGCAGATTTTCGCAGATTTTGACTATAAACATATGAAAGGTATATATTATAGCTTTCAAATGCATGTGGTCCCACCGTGATTCTGAGAGATACTTTTTTGTTATAGTCCACGAAAGTTCAAAAAATGCCAAAATTTAGTGTATTTTTTAAACGATTCTAATTTAATAAGTATTTCAGCTATATTTAAACTGTATACAGAAAAACACTGAGATTGAAAATACTTTTCAGATAAAGAAAAAAGATCGAAGATCGGTTGTGTACGTCGCCCAATATTCAGTTTGAAAGTGGTAAATTTTATAACCGATTTAAAAAATCTTTTGGATCCATAATCTTTGAAGTATTCTCTATCGATTACATATTTCACTTTTGCCAAACGCGTTCATGAAATAAATGATTTTTGATAAGCTATCCGAGAAAAGGCCCCACTGTGCGACGTAACAAACATCAATATGCACCTGTATCTATAAGTCCCTTAAATGTAACAGCTACATGAACAATAGACTTCAACTCAAGTCCCGAAGCTCTTAACAAGGTTGTTGGCTTTTTTACTGACTTATCTTTAACTACATTTGTTCCCTACACTGTTTTTAACTCAACCTTACACTGCGCAGCTCTGTGCCCTGGCTGATTACATTTGTAACACTTTATATAATTTGTCGGACAATCCCTAAAAAATGTGATTCGTCCCCGCACTTAAAGCATTTTTGATGTGTTAACATCTATACGCGCGGGTAGCATAAAAGCACAAAACTCAATTCGCTGCGTAATTTCGCCGCTGTAATATTAGCTCCGTTCTTGCTGCGTTGTTTCGCCGAGTGACTACACCGATCTCTGTTTTGTTTGTGCTTATTCATAATACAAATAATTAGAAAGTGTCATCCGAGAGAGCCAGTGCCTACAGATTTGAACATGTGAGTGCGAGGGAGACAGCCATGTTGCTCTCCTTGTTTTACTCTTGACTCTGTTAAGGGGTTGTTTTGTTAGTGCGACAGAGTTAGGTATACACTGCTAATTTTTTTGAAAACATTTTGTTATGTAGTGATAAAAAATGAAAAATAGAAATAATAGAGCGTTACCTAAAAATCATAATAATTTTTCTAATTTTAATAAAAACTATGCAGGATTCATTAGTTCAACAACAGGAAGAGCAGCCACAAGTGCAATCGCAAGAAGAACATCATTCAAATGCATTAGCTGCTGTTGAAACAAAACGTCAAAAACGTAATAAATATATGGTAGAATATCGGAAAAGAAAGAGAAAAGAGAAAGAGAGAAAACCAATCCAGCAACAATAACTAGAGGAGCATGAAGCACAGCAACAACAACATGCCGAAACTCCTGAGCCATCTACATCAAATGCATTTACTGCTAATGAAGCAAAAAAAGAAGGTGATATTCGATCTGGTTGGGTTGCAATATATAAAAATAAAAATTCAGCTCATATACAACACCAACTATTGAACTTCAACACTCAACAAAGCTCAACAAATTCCTCTTCGATTGGGGACATTAGTTGCATTCAATTGGATCTACCAAGAGGGCAAACATTAATTTGTGTTGCCCTATACATATCACACAAACAGACTGTTCAAAACGTTATGAAATTTATTAATTTTGCTTTGCTGCCTTACACAGAAAACGGATCACGCGAGCTGCAAACTGATTATTTTTCAATGCCGATGATAATGGGGGGTGACTTTAATGTACATTTTTCAACCGCAGAAGCACTCCCTCTTATTGAATTCCTGAACGAAAAATTTAAACTCTCTATTAATACTGCAATAGGCTCACCAACTACAGTAAAAGGCACTACAATTGATGCTGTTTTTACACGTTATTTAGAGGAAAAATTGGAGTAAAAAGTTTATGTTTCGTACTTTAGTTATCACAGATCTATATTATCTGTGTTAAATAAATAACATTAAAAAAATAGTAAAAATAAAATGAAATAATAAAAGTAATACCAAATTCAATAAACTATTATTTTTCAAGCAAACTTGCTCATAGCAATAATAAAGATACAAACAGGTGTTAACACATCACCCGTGAGTTCCAACACTCATTGATTACTTATTTTTACTCCCTGAATTGCGTTTGTGGATGTACTTTGACTTCTTTCCGGCTGACTTGGCTTGTTCTACGATTTTACCTGACCACGCGTTTTTTCGTATACTTCAATCTCAATTTTTAACTGTCTCATGTTTCTGGCACTATGCAGTAGACCTTTATTCATTCTTGAATCAGGAATGCCTTCTTCAAAATAGTCTATCAAACTTTCACCCTCCAAGTCAATAGGTCTTGCTATTTCCATCAGAGCGATATTCAAGCAATGTTTCATTCTTCTATGTTGGCGCTTCGATAATCTTCTATGAATTTCTGTTGATGATACCCTTACCCCAAATTCTTCAATCAATGTCTTTTTTAACGAATCCCAATCAGTAATATTTCTTTGGCTGCCTATGAACGACTTTGCTGCTCCACTCAGCAACTGTTTTGCATAAGTGAAAGTCTGTAACTGGTTTCCAACCTACAGTTACTGCACATTCCTCAATCTCCTCAATCCACTGAATAATGTCTGTCAAATTCGTAGCCGTAAACTGCGATACGCTTCCCTCCACGTCTTTCAATGTGAACCATGATCTATTCATACCTGCAATATCAGCACCTGTTGCAAACGATCCTTCGTTTTCGTCATCATCTGAATCGCCGTGTGACTCAACTTGAATACTATAATGAGCAAGCAATGTGTTCTGCAGCTCTGATTTCCTTCCACTGCTGCCTAGTCCCAGTTCACTTAATTTAGCGCGCAATTCCGTTACTAGCAACGCCGAAATTTCCTCTCTATTAATTTTGTCTTATTATACCCTTAACCCATAAAATGGGTAAATAAGGGTATAATGGTTTTGTGCAAAAGTATGTAACAGGCAGAAGGAAGCATCTCCGACCCTATAAAGTGTATATATTCTTGATCAGCATCAACAGCCGAGACGATATAGCCATGTCCGTCTGTCCGTCTGTCTGTCCGTCTGTCTGTCTGTCTGTCTGTCCGTCTGTATGAACGCGTGTATCTCAGAGACTACAAGAGCTAGAGACTTCTGATTTTGTATTTAAGTTCTCCTATACCATGACCAGAACTAGTTTGCTTCTAATTATCGATAACTATTCTGGCTTCCGATATACACATAATATCGATAACAATAAAATATCGAATTTGGAAAATCTAAAAATGAGGGTTGAAGTAATGGATAATGATAGAACTTTTCTGAAAATTTCGTCCAAATCGGTTGAGAAACACCGGAGATATTGAACTTAATCGATGGAAGCTAAGCCGGTATACCAAAATCTTGTATAAATTAAATATATTTATTGCAACTGGGCTCAGGGTATCTTCTAGTCGGGCTCTCCCGACTAGAGCCTTCTAAATTGTTTTAAACTGTAACAAATAGCAAATAAATTATTTTGGCAATGCACACACACTTCTACAATCAATCGTTAAATCTTTAGTTTTACAGTATCGATATCTACTCGTTCATTTTACTCGATACCGAAGGTAAAGAGTATATTGGGTTTGTGCAATGTCCGTCATGGTGTCCGTCCGTCTGTCCGTCCGTCCGTCTGTATGTTCGCAAGTTTTTTCCACACCGTTCAAGCTATAGACTTGAAACATTCCAATTCTCTTTATCTATGGAATAGTAAATTAAAGTGGCAAGATGGGGGTTCTACGATAACTGGGGGCTGGCAAATCGATAAATTCGATAACTCAAAACCGATAATCCTCATATTTCGCACATCCTTACAGCTAGAACTACCAAATTTGGTGAGCAGATAGCTTCTAGCAACCCCCAAAAAACTGCATCAAAAATGGAGCCACGCACACATATTCCGCCCCCAGCCCCCCGCAATTTTAAGTCAAAAAAGCTTATATCTCCCACAGTTTTTGAGCTATAGCCACCAAATTTGGTGCCAAGATAGGTGCTGATGACCCCCCAAAAACTGCATCAAAACTTTGGATGCCACGCCCATCAATACTGCCCTAGCGGCCCCCATCCGCCCCAACGCTTCGTCAAAAACGGGAACGCGTGTATCTTCCAAAGTAATGGAGCTAGAGCCACCAAATTTGGTAGGAAGATAGCTGGCAACGACCCCCAACAATCTGCATCAAATTTTTGGAGCCTTGCCCATCCATTCCGTCCCCAGCCCCCCCCGCATTTTGAAATCAAAAAAGTCTTTATCTCCCACAGTTTTTTAGCTATAGCCACCAAATTTGGTGCCAAGATAGGTGATGATGATACCCCAAAAAATGCACCAAAAGTTTGGATGCCACGCCCACCAACACCACCCTATTCGCCCCCAGATGCCCCAACGCTTCGTTAAAAGCGGAAATGCATGTATCTTCCAGAGTTGTGGAGCTAGAGCCACCAAATTTGGTAGGAAGATAGCTGGCAACGACCTCCAAAAATCTGCATCAAAGTTTTGGAGCCACGCCCACCCCTTCCACCCACCTTTTACAAACTTTGAGCTAGAGTCACCATATTTTGAATGAATGTAGCAATTGACATTCCACATAGATCTGCAGCATAAATTTGGATGCCACGCCCACCCATACCGCCCCCAGCCCCACTTTCCCCACTTTTTACAAACTTCGAGCTAGATGCACCAAATTTGGACTGAAGTTAGCAATTGACATTTCACAGAGATCTGCAGGAAAAATTTGGATGCCACGCCCACCCATACTGCCCCCAGGCCCCCATTCCCCACCTTTTACAAACTTTGAGCTAGAGTCACCAAATTTGGTATGAAGATAGCAATTGACATTCCACATAGATCTGCGGCACAAATTTGAACGCCAAGTCCACCCATACCGCCCCCAGCCCCCCTTTCCCCACCTTTTACAAACTTTGAGCTAGAGTCATCAAATTTAGTATGAAAAAAGCAATGGACATGCCACAAAGATCTGCATCAAAAATTTGGATGCCACGACCACCCATACCGCCCCAGCCCCCCTCTCCACACCTCTTACAAACTTTGAGCTAGAGTCACCAAATTTGGTATGAAGATAGCAATTGACATTTCACAAAGATCTGCATAGAAAATTTGGATGCCACACCCACCCATACCGCTCCCAGCCCCCCATTCCCCACTTTTTACTAACTTTGAGCTAGAGTCACCAAAATTGGAAGTAAGATAGCTGGTGTCATCCCCATCTGAATCGGAGAATCTTTCAGGCAGCGTACAACCCTGCTCAGTTCGTACCCCTTTGCAATCAGGCCTCTTTATACCGGTTTAAATACTGGTATCGAGTATGCCGCAGTCGGTTGCGTCCGACTGCAACATTTCCACTTGTTTTTATGTTGTTAACAGCAAAAGTTTCTGTTAATACCGATTCCCGCGACGCTTCTTCCGCACAAGTCCCTCGCTGCTCAGCTCTCTGCTCTGCATTTAAATACAATTCGTTAGCTCGCAGCCAACAACAATACTGAAGACAGCTCTCTGCCCGGCGTTGCCTCAAAATTGTACCACAAGTACCAACTAAACTGTTTTTGCAAATTTTCCCGCACACGCTCTTTCTGTTCTCAGTATATCTGCTAGCCGCCGACTCTTCGAATCCACGATCTTCTGTCACCTCTCCCGTCACGCACTTCTCGACTCGTACTTTTACCACAGCCCGCCGCTCTTGCCTTTCGTCAACGTCGTCTGCTTAGTCACCAGCCCTCAAATGCAATCCGTTACTTCGGCGTTGCCTCAAAATTGTACCACAAGCACCAACACAACTGTACTTGCCAATTTTCTCGCACTCGCTCTTTCTGTTCTCGGTACTTTTGCTAGCCGCCGACGCTTATAATAAACGATTTTCTGTCGCTTCTCTCGTTCCGCACTTCTCGACTCGTACTTATTCCACAGCTCGCCGCTCTTGCCTTTCGCTACCGTCGCACAGTGGCGCCCGTAGAACAAGTCAGGTGTCAAAAATCAAAAATTGCATGTGCCTTTAAAAAATATTGAATGAACCTACTTTTTCCAATCTGCAACCCCTAATGTAACCAAATTTTTTGTTCAGAAGATATAGCCTTGCAAAGTTCACTGATTTTTTGTGTTAGATAGAAATCGCGATTTTGATGTGATTTTGTCGGCTTTGAGAGACAATATCTCAAAAACTAAGAATCGGATCATCATTATTTTTGATTCTATTAATAGATATTTTTATTAAAAAAAAGAATAAAAAAAATTGTAATGTTTGATTTGCGGTTGGCCAGGTAAATCAATATTTACCTACAATCCATTTTTTCACTATTTTTTAATTTTGATGGAAAATTAAAAAAAATTACCCTTTTTTACCTCTGCCATATTTTCAAAATAATTTTTTTGGTTATTCCTTTATTTAATGCAAAAAGTTTCAGCTGCCCGAATTTGCGCCTGTGGTTTTTAGAGGTAAAATAGTGAAAAAAGTCATAGGTAAAAAATGTGTTGCATGCATTTCTGGGCCATTTATGACACATAACCGTGAAAACCCATTCTAATCGTTACTGTTTCGTTCCTTATTGTAAAGATGCATGATTTTTGTTTTTCATTCAGTTATGCTTGCCTGAAACCCTTTGTTAAATTCTGGTTCCTAAGCTCAGGTGCAGTTACAGAATATACAAATAAACTACATGATACGCACCAAATTTAGAAATTGCCTGGCGTACAAGTAGTAACATACCATACAGGTAGGCATCTTATTCGGACACGTGCGTAGTACCCTTATTGCACAAATTGACCTAAGCCCAAATATATAAATATGTAGGTAAATTTTGCAGGCATGAAAGCTTATTCTTTTCTTGAACCCTTGATCCAAACGGTGTCTTTCAGGTAGTAAATTAGACTATACATTAAAAGAAATCAAGAGCTCAACAATCAAATCGTTAAGAGATTGGGAACGATCTTAAATGTTTTGAGCTGCAAGGAAAAAGTTGATTCTTCCAAATATGGAGAATATGCTTAAAAAACAGCATCACTTTTAGCAGAGTTATATCCACCGAAAAAGTTGACCTGACAGTCCATAAATATGGCGCATGGCAGAGATATAATCGAGTATCAGTCTTTGCCAATTGGAGAGCTTTCTGAAGAAGCACAGTATCATTAAATAAATTTTATAAAAAATACAGAATGCTAAACACTTTCAAAGCATCAAGGGTGAGACAAAATGAGGACCTCTTCAACATGTTAGCAGCATCTTCAGATCCACTAATTTCATCACTGAGGCATGTTAAATCACGAAAAGAATTAGAAAATACCTATAGTTCAGAGATGATTACTCTTTTAGATATAAAAAAATTTAAAAAAAAATTAACAAAATTATTGTTAATTATTATAATATTAATTTTAAATTATAAAAACCATTAAAATGAAACAATAAAAATCAAAAAATTTAAAAAATATTTTTTTTCCTTCCCGTATAATACGTTTTTCACAAATTTCAACTTTGCATACCCATAAATAGGCACCCAAAAATCGAAGAATTCATTTCAAATGCTCATTTTATAGGTTGATTAATTATCTATCAGATGCTATTTGACCGATTATCTTGTTTAGTTCAAAAGTTATGATTTTTGCAACGAAAAAACTCAAATGGTGCCACTGCGCGACGGTGGTACTGCCGATGACACTCCTGCTGAAGAAGGCTAAGAAATGGTCGTGAAATGCGGAACAGCAAACGGCATCAGACAGCTTAAAACACTGTCTGACGACCGCTCCTGTTCTCGCGTGTCCCGATTTTTCCAAGAAGTTTACGTTGCAAACGGATGCCAGCGATTACGGCCTAGGAGCAGTGTTGACGCAGACCATCGACCAACAAGAGCGAGTCATCGCCTACGCAAGTCGGAAGCTATCCAAGGCCGAGGAAAACTATTCGCAATCGAGAAGGAATGCCTGGCAATAGTTTGGTCGATTCGGAAGCTGAAATGCTATCTACAGGGATATCGTTTCGATGTAGTGACGGACCATATGGCATTAAAGTGGTTGCATTCAATAGGGAGCCCGTCGGGAAGAATCGCGCGCTGGGCGTTAGAGCTTCAGCAGTACCAGTTTGATGTACGGTACAGGAAAGGAAAGCTCAACGTGGTAGCGGCTGCATTGTCGCAAGATCCGTTGGAAAAACTCCAGCAAGTCGTATTCCAGCAATCCCCAGGGAAGTGGATTCAAGGAATGAGGCACAAAATCGCTAAGGAGCCAGCTAAGTATGCGGATTACGTCGAGGAGAATGGAAAGCTGTACCGACACCTGGGCCACCGCGCGGACGATGAGGAATACATCCGATGGAAGTTGTGCGTCGACGAAGAACATAGGAAAAGAGTGTTAAACGAATGCCACGATGCACCGACGGCAGGACACCAAGAGATCCGCACGACGATAATGAGGCTATCGCAGCGTTACTACTAGCCGTGTATGTTTCGGGACGCAGCCAAATACGTCAAATGCTGCGAGACATGTCAGAAATTCAAGACGGAGCAGAGGAAGCCAGCCGGATACATGCTGACCCGCCAGGTGGCACAACCAATGGCCATTCTGTGCGTGGATTTTGTGGGCCCCCTACCGCGATCAAAACAAGGCAACACGATGCTGTTGGTGTTTCACGACGCGTTTACGAAGTGGGTAGAATTGGTTCCCCTCTGACGAGCGACAGCGGCCACGTTGCAAAAGGCCTTTCGCGAGCGCATTTTATGCCGGTTCGGGGTACCCAAAAGGTTTGTCTGCGACAACGGAGTGCAGTTCGCAAGTCGGAATTTCAAAGAATTTCTGAGTTCGCTAGGCGTGGAGATGGAACATACCGCCTCGTACTGCCCGCAGGAAAACCCGACTGAGAGGACTAACAGGACGGTGAAGACGATGATTGTCCAATGCATATCTGGAAATCAAAATTCGTGGGATCAGTTAATTCCAGAAATCTCACTAGCCATCAACTCAAGCATTGCGGATTCGACTGGATTCTCCCCAGCATTCTTGATGCAAGGAAGAGAACCTCGTCTACCAGCCACACTGTATGAGGAGAAGACACCAGGCACGGGATGCACGCCGCAAACGCCGGAGGAGAAAGCAAATAGGCTGAAGGAAGTGTTCAACATAGCGCGAAGTAACCAGCAGCGAACATAAAAAGACCAGGGCAGGAGTTATAACCTGAGGAGGAGAGAATGGAGCATACGAAACGGGTGCCTACGGACAGCGGTAACGTACGGATAGCGAGGAAAGAGGCGAGGATGAGTCAACTCATGGACAGCACGTCCATGTGGAAGACATCACCGACGAGGATTCGGAAGAGGGTTACACAGCTGAAGACGACAATCCAAGCGCACACCAGCGCTCACGAGACCCACGTCGGGGTCACCCAAGATACGCACAGCACGAGAGGGAAAACTTGCCTCCCACATATTTTCACACGTCGTACACTCACGAAGAGGCATTGGCATACAGACTGGAAGGCGCAATCGTCCTCAAAATTACAAAAACAACGACAATAATCATCACGGCACCAGACGCTAAGGCACCGTCACCATATGTGGAAGAGCCACCCTCACCTGTCAAACTACAGGCTATCGAGGAAGGAAGCTTGCCAGACGACCAGAACGCACAGCAGAGAGCACCAACCCCGGATGCAAACAACGAAGAAGAGAACAGGAGCGAAACCCGAAACGCCAAACGCACACGGAAAGAGAGGGAAAAAGAATTCGAAGGAGTATTCGGATGGGAGGAAGGACTGAAAGCCCAACTGGAAACAGACAGCATACCGTCCTGCAGCCGGAAACCGAACCCCCAAAGGATGTGCCCCGTCATCCACTGGGACATCCCAGATTTATGGTTAGTGCTGCCAAATGAGAACATATTAACAGCAACCGCCGTTCCGGACATCAAACGCGAGATTGAAGAACACAAGAGGAACGACCGACGCAGATGGTTCCAGGTGGAAACGCACGGTGATTGTTACGAGGTGACCCAACACCAATCAGACGGTATAACAATCACGAAGCGTTAAAAGCCGCAGTTCGTTGACAACGTCCAGTCGATCAGGGAAGAACGGGCAACGGGAACCACACAACGAACCCAGGCACAAACCCCACACTCGTGGAACGTGCTACCAAGGGGCGAAGTGCTGTCACCAGTAGCGATACGGAAGATAGAAAAATGGCTGGGAAAGAAGCCTAGAACGGAAAAACGCGAGAGGGAAACGGTGGTAGCGGGGGCAACCGTCTACAATGTGACCAGACACCCCGAAGGCAGGGTCACAGTCTCGAAGAAAGGGGGGGGGGGGGGGAGGGGGGTGTGTGAGGTAGGCTGTCCACCGGCCTCCCCTACATTTATATTATTATAATTATTAATATGTCTAAAGCCTTAGACTAAGAACTTATTTAATTCATATTGAACCATAGTCTAGGAGACTCTATTATTTACACATAAACATAAAATACAATTATAACACTAGCACGTAACATAATCTACGATCAGAAGATAAGCAAGAGAGAAAAGGCGAGCTAGCATAAGAGAACAAGGGCAGGCTAGCGTAAGAGAGCAGAAGGGCCGAACAGCAGCATTCTCACGACCCACAACCTCAAATGTCGCGATCCACAAGCGACGAAGGCAGCGATGAAGGCAAGCTCAGGCCGAGCGCGAGACCGGCGAATCAATTGCCCAGTAGAGCAACAAGAGTGCGGACGTGAGATTTCGCAGCGGTGTTTAGGTTAAGACGATAAGCGTAAGACGAAGAAAAGGAATTATTGGTACAGGCATTGCAAAGGAGCGTACACGTAGAATGCGGAATAAGTAAGTACAAGCAGAATCGAATACAAGTGAATTGACATAACCCAGACCCTCACGTGTTTTATATTGCCTCGCGAGACGAAACGAGCGCCGCAATATATACGCGTAAGTATATATACACGACCAAGTTTCGTAGAGATTAGATGTTTGAGAAGTCGGCGGAGGGCATAAGACGGAGTTTCCTCTCGCTATTCCCCGACTACTCAATCGATACAGCATCGCGCCAAACAGCGGTATTTGCCCCTTCCCGCATTCCCACTTATCGGTGAGCTAATCCCCGATTCGTATGGAGAAACTGCAGTAGAGTTAGCGGAGACCGCACGAAGGTGCATCATCCCCGAAATCCCTGCTATTCAGCTGCGAAACTCCGGGGTATATCAGTAACGCAAACTTGCCTTTAAATAGCTAACGCGTCTCAGTAATAAATAAATTATTTCTTGTACGCGAGCCTTGGCCAGACTGAGATCTGTACCTCGGCTAATAAAACTACCTTACACAATCCTACAGAAGACTCGGCAAGGAGGAACGGCTTTGTACAGAACTTCTCACGGCTCACATCTGGTGACTACTCTGTTCGCCTGCCCTTTAAACAAAATGCTGATTTGCTGGGTGAGTCTTACACACAAGCATATCAATAATTCCTCAATTTAGAGCGCAAGTTAACAAGGCATCCAGATCTTAAAAAAGATTGTGCCGATTTTATTCATGAGTATCTTCAGCTTAACCACATGTCTCGTGTTGTTAAATCCAGCGGACATCATTTCGAGAGGCGCTTCTCCTGAAGTATTGGTCCATGCGGAGTTATGGTTCCATGGTCCATCCTACTTACGAGGGAATGCTGCTAATTGGCCCACATCCAGTATACCAGAGAAATCGAGCCTGGAATTGCGAAAGACAGCGTTGCTTGTGCTATCTCTGCACGTTGACATAACGCAGACTTGCAAATATGCCAATTGTTTCAAGACTTTGCAAAGTATTTTTGCTTACGTTTACAAATTTATAAAATGCATAAGGCATGCCGATCTCACCGTTTCAGACTTACATAATGGAACTTGTCTCCTGGTTCGAATGGTGCAACTAGCACATCTATGGGAGGATATCAGAGAACTGCATGCAAAGGGAGTCGTTAAAAGGTCCAGCTCTATTGAATCTTTACTACCCTTTATTGACGAATTTAGACTCGTGCGTGTTGGTGGCCGGCTCAAGAATTCATCGCTACCGTTTGATGCACGGCATCCGATAATTCTACCTCGACGTCATCGCATCACTCACGCTCTGATCGACCACGCTCACAAAAGGAATCTGCACACTGGATCTCGTGCATTGTTGGCTAAAATTCGGCTCGAGTATTGGCCAATAGGTGGTCTGAGAACTGTCTCCAAGGCTGTCAGCAGATGTGTGATCTGCTTTAGAGCCAAGCCAAGATTTCTGGAGCCAATAATGGCGCAAATACCAAGCGAACGCTTACATGGAGCTCGCCCCTTTGCTGTTACTGGGATTGATTATTGCGGTCTATTTTTCTACAAATCTGAAGTGCGCAATCGATCGCCTATCAAGGCTTACATCAGCGTTTTCATATGTTTCACAAGCAAGGCTATACATATGGAGCTTGTCAAGGACTTGTCTACAGCAACGTTTCTCAGCGCGCTTAAGCGCTTCATTGCACTTCGTGGGAAACCCAGCCAAATTTGGTCGGACAATACAACCAATTTCGTCGGTGCAAGAAATCAGCTCAAGGAACTACGGCAGCTCATGTTAAGCGATCAGCACATGGAAACTGTTCGTAGATGGTGCCTAACGGATTGCATCGAGTGGAAGTTGATCCCGCCGCGTTCCCCACACTTTGGTGGATTATGGGAGGCTGCCGTTAAATCAGCAAAGCACCATCTATATCGATCCATTGTAAGCTCTTGCCTCAACTATGATGAACTGCGCACGTTTGTCTGCCAAATCACGGCGGTCGTTAATTCTCGTCCTCTGCTCTTAATTTTAGAAAATCCTGAAGATTTAGATGTACTGACGCCTGCACACTTGTTGCTTGGTGGTCCTGCAGTAACCATCATCGAGCCTGACTTGACGAAACTCAACTATGATCGTTTAGACGGCTGGCAGCGCGTCACACAGCTGCAGCAACAGTTTTGGAGCCGTTGGCGTGAGGAGTACCTGACGCCTCTTCAGCAACGGTCTAAATGGCGCAGTCCCTCGCAGTCCGTGCAGATCAACGATGTGGTCCTCGTCAAAAATGAAAATTTTCCGCCAATGCGTTGGCCACTAGCGAGAGTGGTCGCTATCTTTCCTGGCCATGATGGAGTAGTCCGGGTAGCAGACCTAAGGACTGAGGCTGGTGTCATCAGAAGGGCTGTGAGCAAACTCTGCCTGCTGCCCCTTTCTGATGTAGTTGAAAGACAGGCTTCCAACGGGGGGAGTATGTCGGGAGCAGCCGTCAGATCTTCATAAATAATATCAATGCTGTACCACTACACGCGCCACCACTGTTAATTTGCATGCGCATCTCTTATAATAATGTATAGAGTCGAACGTTTGGCGGCAGCGCAGCTTGCACTGTGTGTTTGTATGTTCACGTACGGCTGTGCATGCTTCTTACTTTCGGCTATCGTAGTTTGTCGCTGTTTATCTATTCTCACATACGGTTGCGCGATTCTGCATTTGGGCGAAGCTGACACTTGGTCAAGCCACAGCCAATTATTATACTCGATACCGAAGGTAAAGAGTATATTGGTTTTGTGCAATGTCCGTCATGGTGTCTGTCCGTCTGTCCGTCCGTATGTGTGCAAGTTTTTTCCACACCTTTCAAGCTAGGGACTTGAAACTTTCCAATTCTCTTTATCTATGGGATAGTAAATTAAAGTGTCAAGATTGGGGTTCTACGATAACTGGGGGGCTGGCAAATCGATAAATTCGATAACTCAAAAACGATAAATCCGCATATTTCACACACCCTTACAGCTAGAACTTCCAAATTTGGTATGAAGATAGCTACTAGCAACCCCCAAAAAACTGCATCAAAAATTTTGGAGCCACGCCCCCCCATTCCGCCTCCAGACCCCCCGCATTTTAAAGTCAAAAAAGCTAATGTACCTGTAAAAGGTGTGTATGTATTGTTAGCATCCAGTACAAACTGACTGCTTAAGTGTTGTTGCAACTGGCACTTGTAACCAGGTGGACTGCGGAGAATAATGAATGTATCTTTGTAGGTTGTACTAAGAACACTGATTTTATTAACGAAAAGTAACAATATTTATAGGAAATAATAGCTTAGTTTTACAGTTTTGTGGTGTCAATTAAAATTAGGTTATTGTGTACTCAGCAGTTGCTTGCAATGCAGAATAGCATATTTAGCGACTACCGGGTTGGCTGACCGCTACTGTTGCGACATATTGCATGCATTGTGCAGTCAGCGATATTCTGTGTGTTCAGCATAATTTGGTGTTGCTTAAAGTTTTATTGGGTTAATAAATGTAGCGTATTGTGTATGGTCTTGACCTAGTTTTACATGTGTTAATAATTTGTGTGTCATTCTTATATAGCTATGTGCAGTTATTTGATATCTTACAATATAAATGTGTGCTGACTTGTTTATGACTTAACATTCTCCCAGCCGTTGAAACGGTTTTCAATCATCCTCTAAATCCAGTGTAATTCGTCTTGGGGATGCTGAAGGTTCTGACGGGTTGACTGCTTCGTTCCTAGTGGCTGTGGGTGGACAAGTCCATCGTCGTTGCGTCCGCATTGCATATGCACATAGTATTATGACCGATATCACTAGTGCAGCGTAAGCGGCTATGTGATGATGTTGGACCGAGATTATTTGGATGGGCAGCTCTTCTTTGTTGAGTGTTGCCAATTTTACCTGTAGGTCATCTAGATCCTTGTCGTCTTGTGCGTTGTGATCCGAGATGTTGAGAGTTGTCTCTGGTACCTTTGTTATGTTTGGTTGGATAATGTCACCAAAGCGGGCGTAGCCTTGTCTTATTTGACTCGTGACAGTGCCAAAGGTATTGATGCTAATGTCTGTGTTGCGTGCAGTACAGCCAGGTGATAGCGACAGTAGTCCACTGTTTTGTAGTTGGATAGTTGACGGTGTTCCGTTGCAAACTGCTTGGAGTTCCACTTTCGAATGTGTTGCGAAGATCCAGTTGTTCTGCTGTTGGGTTTTTTCCCATACCATTTTGGTTGTTCTGTAAGTTACGTGACACGTCGTTGGTGTCTTGTTGGTAAACAGTTGAAACTCACATCGGTTGTTTACATCAAACACCGCTTGATGATCAAAGCATATGTATTTTTCGATGTGTATTGTACGGCAGCGGTGTAGATCATCTTGTGTAAGTCCCATGAATTGATCTCTGTGGTTGTTGACACCTATAATAGGTGTTTTTAGCTCGAACAATCTCCAACTAGTTGTGTTCCACACTGGAATTGGCACCATATTAAATAGCTCGAGTATCGATGTTGACACTAGGGGTAATATTACTCTGAATATCACATGAGTGTCGGTGGCTGTGCCTTCTGCTCGCATAATCCTGTATAGTTGAATTACATTGGATGATGTCACGGGTACCATTTGATCTGGTGGCAAATGATCCCGTATTTGATCCAACTGATCCCTTAATTGTTTAGGCGAGATCAACATTGGGCTTATTGTATGGTGGTGAACTCCAGTTAGTACGTACACTATTTCGGATTGCATGCGCTTAAGAGATGCTGCTAGCAATGTCAATTGAGTTGTCAATGCCAAGTAGTTTTCTGTGAGACGTGCGCCAGTGTACTTTCCTCTGCTTTGGCTAATGGCGGCTACTTGTTGTTCAAGTAGTTTTAGACGTTTGTCCGATGTTGTCCTTGTTTTTTTAACAACGTTAATGGTTGAGTCAAGTACTGAGGTTTGGTTTCTCAGCAGTGTTAGTAGAAATTCCTCGTTCCTTTGCACCTTCTCTATGACCTTATTGGCATAGTCTGAGTCTAAGACTCCAAACAGACTGTTCGCAATATTACCCACTGCATCAAATGGGGAGCGGCGTTTCCGAGTATGTTGCATGAGACCGTTTGCCATTTGTAATTCATCATACAAGTGTCGATAGTGCTGTGATATTTCGTCACATGTGTGGTTGTTGTTTAATTCTGGGCATATGTACTGGAACTCCTTGATGCCTGAATTAAACGTGTTCATGTCTCTCCAGTATGGATCCAATTCATAGTAAATAACTATGGTCCAGTCTGATATTGCTCTCATCGTTGTACCAATTTTTTCATAATATACTCCTGGTTTCGTGTCGAACCTTGTCACCGATACTGACTGTGTAAGTACCAGAGGTAGCATTAGAAGCAGAATTAGCAAGGAGGAAGTTATGGTTGGTGACATTAACCGTCTCCGTTGAGCAGCCGGCGTATCCTTTTTATCCGTATCCTCTTCTTCCATAATAGGTCGTTTTTTGGCCGCTTCTTCCGAAAAGATCGGCGCCAGCCTGTTGATGGCGCGCTTGTAAATGCCTGAGGCCGTCTTTACGTCAACCACTCGTACATGGTTATCCATTCCTGGATATGTCTTTATAATGCGTCCCATAGGCCAGCTCATCACCGGAATGTTGTCTTCCTTGATAAGGACCAGCATGCCTTCCTTGATATTGGGATTAACGGTTTTCCACTTGTGCCTCGCTTGTAATTCTTGCAAGTATTCCTCTGACCATTGCTTCCAGAATCCTTGCTTAATTCTGGATACTAATTCCCAACGTTTCAGTAGTGATTTCTCTTCGCGATCGGCGTTGACATCGGGTGGAGCCGTTAGTGTTTCACCAATCAGGAAATGCGCTGGAGTGAGAGCTGTGGTGTCCGTAGGATCATTTGACATCGGGGTTATTGGGCGTGAATTCAAGATAGCTTCGATTTCGACGATCACCGTGTTAAGTTCTTCAAATGTAAGGGTCGCCGTGTTGGTTGTCGTTACCAACAGTCGCTTTGCCGACTTGACTGCAGCTTCCCATAGGCCTCCAAAGGATGGCGCTCGTGGCGGGATGAATTTGAAGGCAACTTGTTTCTTGTTGCAGTGATTAATGATCTCCGCTTGTGCCTTCTCCCCAAAAATTGTTGATTTCAGTTCCTTCAGCTGGTTGTTTGCTCCGACGAAGTTGGTTGCATTGTCACAATGAATTGTTTGACATTTGCCACGGCGAATTAAGAAGCGTCGCAACGCTCCCAAAAAGGCGTTTGTGGTCAGATCGCTTACCAGTTCAAGGTGGACCGCCTTTGTAGAGAAACAGCAGAATACGGCTATGTATGCCTTGTCTGGTCTTTTTCCTCGAAGTTTGTGGTGAATCCAGATTGGCCCGCAGTAATCTACGCCTGTTGTAAGAAATGGGCGTGTTGGTGTTACTCGATCGGCTGGCAAATTACCCATAATTTGGTTCATTAACTTGGGCCTTGCCTTGTTGCATGTCACGCAGTTGTGAATAATATTCCTTGACATTGTTTTGTCGTTGAGGATCCAATATTGTTGTCTAGCGGTTGCTCGTAAGGCTTGGGCACCGCAATGCATATTGTCCTCATGGAGATCTTTTAACAGCATTTTTACTATTGGATCATTGTAGGGCAGCAGAATCTGGTGCCTTGCATTGTAAGGGAGTGGGGCTTGATCCAATCTGCCACCAACTCGTATAAGTCCATCGGATCCTTGCAGGGGGGACAGCGATGAAATGGAACTCCTTTTTTCTACCATGTTGTGACGCTGCATCGTTTTTAGTTCAGCAGCAAATTCCACTTGTTGTATTGTCCGCAAAATTACGTTTCGAGCGTGATTCAATTCCTCTACGCTTAGAGTGACAGTTGCTGGTCTGTATTTTTTGTAGCAGAAGCGTAACATGTAAGCCACAATGCGTTGTAACTTGTGAAATGAATGGCTGTGTCTACAAGTGTACAATTCTTCACCTATTGTAGATGGAGATATTGCGAGACTTATATGTATCGTTTTCCTTTCCAGGTTGCTGGGGGTGATACTGGGTAGGGCTGACCATTTGTCTGGAGAGCCATGCAGAAATAGTGGTCCATACAACCATAAGTTGTGCTCATGTAGTTTTCGTGCCGATATTCCTCTTGAGAGTACATCTGCCGCATTGTTGGCCGATGATACATGCCGCCATTGAGTCTGGCTTGTCAAGGCCTGAATTTTCGATATTCGGTTTGCCACAAATGTATGATATGTGGCGGCAGCTGCGTTGATCCATGAAAGGACAACCGTAGAATCTGACCAAAAGTATCCTGGCACTGTGTTGCTGTCGAGGCTTAGATCGCGTCGAACCCTTTCAGCAAGCTCTGCACCCAATAGTGCAGCACATAGCTCTAGTCGAGGGAGTGACTGCTTTGCAGTTGGAGCCACTCGAGACTTTGAACATAGTAGCCGAACAGATATTTGTTTGTTTCTGTACGTTGCGCGTACGTACACTGCAGCGCCATATGCACGTTCCGACGCATCAACAAAGACGTGTAATTCTTTCGTTATCGGAGTCTTACCATCATAAACGTGCCTTGGGATTCGCATTGAATTGAGGCTTTGCAACTCGTCTCGATACTCCTTCCAATCATTCTGAAGACTTGTAGGTAACTCGTCGTCCCAATCGAGCTTTAGTTCCCAGAGGCGTTGCATGAAAATTTTTGCCTTTACTACGACTGGAGCGAACAAGCCTAGTGGGTCGAAGATCTGTGCCAGCTCCGAGCAGACTGCACGTTTTGTAATGACTGTTGCTGCACTGCTGTGAGTTCGACCGCCAAGTTGATCCGTTTTGGGCGTCCAAATAAGGCCTAATGTTTTTACACTGTACTGTTCCAGTGTTTCTCCGAGCTGTACGTCGTTAACTGTGTCTTCTTTGGGAATTCCCTCCAATATTTGTTCATTGTTTGAACACCATTTTCGTAGCTTGAATCCCGATGGCTGAAGAATTTTGTTTAGTTCTTGTTGAACTTGTTTCGCTTCTGCGATTGTGTCGGTGCCGGTCAGGCAATCGTCTACATAAAAGTCACGTTGTAGTGCCTTTGCACCCATCTGTAGCCTTTCCATATGCTTATTAGCCAGAGTATCCAAACATTTTATTGCTAAAAATGGTGCGGATTTCGTGCCATATGTGACTGTTTTCAATCGGTAGTATTTAATTTCTTCCGACGAGTTGTTGCGCCATACAATCAGTTGATGAAATTGATTTTCCGGATTGATCCATACCTGACGATACATTTTTTCAATGTCAGCCGTAAACACATATCTATGTGTTCTGAATCGTAGTAGAATAGACATAAGATCGCTTTGAACCGTGGGGCCTGCATGCAGTATGTCATTCAGCGATTTTCCAGTAGATGTTTTGCACGATGCGTCGAAGACAACTCGTAATTTTGTTGTTGTGCTGTCAGGCTTCAACACGCAATGATGCGGAATCACGTAGTGATTTTTAGGAATCTGTTGCGGTGACACTTGTTTCATGTGTCCTAGCTTCTCATACTCTGTCATGAACGCTGCGTACTGCTTCCACGTGTCAGCGGAGGTTCTGCGCTCTAACGATAGAAACCGTTTGGTCGCAATCACCATGGACTCTCCCAGGGCTGAATAGTGTTCAGAAAATGGAAGTTGAACGATGAATCTGCCGTCCACCGCCACTTGTAAATGTTCTAAGAAGTGCCTTTCACAATGCGCTTCAATTGGTGTTCGGTGTTTTTCTGTTGTATCCAAGCTATCTAATGTCCAGAATCGTTCCATTAATGCATTTGTTTCCTCACTTGTTGCAACTGCGCAGATGGCTGACGACTTACTTGCAGCATTTACTTTTCCAGCAATGATCCACCCGAACTCGGTTTTTTGCATCATTGGACCAGACTGGAACATTTTGTGTTGTTGTGGGAGCAATATTGAAAAACAGTGCTCTGCTCCAATCAACATGTCGATTTTGCCTGGTCTGTTGAAGTTTGGATCCGCCAGTGGTAACTTGCTCGGCATGCCCCAATCGGCCGTGTTGATCGACTGGGCAGGTTGATCCGAAATTATATGCGGTAATACGAATGCTTCCAATCGCATCGTAAAATTGCTGTGAAGTGATTTAACTAGGACATTCACTCGAGCCTTGCTGACTCTTGGCTGTCCTCCGATGCCCTCAATCCGGAGTGTTGTGTCATGACGCTTAAGTCCCAACATTGTCACAAGTCTTTCGGAAACAACGTTGATTTGTGATCCAGAGTTGTTGTCCGTTAGTTGCTTGAACAGCTACCTTTGCTGTTGCAAGTAAGTTATAGTTGTGGTTGTTTGCGGATGCCACTACTTGTGACAATGGCTCTGCTGCTGCTGATGTGACAACATTTTCCAAATGCACTAGAGTGTGGTGCTTTTTGTTGCACTTAAAACAGCTGAAGTTGCTTGTGCATGCCTTTGTTTTATGGTCATTTTTAAAGCAGTTGACGCATAACCTTTGTCTGACAGATTTTGCGCGAAATTCGTCACATTTAGATAAATAATGACTTGTCTTTTTACAGAAAAGACATCCCTTTTGTGCACCTGAAGATGTTGCACATGTCGCGTTCTTTGACTCCTTTTAAAAGATTCCAGGTGCCTTTTTTCCAGTAGCCATGACCCGAACTAGCTGTTCGAGGAACTGGAGCATGGTGTCCAGTGGCTGGATTTCCTTTGTACTACCCAATGATTGTTCATAGAGTGTTTTGTTTGTGCCATCCAACTTGTTTCTGAGGATGGCAATGATGATTGGATCCCATGTTGAGATGCCAATCCCGAGTCCCTTCAGTGAGGCTAATGACTCTATGGTGGTGATGTGGAGCTCCTTTAAGGACTTCACATCGTCGCTGCAGGTTTGTTGCAGTAAGAGGCGATTTAAAACCCTAGATGCGATGTCTCTAGGATTGTTGTAGGCATCTACCAAGATTTCCCATGCGTAGAGATAGTTCTCTTCCCTTAGATCGATGTGACGGATTAATCTTTCCGCTTCTCCGACTACGCTGGTTTTTAAATACCACATCTTGCGTATGGTTGCCATCTTTGTTTCGTGTATCATACACGAAAACATATCGAAGAATTGCGTCCATTTAAGCGTATCACCATCAAATTTTGGAATGGAAATACGTGGTAAGTTGATGTTATCAGTGCACTCACTGCTTGAATTGCTGGTAAGCGCATTCCGAACATCCGCCTCTGCCTTTAAATACTCGGTGGCATTGTAGCCACTCTCTTCTGGGTCCTCAAATTCCTCGTATATTTGGAAATAGACCTCTTGAGTTTTTGCCCATAATGACTTAACAATGTCCGCATTGACAGGCTTGTGTTGCAGGGCGCGATTGATTGACGCAATCATCACCTTTTGCCGACGGCACAATGCAACTAGCTTGGCATATGTGTTTTCTTTGGCATCGACAATTCCTGCAGCAATGGCGGGTTTTGGTTCCGTCCTATTGCTGGTAGACTGATCTGCAATATCAGCTTGTTCTTTGAAGTAAGTTCTGGTTTTTTGAACCAAATCCTGAACCTCTTCGGAGAACTTGTGGTCTGCGTGAGACTCCTCTAACTTAGAGTTTTTGATCAAGACATTGTTGTTCTTGAAAATAGTCCACTTTTCCTCAAGGATTTTGGCCTTGGCTTGGTAGTAGCCAGGTTTTGCTTTCCGCTCTGCTGGGTCCTTTTTTGTGTTCTTTATAAGCCTTGATACCTCCTGGCTTATTTCTTCCTGCGCATCTAGGACATCTTCCAATACGAGTGATTTCTCTGTGCTCATTTTGTCGCCTTGTTGACAATGACTAAGCTACCAGAATCACGTTTGTTATGTTGTTGTATACTCCCGCACCTGTAAAAGGTGTGTATGTATTGTTAGCATCCAGTACAAACTGACTGCTTAAGTGTTGTCGCAACTGGCACTTGTAACCAGGTGGACTGCGGAGAATAATGAATGTATCTTTGTAGGTTGTACTAAGAACACTGATTTTATTAACGAAAAGTAACAATATTTATAGGAAATAATAGCTTAGTTTTACAGTTTTGTGGTGTCAATTAAAATTAGGTTATTGTGTACTCAGCAGTTGCTTGCAATGCAGAATAGCATATTTAGCGGCTACCGGGTTGGCTGACCGCTACTGTTGCGACATATTGCATGCATTGTGCAGTCAGCGATATTCTCTGTGTTCAGCATAATTTGGTGTTGCTTAAAGTTTTATTGGGTTAATAAATGTAGCGTATTGTGTATGGTCTTGACCTAGTTTTACATGTGTTAATAATTTGTGTGTCATTCTTATATAGCTATGTGCAGTTATTTGATATCTTACAATATAAATGTGTGCTGACTTGTTTATGACTTAACAGCCTATATCTCCCACAGTTTTTGAGCTAGAGCCACCAAATTTGGTGCCAATTTAGCTGATGATGACCCCCCAAAATCTGCATCAAAAGTTTGGATGCCACGCCTACCAATACCGCCCTAGCCGCCCCCAGATGCCCCAACGCTTCGTAAAAAACGGGAATGCGTGTATCTTCCAGAGTAGTGGAGCTAGAGCCACCAAATTCGGTAGGAAGATAGCTGGTAACGACCCCAAAAGAACTGCATCAAAGTTTTGGAGCCACGCCCACCCATCCCGCCCCCAGCCCCCCCGCATTTAGAAATCAGAAAAGCCTATATCTCCCACCGTTTTTTAGCTAGAGTCACCAAATTTGGTGCCAAGATAGATGATGATGACCCTCCAAAAACTGCATCAAAAGTTTGGATGCCACGCCCACCAATACCGCCCTAGCCACCCCCATCTGCACCAACGCTTCGTCAAAAACGGGAATGCGTGTATATTCCAGAGTAGTGGAGCTAGAGCCACCAAATTTGGTAGGAAGATAGCTGGCAACGACCCCCAACAATCTGCATCAAAGTTTTGGAGCCTAGCCCATCCATTCCGCCCCCCTTTCCCCACCTTATACAAACTTTGAGCTAGAGTCACCAAATTTGGTATGAAGGTAGCATTTGACATTCCACAAGGATCTGCAGGAAAAATTTGGATGCCACGCCCACCCATACCACCCCCAGCCCCACTTTCCCCACTTTTTAAAAACTTCGAGCTAGATGCACCAAATTTGGACTGAAGTTAGCAATTGACATTTCACAGGGATCTGCAGCAAAAATTTGGATGCCACGCCCACCCATCCCGCCCCCAGCCCCCCCGCATTTAGAAATCAGAAAAGCCTATATCTCCCACCGTTTTTTAGCTAGAGTCACCAAATTTGGTGCCAAGATAGATGATGATTACCCTCCAAAAACTGCATCAAAAGTTTGGATGCCACGCCCACCAATACCGCCCTAGCCACCCCCATCTGCACCAACGCTTCGTCAAAAACGGGAATGCGTGTATATTCCAGAGTAGTGGAGCTAGAGCCACCAAATTTGGTAGGAAGATAGCTGGCAACGACCCCCAACAATCTGCATCAAAGTTTTGGAGCCTAGCCCATCCATTCCGCCCCCCTTTCCCCACCTTATACAAACTTTGAGCTAGAGTCACCAAATTTGGTATGAAGGTAGCATTTGACATTCCACAAGGATCTGCAGCAAAAATTTTGGAGCAACGCCCCCCCATTCCGCCTCCAGACCCCCCGCATTTTAAAGTCAAAAAAGCCTATATCTCCCACAGTTTTTGAGCTAGAGCCACCAAATTTGGTGCCAATTTAGCTGATGATGACCCCCCAAAATCTGCATCAAAAGTTTGGATGCCACGCCCACCAATACTGCCCTAGCGGCCCTGGAATTGCGAAAGACAGCGTTGCTTGTGCTATCTCTGCACGTTGACATAACGCAGACTTGCAAATATGCCAATTGTTTCTCAGCGCGCTTAAGCGCTTCATTGCACTTCGTGGGAAACCCAGCCAAATTTGGTCGGACAATGCAACCAATTCGTCGGTGCAAGAAATCAGCTCGAGGAACTACGGCAGCTCATGTAAGCGATCAGCACATGGAACTGTTCGTAGATGGTGCCTAACGGATTGCATCGAGGGAAGTGATCCCGCCGCGTTCCCCACACTTTGGTGGATTAGGGAGGCTGCCGTTAAATCAGCAAGCACCATCTAATCGATCCATTGTATGCTCTTGCCTCAACTATGATGAACTGCACACGCTTGCTGCCAAATCACGGCGGTCGTTAATTCTCGTCCTCTGCTCTAATTTTAGAAATCCTGAAGATTAGATGTACTGACGCCTGCACACTTGTTGCTTGGTGGTCCTGCAGTAACCATCATCGAGCCTGACTTGACGAAACTCAACTATGATCGTTTAGACGGCTGGCAGCGCGTCACACAGCTGCAGCAACAGTTTTGGAGCCGTTGGCGTGAGGAGTACCTGACGCCTCTTCAGCAACGGTCTAAATGGCGCAGTCCCTCGCAGTCCGTGCAGATCAACGATGTGGTCCTCGTCAAAAATGAAATTTTCCGCCAATGCGTTGGCCACTAGCGAGAGTGGTCGCTATCTTTCCTGGCCATGATGGAGTAGTCCGGGTAGCAGACCTAAGGACTGAGGCTGGTGTCATCAGAAGGGCTGTGAGCAAACTCTGCCTGCTGCCCCTTTCTGATGTAGTTGAAAGACAGGCTTCCAACGGGGGGAGTATGTCGGGAGCAGCCGTCAGATCTTCATAAATAATATCAATGCTGTACCACTACACGCGCCACCACTGTTAATTTGCATGCGCATCTCTTATAATAATGTATAGAGTCGAACGTTTGGCGGCAGCGCAGCTTGCACTGTGTGTTTGTATGTTCACGTACGGCTGTGCATGCTTCTTACTTTCGGCTATCGTAGTTTGTCGCTGTTTATCTATTCTCACATACGGTTGCGCGATTCTGCATTTGGGCGAAGCTGACACTTGGTCAAGCCACAGCCAATTATTATACTCGATACCGAAGGTAAAGAGTATATTGGTTTTGTGCAATGTCCGTCATGGTGTCTGTCCGTCTGTCCGTCCGTATGTGTGCAAGTTTTTTCCACACCCTTCAAGCTAGGGACTTGAAACTTTCCAATTCTCTTTATCTATGGGATAGTAAATTAAAGTGTCAAGATTGGGGTTCTACGATAACTGGGGGGCTGGCAAATCGATAAATTCGGTAACTCAAAAACGATAAATCCGCATATTTCACACACCCTTACAGCTAGAACTACCAAATTTGGTATGAAGATAGCTACTAGCAACCCCCAAAAAACTGCATCAAAAATTTTGGAGCCACGCCCCCCCATTCCGCCTCCAGACCCCCCGCATTTTAAAGTCAAAAAAGCCTATATCTCCCACAGTTTTTGAGCTAGAGCCACCAAATTTGGTGCCAATTTAGCTGATGATGACCCCCCAAAATCTGCATCAAAAGTTTGGATGCCACGCCTACCAATACCGCCCTAGCCGCCCCCAGATGCCCCAACGCTTCGTAAAAAACGGGAATGCGTGTATCTTCCAGAGTAGTGGAGCTAGAGCCACCAAATTGGTAGGAAGATAGCTGGTAACGACCCCAAAAGAACTGCATCAAAGTTTTGGAGCCACGCCCACCCATCCCGCCCCCAGCCCCCCCGCATTTAGAAATCAGAAAAGCCTATATCTCCCACCGTTTTTTAGCTAGAGTCACCAAATTTGGTGCCAAGATAGATGATGATGACCCTCCAAAAACTGCATCAAAAGTTTGGATGCCACGCCCACCAATACCGCCCTAGCCACCCCCATCTGCACCAACGCTTCGTCAAAAACGGGAATGCGTGTATATTCCAGAGTAGTGGAGCTAGAGCCACCAAATTTGGTAGGAAGATAGCTGGCAACGACCCCCAACAATCTGCATCAAAGTTTTGGAGCCTAGCCCATCCATTCCGCCCCCCTTTCCCCACCTTATACAAACTTTGAGCTAGAGTCACCAAATTTGGTATGAAGGTAGCATTTGACATTCCACAAGGATCTGCAGCAAAAATTTGGATGCCACGCCCACCCATACCGCCCCCAGCCCCACTTTCCCCACTTTTTAAAAACTTCGAGCTAGATGCACCAAATTTGGACTGAAGTTAGCAATTGACATTTCACAGGGATCTGCAGCAAAAATTTGGATGCCACGCCCACCCATCCCGCCCCCAGCCCCCCCGCATTTAGAAATCAGAAAAGCCTATATCTCCCACCGTTTTTTAGCTAGAGTCACCAAATTTGGTGCCAAGATAGATGATGATTACCCTCCAAAAACTGCATCAAAAGTTTGGATGCCACGCCCACCAATACCGCCCTAGCCACCCCCATCTGCACCAACGCTTCGTCAAAAACGGGAATGCGTGTATATTCCAGAGTAGTGGAGCTAGAGCCACCAAATTTGGTAGGAAGATAGCTGGCAACGACCCCCAACAATCTGCATCAAAGTTTTGGAGCCTAGCCCATCCATTCCGCCCCCCTTTCCCCACCTTATACAAACTTTGAGCTAGAGTCACCAAATTTGGTATGAAGGTAGCATTTGACATTCCACAAGGATCTGCAGCAAAAATTTTGGAGCCACGCCCCCCCATTCCGCCTCCAGACCCCCCGCATTTTAAAGTAAAAAAAGCCTATATCTCCCACAGTTTTTGAGCTAGAGCCACCAAATTTGGTGCCAATTTAGCTGATGATGACCCCCCAAAATCTGCATCAAAAGTTTGGATGCCACGCCCACCAATACTGCCCTAGCGGCCCTGGAATTGCGAAAGACAGCGTTGCTTGTGCTATCTCTGCACGTTGACATAACGCAGACTTGCAAATATGCCAATTGTTTCTCAGCGCGCTTAAGCGCTTCATTGCACTTCGTGGGAAACCCAGCCAAATTTGGTCGGACAATGCAACCAATTTCGTCGGTGCAAGAAATCAGCTCGAGGAACTACGGCAGCTCATGTTAAGCGATCAGCACATGGAAACTGTTCGTAGATGGTGCCTAACGGATTGCATCGAGTGGAAGTTGATCCCGCCGCGTTCCCCACACTTTGGTGGATTATGGGAGGCTGCCGTTAAATCAGCAAAGCACCATCTATATCGATCCATTGTATGCTCTTGCCTCAACTATATGAACTGCGCACGCTTGCCTGCCAAATCACGGCGGTCGTTAATTCTCGTCCTCTGCTCTTAATTTTAGAAAATCCTGAAGATTTAGATGTACTGACGCCTGCACACTTGTTGCTTGGTGGTCCTGCAGTAACCATCATCGAGCCTGACTTGACGAAACTCAACTATGATCGTTTAGACGGCTGGCAGCGCGTCACACAGCTGCAGCAACAGTTTTGGAGCCGTTGGCGTGAGGAGTACCTGACGCCTCTTCAGCAACGGTCTAAATGGCGCAGTCCCTCGCAGTCCGTGCAGATCAACGATGTGGTCCTCGTCAAAAATGAAAATTTTCCGCCAATGCGTTGGCCACTAGCGAGAGTGGTCGCTATCTTTCCTGGCCATGATGGAGTAGTCCGGGTAGCAGACCTAAGGACTGAGGCTGGTGTCATCAGAAGGGCTGTGAGCAAACTCTGCCTGCTGCCCCTTTCTGATGTAGTTGAAAGACAGGCTTCCAACGGGGGGAGTATGTCGGGAGCAGCCGTCAGATCTTCATAAATAATATCAATGCTGTACCACTACACGCGCCACCACTGTTAATTTGCATGCGCATCTCTTATAATAATGTATAGAGTCGAACGTTGGCGGCAGCGCAGCTTGCACTGTGTGTTTGTATGTTCACGTACGGCTGTGCATGCTTCTTACTTTCGGCTATCGTAGTTGTCGCTGTTTATCTATTCTCACATACGGTTGCGCGATTCTGCATTTGGGCGAAGCTGACACTTGGTCAAGCCACAGCCAATTATTATACTCGATACCGAAGGTAAAGAGTATATTGGTTTTGTGCAATGTCCGTCATGGTGTCTGTCCGTCTGTCCGTCCGTATGTGTGCAAGTTTTTTCCACACCCTTCAAGCTAGGGACTTGAAACTTTCCAATTCTCTTTATCTATGGGATAGTAAATTAAAGTGTCAAGATTGGGGTTCTACGATAACTGGGGGGCTGGCAAATCGATAAATTCGATAACTCAAAAACGATAAATCCGCATATTTCACACACCCTTACAGCTAGAACTACCAAATTTGGTATGAAGATAGCTACTAGCAACCCCCAAAAAACTGCATCAAAAATTTTGGAGCCACGCCCCCCCATTCCGCCTCCAGACCCCCCGCATTTTAAAGTCAAAAAAGCCTATATCTCCCACAGTTTTTGAGCTAGAGCCACCAAATTTGGTGCCAATTTAGCTGATGATGACCCCCCAAAATCTGCATCAAAAGTTTGGATGCCACGCCTACCAATACCGCCCTAGCCGCCCCCAGATGCCCCAACGCTTCGTAAAAAACGGGAATGCGTGTATCTTCCAGAGTAGTGGAGCTAGAGCCACCAAATTTGGTAGGAAGATAGCTGGTAACGACCCCAAAAGAACTGCATCAAAGTTTTGGAGCCACGCCCACCCATCCCGCCCCCAGCCCCCCCGCATTTAGAAATCAGAAAAGCCTATATCTCCCACCGTTTTTTAGCTAGAGTCACCAAATTTGGTGCCAAGATAGATGATGATGACCCTCCAAAAACTGCATCAAAAGTTTGGATGCCACGCCCACCAATACCGCCCTAGCCACCCCCATCTGCACCAACGCTTCGTCAAAAACGGGAATGCGTGTATATTCCAGAGTAGTGGAGCTAGAGCCACCAAATTTGGTAGGAAGATAGCTGGCAACGACCCCCAACAATCTGCATCAAAGTTTTGGAGCCTAGCCCATCCATTCCGCCCCCCTTTCCCCACCTTATACAAACTTTGAGCTAGAGTCACCAAATTTGGTATGAAGGTAGCATTTGACATTCCACAAGGATCTGCAGCAAAAATTGGATGCCACGCCCACCCATACCGCCCCCAGCCCCACTTTCCCCACTTTTTAAAAACTTCGAGCTAGATGCACCAAATTTGGACTGAAGTTAGCAATTGACATTTCACAGGGATCTGCAGCAAAAATTTGGATGCCACGCCCACCCATCCCGCCCCCAGCCCCCCCGCATTTAGAAATCAGAAAAGCCTATATCTCCCACCGTTTTTTAGCTAGAGTCACCAAATTTGGTGCCAAGATAGATGATGATTACCCTCCAAAAACTGCATCAAAAGTTTGGATGCCACGCCCACCAATACCGCCCTAGCCACCCCCATCTGCACCAACGCTTCGTCAAAAACGGGAATGCGTGTATATTCCAGAGTAGTGGAGCTAGAGCCACCAAATTCGGTAGGAAGATAGCTGGCAACGACCCCAAACAATCTGCATCAAAGTTTTGGAGCCACGCCCACTCCATTCCCGCCCCCATTGCCCCACCCGCATTTAGAAATCAGAAAAAGCCTATATCTCCCACCGTTTTTGAGCTAGAGTCACCAAATTTGGTGCCAAGATAGATGATGACCCTCCAAAATCTGCATCAAAAGTTTGGATGCCACGCCCACCATACCGCCCTAGCCACCCCCATCTGCACCAACGCTTCGTCCAAAAACGGGAATGCGTGTATATTCCAAAGTAGTGGAGCTAGAGCCACCAAATTTGGTAGGAAGATAGCTGGCAACGACCCCCAACAATCTGCATCAAAGTTTTGGAGCCTAGCCCATCCATTCCGCCCCCCTTTCCCCACCTTATACAAACTTTGAGCTAGAGTCACCAAATTTGGTATGAAGGTAGCATTTGACATTCCACAAGGATCTGCAGCAAAAATTTTGGAGCAACGCCCCCCCATTCCGCCTCCAGACCCCCCGCATTTTAAAGTCAAAAAAGCCTATATCTCCCACAGTTTTTGAGCTAGAGCCACCAAATTTGGTGCCAATTTAGCTGATGATGACCCCCCAAAATCTGCATCAAAAGTTTGGATGCCACGCCCACCAATACTGCCCTAGCGGCCCTGGAATTGCGAAAGACAGCGTTGCTTGTGCTATCTCTGCACGTTGACATAACGCAGACTTGCAAATATGCCAATTGTTTCTCAGCGCGCTTAAGCGCTTCATTGCACTTCGTGGGAAACCCAGCCAAATTTGGTCGGACAATGCAACCAATTTCGTCGGTGCAAGAAATCAGCTCGAGGAACTACGGCAGCTCATGTTAAGCGATCAGCACATGGAAACTGTTCGTAGATGGTGCCTAACGGATTGCATCGAGTGGAAGTTGATCCCGCCGCGTTCCCCACACTTTGGTGGATTATGGGAGGCTGCCGTTAAATCAGCAAAGCACCATCTATATCGATCCATTGTATGCTCTTGCCTCAACTATGATGAACTGCACACGCTTGCCTGCCAAATCACGGCGGTCGTTAATTCTCGTCCTCTGCTCTTAATTTTAGAAAATCCTGAAGATTTAGATGTACTGACGCCTGCACACTTGTTGCTTGGTGGTCCTGCAGTAACCATCATCGAGCCTGACTTGACGAAACTCAACTATGATCGTTTAGACGGCTGGCAGCGCGTCACACAGCTGCAGCAACAGTTTTGGAGCCGTTGGCGTGAGGAGTACCTGACGCCTCTTCAGCAACGGTCTAAATGGCGCAGTCCCTCGCAGTCCGTGCAGATCAACGATGTGGTCCTCGTCAAAAATGAAAATTTTCCGCCAATGCGTTGGCCACTAGCGAGAGTGGTCGCTATCTTTCCTGGCCATGATGGAGTAGTCCGGGTAGCAGACCTAAGGACTGAGGCTGGTGTCATCAGAAGGGCTGTGAGCAAACTCTGCCTGCTGCCCCTTTCTGATGTAGTTGAAAGACAGGCTTCCAACGGGGGAGTATGTCGGGAGCAGCCGTCAGATCTTCATAAATAATATCAATGCTGTACCACTACACGCGCCACCACTGTTAATTTGCATGCGCATCTCTTATAATAATGTATAGAGTCGAACGTTTGGCGGCAGCGCAGCTTGCACTGTGTGTTTGTATGTTCACGTACGGCTGTGCATGCTTCTTACTTTCGGCTATCGTAGTTTGTCGCTGTTTATCTATTCTCACATACGGTTGCGCGATTCTGCATTTGGGCGAAGCTGACACTTGGTCAAGCCACAGCCAATTATTATACTCGATACCGAAGGTAAAGAGTATATTGGTTTTGTGCAATGTCCGTCATGGTGTCTGTCCGTCTGTCCGTCCGTATGTGTGCAAGTTTTTTCCACACCCTTCAAGCTAGGGACTTGAAACTTTCCAATTCTCTTTATCTATGGGATAGTAAATTAAAGTGTCAAGATTGGGGTTCTACGATAACTGGGGGGCTGGCAAATCGATAAATTCGATAACTCAAAAACGATAAATCCGCATATTTCACACACCCTTACAGCTAGAACTACCAAATTTGGTATGAAGATAGCTACTAGCAACCCCCAAAAAACTGCATCAAAAATTTTGGAGCCACGCCCCCCCATTCCGCCTCCAGACCCCCCGCATTTTAAAGTCAAAAAAGCCTATATCTCCCACAGTTTTTGAGCTAGAGCCACCAAATTTGGTGCCAATTTAGCTGATGATGACCCCCCAAAATCTGCATCAAAAGTTTGGATGCCACGCCTACCAATACCACCCTAGCCGCCCCCAGATGCCCCAACGCTTCGTAAAAAACGGGAATGCGTGTATCTTCCAGAGTAGTGGAGCTAGAGCCACCAAATTTGGTAGGAAGATAGCTGGTAACGACCCCAAAAGAACTGCATCAAAGTTTTGGAGCCACGCCCACCCATCCCGCCCCCAGCCCCCCCGCATTTAGAAATCAGAAAAGCCTATATCTCCCACCGTTTTTTAGCTAGAGTCACCAAATTTGGTGCCAAGATAGATGATGATGACCCTCCAAAAACTGCATCAAAAGTTTGGATGCCACGCCCACCAATACCGCCCTAGCCACCCCCATCTGCACCAACGCTTCGTCAAAAACGGGAATGCGTGTATATTCCAGAGTAGTGGAGCTAGAGCCACCAAATTTGGTAGGAAGATAGCTGGCAACGACCCCCAACAATCTGCATCAAAGTTTTGGAGCCTAGCCCATCCATTCCGCCCCCCTTTCCCCACCTTATACAAACTTTGAGCTAGAGTCACCAAATTTGGTATGAAGGTAGCATTTGACATTCCACAAGGATCTGCAGCAAAAATTTGGATGCCACGCCCACCCATACCGCCCCCAGCCCCACTTTCCCCACTTTTTAAAAACTTCGAGCTAGATGCACCAAATTTGGACTGAAGTTAGCAATTGACATTTCACAGGGATCTGCAGCAAAAATTTGGATGCCACGCCCACCCATCCCGCCCCCAGCCCCCCCGCATTTAGAAATCAGAAAAGCCTATATCTCCCACCGTTTTTTAGCTAGAGTCACCAAATTTGGTGCCAAGATAGATGATGATTACCCTCCAAAAACTGCATCAAAAGTTTGGATGCCACGCCCACCAATACCGCCCTAGCCACCCCCATCTGCACCAACGCTTCGTCAAAAACGGGAATGCGTGTATATTCCAGAGTAGTGGAGCTAGAGCCACCAAATTTGGTAGGAAGATAGCTGGCAACGACCCCCAACAATATGCATCAAAGTTTTGGAGCCTAGCCCATCCATTCCGCCCCCCTTTCCCCACCTTATACAAACTTTGAGCTAGAGTCACCAAATTTGGTATGAAGGTAGCATTTGACATTCCACAAGGATCTGCAGCAAAAATTTTGGAGCCACGCCCCCCCATTCCGCCTCCAGACCCCCCGCATTTTAAAGTAAAAAAAGCCTATATCTCCCACAGTTTTTGAGCTAGAGCCACCAAATTTGGTGCCAATTTAGCTGATGATGACCCCCCAAAATCTGCATCAAAAGTTTGGATGCCACGCCCACCAATACTGCCCTAGCGGCCCCCATCCGCCCCAACGCTTCGTCAAAAACGGGAACGCGTGTATCTTCCAAAGTAATGGAGCTAGAGCCACCAAATTTGGTAGGAAGATAGCTGGCAACGACCCCCAACAATCTGCATCAAATTTTTGGAGCCTTGCCCATCCATTCCGTCCCCAGCCCCCCCGCATTTTGAAATCAAAAAAGTCTATATCTCCCACAGTTTTTTAGCTATAGCCACCAAATTTGGTGCCAAGATAGGTGATGATGATACCCCAACAAATGCACCAAAAGTTTGGATGCCACGCCCACCAACACCACCCTATCCGCCCCCAGATGCCCCAACGCTTCGTTAAAAGCGGAAATGCATGTATCTTCCAGAGTTGTGGAGCTAGAGCCACCAAATTTGGTAGGAAGATAGCTGGCAACGACCCCCAAAAATCTGCATCAAAGTTTTGGAGCCACGCCCACCCCTTCCATCCACCTTTTACAAACTTTGAGCTAGAGTCACCAAATTTTGAATGAATGTAGCAATTGACATTCCACATAGATCTGCAGCATAAATTTGGATGCCACGCCCACCCATACCGCCCCCAGCCCCACTTTCCCCACTTTTTAAAAACTTCGAGCTAGATGCACCAAATTTGGACTGACGTTAGCAATTGACATTTCACAGAGATCTGCAGGAAAAATTTGGATGCGACGCCCACCCATACTGCCCCCAGGCCCCCATTCCCCACCTTTTACAAACTTTGAGCTAGAGTCACCAAATTTGGTATGAAGATAGCAATTGACATTCCACATAGATCTGCGGCACAAATTTGAACGCCAAGTCCACCCATACCGCCCCCAGCCCCCCTTTCCCC
The DNA here is from genome assembly GCA_030179655.1 of Scaptomyza flava. NCBI lineage: Eukaryota > Metazoa > Arthropoda > Insecta > Diptera > Drosophilidae > Scaptomyza > Scaptomyza flava. The sequence continues at coordinate 33,942,859 of JARNME010000404.1, read as the reverse complement.
ACCTTTTATTAACTTTGAGCTAGAGTCATCAAATTTAGTATGAAAAAAGCAATGGACATGCCACAAAGATCTGCATCAAAAATTTGGATGCCACGACCACCCATACCGCCCCAGCCCCCCTCTCCACACCTTTTACAAACTTTGAGCTAGAGTCACCAAATTTGGTATGAAGATAGCAATTGACATTTCACAAAGATCTGCATAGAAAATTTGGATGCCACACCCACCCATACCGCTCCCAGCCCCCCATTCCCCACTTTTTACTAACTTTGAGCTAGAGTCACCAAAATTGGAAGTAAGATAGCTGGTGTCATCCCCATCTGAATCGGAGAATCTTTCAGACAGCGTACAACCCTGCTCAGTCCGTACCCCTTTGCAATCAGGCCTCTTTATACCGGTTTAAATACTGGTATCGAGTATGCCGCAGTCGGTTGCGTCCGACTGCAACATTTCCACTTGTTTTTATGTTGTTAACAGCAAAAGTTTCTGTTAATACCGATTCCCGCGACGCTTCTTCCGCACAAGTCCCTCGCTGCTCAGCTCTCTGCTCTGCATTTAAATACAATTCGTTAGCTCGCAGCCAACAACAATACTGAAGACAGCTCTCTGCCCGGCGTTGCCTCAAAATTGTACCACAAGTACCAACTAAACTGTTTTTGCAAATTTTCCCGCACACGCTCTTTCTGTTCTCAGTATATCTGCTAGCCGCCGACTCTTCGAATCCACGATCTTCTGTCACCTCTCCCGTCACGCACTTCTCGACTCGTACTTTTACCACAGCCCGCCGCTCTTGCCTTTCGTCAACGTCGTCTGCTTAGTCACCAGCCCTCAAATGCAATCCGTTACTTCGGCGTTGCCTCAAAATTGTACCACAAGCACCAACACAACTGTACTTGCCAATTTTCTCGCACTCGCTCTTTCTGTTCTCGGTACTTTTGCTAGCCGCCGACGCTTATAATAAACGATTTTCTGTCGCTTCTCTCGTTCCGCACTTCTCGACTCGTACTTATTCCACAGCTCGCCGCTCTTGCCTTTCGCTACCGTCGCACAGTGGCGCCCGTAGAACAAGTCAGGTGTCAAAAATCAAAAATTGCATGTGCCTTTAAAAAATATTGAATGAACCTACTTTTTCCAATCTGCAACCCCTAATGTAACCAAATTTTTTGTTCAGAAGATATAGCCTTGCAAAGTTCACTGATTTTTTGTGTTAGATAGAAATCGCGATTTTGATGTGATTTTGTCGGCTTTGAGAGACAATATCTCAAAAACTAAGAATCGGATCATCATTATTTTTGATTCTATTAATAGATATTTTTATTAAAAAAAAGAATAAAAAAAATTGTAATGTTTGATTTGCGGTTGGCCAGGTAAATCAATATTTACCTACAATCCATTTTTTCACTATTTTTTAATTTTGATGGAAAATTAAAAAAAATTACCCTTTTTTACCTCTGCCATATTTTCAAAATAATTTTTTTGGTTATTCCTTTATTTAATGCAAAAAGTTTCAGCTGCCCGAATTTGCGCCTGTGGTTTTTAGAGGTAAAATAGTGAAAAAGTCATAGGTAAAAAATGTGTTGCATGCATTTCTGGGCCATTTATGACACATAACCGTGAAAACCCATTCTAATCGTTACTGTTTCGTTCCTTATTGTAAAGATGCATGATTTTTGTTTTTCATTCAGTTATGCTTGCCTGAAACCCTTTGTTAAATTCTGGTTCCTAAGCTCAGGTGCAGTTACAGAATATTCAAATAAACTACGTGATACGCACCAAATTTAGAAATTGCCTGGCGTACAAGTAGTAACATACCATACAGGTAGGCATCTTATTCGGACACGTGCGTAGTACCCTTATTGCACAAATTGACCTAAGCCCAAATATATAAATATGTAGGTAAATATTGCAGGCATGAAAGCTTATTCTTTTCTTGAACCCTTGATCCAAACGGTGTCTATCAGGTAGTAAATTAGACTATACATTAAAAGAAATCAAGAGCTCAACAATCAAATCGTTAAGAGATTGGGAACGATCTTAAATGTTTTGAACTGCAAGGAAAAAGTTGATTCTTCCAAATATGGAGAATATGCTTAAAAAACAGCATCACTTTTAGCAGAGTTATATCCACCGAAAAAGTTGACCCTGACAGTCCATAAAATATTGGCGCATGGCAAAGATATAATCGAGTATCAGTCTTTGCCAATTGGAGAGCTTTCTGAAGAAGCACAGTATCATTAAATAAATTTTATAAAAAATACAGAATGCTAAACACTTTCAAAGCATCAAGGGTGAGACAAAATGAGGACCTCTTCAACATGTTAGCAGCATCTTCAGATCCACTTATTTCATCACTGAGGCATGTTAAATCACGAAAAGAATTAGAAAATACCTATAGTTCAGAGATGATTACTCTTTTAGATATAAAAAAATTTAAAAAAAAATTAACAAAATTATTGTTAATTATTATAATATTAATTTTAAATTATAAAAACCATTAAAATGAAACAATAAAAATCAAAAAATTTAAAAAATATTTTTTTTCCTTCCCGTATAATACGTTTTTCACAAATTTCAACTTTGCATACCCATAAATAGGCACCCAAAAATCGAAGAATTCAATCCAAATAATCATTTTATAGGTTGATTAATTATCTATCAGATGCTATTTGACCGATTATCTTGTTTGGTTCAAAAGTTATGATTTTTGCAACGAAAAAACTCAAATGGCGCCACTGTGCGACGGTGGTACTGCCGATGACACTCCTGCTGAAGAAGGCTAAGAAATGGTCGTGGAATGCGGAACAGCAAACGGCATCAGACAGCTTAAAACACTGTCTGACGACCGCTCCTGTTCTCGCGTGTCCCGATTTTTCCGAGAAGTTTACGTTGCAAACGGATGCCAGCGATTACGGCCTAGGAGCAGTGTTGACGCAGACCATCGACCAACAAGAGCGAGTCATCGCCTACGCAAGTCGGAAGCTATCCAAGGCCGAGGAAAACTATTCGCAATCGAGAAGGAATGCCTGGCAATAGTTTGGTCGATTCGGAAGCTGAAATGCTATCTACAGGGATATCGTTTCGATGTAGTGACGGACCATATGGCATTAAAGTGGTTGCATTCAATAGGGAGCCCGTCGGGAAGAATCGCGCGCTGGGCGTTAGAGCTTCAGCAGTACCAGTTTGATGTACGGTACAGGAAAGGAAAGCTCAACGTGGTAGCGGCTGCATTGTCGCACGATCCGTTGGAAAAACTCCAGCAAGTCGTATTCCAGCAATCCCCAGGGAAGTGGATTCAAGGAATGAGGCACAAAATCGCTAAGGAGCCAGCTAAGTATGCGGATTACGTCGAGGAGAATGGAAAGCTGTACCGACACCTGGGCCACCGCGCGGACGATGAGGACTACATCCCATGGAAGTTGTGCGTCGACGAAGAACATAGGAAAAGAGTGTTAAACGAATGCCACGATGCACCGACGGCAGGACACCAAGGGATCCGCACGACGATAATGAGGCTATCGCAGCGTTACTACTAGCCGTGTATGTTTCGGGACGCAGCCAAATACGTCAAATGCTGCGAGACATGTCAGAAATTCAAGACGGAGCAGAGGAAGCCAGCCGGATACATGCTGACCCGCCAGGTGGCACAACCAATGGCCATTCTGTGCATGGATTTTGTGGGCCCCCTACCGCGATCAAAACAAGGCAACACGATGCTGTTGGTGTTTCACGACGCGTTTACGAAGTGGGTAGAATTGGTTCCCCTCTGACGAGCGACAGCGGCCACGTTGCAAAAGGCCTTTCGCGAGCGCATTTTATGCCGGTTCGGGGTACCCAAAAGGTTTGTCTGCGACAACGGAGTGCAGTTCGCAAGTCGGAATTTCAAAGAATTTCTGAGTTCGCTAGGCGTGGAGATGGAACATACCGCCTCGTACTGCCCGCAGGAAAACCCGACTGAGAGGACTAACAGGACGGTGAAGACGATGATTGTCCAATGCATATCTGGAAATCAAAGTTCGTGGGATCAGTTAATTCCAGAAATCTCACTAGCCATCAACTCAAGCATTGCGGATTCGACTGGATTCTCCCCAGCATTCTTGATGCAAGGAAGAGAACCTCGTCTACCAGCCACACTGTATGAGGAGAAGACACCAGGCACGGGATGCACGCCGCAAACGCCGGAGGAGAAAGCAAATAGGCTGAAGGAAGTGTTCAACATAGCGCGAAGTAACCAGCAGCGAACATAAAAAGACCAGGGCAGGAGTTATAACCTGAGGAGGAGAGAATGGCGCCCTGTCCTTAAAGAGCTGGTATTGTTGGGAACACACCAGTTGTCCAAAGATAGTGATGGGTTCGCAGCGAAATTGGCCGCGAAATACGACGGACCTTTCATCGTGAAGAAGTTCGTGTCACCAAACGTTGTACTTCTCGTAAAACTTGGAGAACGCAAGAGAAGCCTTTTCACCAAGAAAACGACGACCATGAAGCAAGTCAACAACAAGAGAAGGAACCAGACGAAAGCCACTCGTCAGCGTAAACGCATCTAAAATTGGCGAAACGGGTTTTTTTAAATCGTAAATTTTTTCTCCCCACTTTCAAAAAAAAAATCCATTCACTAACACTCAATCTAACTTTAAAATACAAAACAAACTGTAACAAGTTCAACAACATTTCAGATAGAAATGGATGACGTCATTCTAATTAGCAGCGGCGAGGACACAGATACTCGGGACGATGAAGAGTCGAACACGACGGTCGAACAAGCCGACGAAACGGGTGCCTGCGGACAACGGTCACGCACGGATAGCGACGGAAGAAGCGAGGAGGAGCCGAATAGTACCGGCGACGAAGAGTCTGACACGATGGTCGAAGGAGCATACGAAACGGGTGCCTACGGACAGCGGTCACGTACGGATAGCGAGGAAAGAGGCGAGGATGAGTCAACTCATGGACAGCACGTCCATGTGGAAGACATCACCGACGAGGATTCGGAAGAGGGTTACACAGCTGAAGACGACAATCCAAGCGCACACCAGCGCTCACGAGACCCACGTCGGGGTCACCCAAGATACGCACAGCACGAGAGGGAAAACTTGCCTCCCACATATTTTCACACGTCGTACACTCACGAAGAGGCATTGGCATACAGACTGGAAGGCGCAATCGTCCTCAAAATTACAAAAACAACGACAATAATCATCACGGCACCAGACGCTAAGGCACCGTCACCATATGTGGAAGAGCCACCCTCACCTGTCAAACTACAGGCTATCGAGGAAGGAAGCTTGCCAGACGACCAGAATGCACAGCAGAGAGCACCAACCCCGGATACAAACAACGAAGAAGAGAACAGGAGCGAAACCCGAAACGCCAAACGCACACGGAAAGAGAGGGAAAAAGAATTCGAAGGAGTATTCGGATGGGAGGAAGGACTGAAAGCCCAACTGGAAACAGACAGCATACCGTCCTGCAGCCGGAAACCGAACCCCCAAAGGATGTGCCCCGTCATCCACTGGGACATCCCAGATTCATGGTTAGTGCTGCCAAATGAGAACATATTAACAGCAACCGCCGTTCCGGACATCAAACGCGAGATTGAAGAACACAAGAGGAACGACCGACGCAGATGGTTCCAGGTGGAAACGCACGGTGATTGTTACGAGGTGACCCAACACCAATCAGACGGTATAACAATCACGAAGCGTGAAAAGCCGCAGTTCGTTGACAACGTCCAGTCGATCAGGGAAGAACGGGCAACGGGAACCACACAACGAACCCAGGCACAAACCCCACACTCGTGGAACGTGCTACCAAGGGGCGAAGTGCTGTCACCAGTAGCGATACGGAAGATAGAAAAATGGCTGGGAAAGAAGCCTAGAACGGAAAAACGCGAGAGGGAAACGGTGGTAGCGGGGGCAACCGTCTACAATGTGACCAGACACCCCGAAGGCAGGGTCACAGTCTCGAAGAAAGGGGGGGGGGGGGGAGGGGGGTGTGTGAGGTAGGCTGTCCACCGGCCTCCCCTACATTTATATTATTATAATTATTAATATGTGTAAAGCCTTAGACTAAGAACTTATTTAATTCATATTGAACCATACTCTAGACATAAACATAAAATACAATTATAGCACTAGCACGTAACATAATCTACGATCAGAAGATAAGCAAGAGAGAAAAGGCGAGCTAGCATAAGAGAACAAGGGCAGGCTAGCGTAAGAGAGCAGAAGGGCCGAACAGCAGCATTCTCACGACCCACAACCTCAAATGTCGCGATCCACAAGCGACGAAGGCAGCGATGAAGGCAAGCTCAGGCCGAGCGCGAGACCGGCGAATCAATTGCCCAGTAGAGCAACAAGAGTGCGGACGTAAGATTTCGCAGCGGTGTTTAGGTTAAGACGATAAGCGTAAGACGAAGAAAAGGAATTATTGGTACAGGCATTGCAAAGGAGCGTACACGTAGAATGCGGAATAAGTAAGTACAAGCAGAATCGAATACAAGTGAATTGACATAACCCAGACCCTCACGTGTTTTATATTGCCTCGCGAGACGAAACGAGCGCCGCAATATATACGCGTAAGTATATATACACGACCAAGTTTCGTAGAGATTAGATGTTTGAGAAGTCGGCGGAGGGCATAAGACGGAGTTTCCTCTCGCTATTCCCCGACTACTCAATCGATACAGCATCGCGCCAAACAGCGGTATTTGCCCGTTCCCGCATTCCCACTTATCGGTGAGCTAATCCCCGATTCGTATGGAGAAACTGCAGTAGAGTTAGCGGAGATCGCACGAAGGTGCATCATCCCCGAAATCCCTGCTATTCAGCTGCGAAACTCCGGGGTATATCAGTAACGCAAACTTGCCTTTAAATAGCTAACGCGTCTCAGTAATAAATAAATTATTTCTTGTACGCGCGCCTTGGCCAGACTGAGATCTGTACCTCGGCTAATAAAACTACCTTACACAATCCTACAGAAGACTCGGCAAGGAGGAACGGCTTTGTACAGAACTTCTCACGGCTCACATCTGGTGACTACTCTGTTCGCCTGCCCTTTAAACAAAATGCTGATTTGCTGGGTGAGTCTTACACACAAGCATATCAATAATTCCTCAATTTAGAGCGCAAGTTAACAAGGCATCCAGATCTTAAAAAAGATTATGCCGATTTTATTCATGAGTATCTTCAGCTTAACCACATGTCTCGTGTTGATCTCGAACTGATGTCGCAATGCAAGTACTTCCTTCCTCACCATTGTGTTAGAAAGGAGAGCAGCACGACTACGAAACTTCGTATGGTGTTTGATGGCTCAGCTTCAACTTCATCTGGATACTCGCTCAATGAAGTAATGATGGCCGGGCCTGTCATACAACCTAAGCTGCTTCATGTCCTGATTCGCTTTCGTACATATTTGGTTGCCCTGACAGGCGACATATGTAAAATGTATCGGTGTGTGCGACTCTCCGCACCCGATAACTACTATCAGTGCATAATATGGCGTGATGCACCTGATAGGAAACTGGAAGTCTACAAAATGGACACTGTCACATATGGGACCAAAGCCGCTTTTTTCTTATCTGTGCGTGCGATGCATCAACTAGCACATGATGAGAAAGACTCATTTCCCATTGGCTCTGATGCACTCCTTCGTGACTTTTATGTTGATGACTGCATCTCTGGAGAAGATTCAGTAGCACAGGCTGTTGATAAAATGAATTAAACTGCTGGCAACTTTAAGCTCAGGAAATGGTGTTCCAGTCATCCTGAGGTCCTTGACAATGTAGCTGACGACGATAAGGAGAAATTCGTAAAGTTTGATGATGGTAGCACTGTAACCAAAACTCTTGGTCTTGCTTGGGACCCAGCAGTCGACTGTCTTCTCTTCTCGTTAATGCCGCTACAACCATCGAAAAAACCGTGCAGGCGCTCTGTGCTATCAACAGTCGCGCGGTTCTACGATCTCCTTGGACTTGTTGGGCCTGTTATCATAAAGGCCAAAATATTTCTTCAACAACTGTGCAAGGACAAGCTGGATTGGGATGAAAGCCTTCCTGTGGCGAGGAATACTGCTTGGACGGACTTATGCAACGATTTCCACAATGTTCATCGACTCTCATTTCCCAGGTTCCTAGGAGGTGACGTTGAAATACACGGCTTCTGCGATGCTAGCTTGGATGCCTACGGAGCCTGTGTGTATGTGGCATCCAAAGGCCATGCACCCACCGCTCACCTTCTCTGCGCAAAGTCTCGAGTTGCACCGCTGAAAACGCTTTCAGTACCAAAGCTTGAATTGTGTGGAGCTGTGTTGCTGGCCAAACTGATGCGCGAAATCATGGAATTGAACATTTTCAATGCGCAGTTCTTTTGCTGGTGTGATTCATCTGTCGCTTTGGCCTGGATCAGCGATGAACCTTTCCGCTTCAATGTATTTGTAGCTAACCGTGTGGCAGCTATACAAGAGCTGACGCCCAGCATGAAGTGGTTACACGTTCCTACATCATTTCGAGAGGCGCTTCTCCTGAAGTATTGGTCCATGCGGAGTTATGGTTCCATGGTCCATCCTACTTACGAGGAAATGCTGCTAATTGGCCCACATCCAGTATACCAGAGAAATCGAGCCTGGAATTGCGAAAGACAGCGTTGCTTGTGCTATCTCTGCACGTTGACATAACGCAGACTTGCAAATATGCCAATTGTTTCAAGACTTTGCAAAGTATTTTTGCTTACGTTTACAAATTTATAAAACGCATAAGGCATGCCAATCTCACCGTTTCAGACTTACATAATGGAACTCGTCTCCTGGTTCGAATGGTGCAACTAGCACATCTATGGGAGGATATAAGAGAACTGCGTGCAAAGGGAGTCGTTAAAAGGTCCAGCTCTATTGACTCTTTACTACCCTTTATTGACGAATTTAGACTCGTGCGTGTTGGTGGCCGGCTCAAGAATTCATCGCTACCGTTTGATGCACGGCATCCGATAATTCTACCTCGACGTCATCGCATCACTCACGCTCTGATCGACCACGCTCACAAAAGGAATCTGCACACTGGATCTCGTGCATTGTTGGCCAAAATTCGGCTCGAGTATTGGCCAATAGGTGGTCTGAGAACTGTCTCCAAGGCTGTCAGCAGATGTGTGATCTGCTTTAGAGCCAAGCCAAGATTTCTGGAGCCAATAATGGCGCAAATACCAAGCGAACGCTTACATGGAGCTCGCCCCTTTGCTGTTACTGGGATTGATTATTTTGGTCTATTTTTCTACAAATCTGAAGTGCGCAATCGATCGCCTATCAAGGCTTACATCAGCGTTTTCATATGTTTCACAAGCAAGGCTATACATATGGAGCTTGTCAAGGACTTGTCTACAGCAACGTTTCTCAGCGCGCTTAAGCGCTTCATTGCACTTCGTGGGAAACCCAGCCAAATTTGGTCGGACAATAAAACCAATTTCGTCGGTGCAAGAAATCAGCTCAAGGAACTACGGCAGCTCATGTTAAGCGATCAGCACATGGAAACTGTTCGTAGATGGTGCCTAACGGATTGCATCGAGTGGAAGTTGATCCCGCCGCGTTCCCCACACTTTGGTGGATTATGGGAGGCTGCCGTTAAATCAGCAAAGCACCATCTATATCGATCCATTGTAAGCTCTTGCCTCAACTATGATGAACTGCGCACGTTTGTCTGCCAAATCACGGCGGTCGTTAATTCTCGTCCTCTGCTCTTAATTTTAGAAAATCCTGAAGATTTAGATGTACTGACGCCTGCACACTTGTTGCTTGGTGGTCCTGCAGTAACCATCATCGAGCCTGACTTGACGAAACTTAACTATGATCGTTTAGACGGCTGGCAGCGCGTCACACAGCTGCAGCAACAGTTTTGGAGCCGTTGGCGTGAGGAGTACCTGACGCCTCTTCAGCAACGGTCTAAATGGCGCAGTCCCTCGCAGTCCGTGCAGATCAACGATGTGGTCCTCGTCAAAAATGAAAATTTTCCGCCAATGCGTTGGCCACTAGCGAGAGTGGTCGCTATCTTTCCTGGCCATGATGGAGTAGTCCGGGTAGCAGACCTAAGGACTGAGGCTGGTGTCATCAGAAGGGCTGTGAGCAAACTCTGCCTGCTGCCCCTTTCTGATGTAGTTGAAAGACAGGCTTCCAACGGGGGGAGTATGTCGGGAGCAGCCGTCAGATCTTTATAAATAATATCAATGCTGTACCACTACACGCGCCACCACTGTTAATTCGCATGCGCATCTCTTATAATAATGTATAGAGTCGAACGTTTGGCGGCAGCGCAGCTTGCACTGTGTGTTTGTATGTTCACGTACGGCTGTGCATGCTTCTTACTTTCGGCTATCGTAGTTTGTCGCTGTTTATCTATTCTCACATACGGTTGCGCGATTCTGCATTTGGGCGAAGCTGACACTTGGTCAAGCCACAGCCAATTATTATACTCGATACCGAAGGTAAAGAGTATATTGGTTTTGTGCAATATCCGTCATGGTGTCTGTCCGTCTGTCCATCTGTCCGTCCGTATGTGTGCAAGTTTTTTCCACACCCTTCAAGCTAGAGACTTGAAACTTTCCAATTCTCTTTATCTATGGGATAGTAAATTAAAGTGTCAAGATTGGGGTTCTACGATAACTGGGGGGCTGGCAAATCGATAAATTCGGTAACTCAAAAACGATAAATCCGCATATTTCACACACCCTTACAGCTAGAACTACCAAATTTGGTAAGAAGATAGCTACTAGCAACCCCCAAAAAACTGCATCAAAAATTTTGGAGCCACGCCTCCCATTCCGCCCCCAGACCCCCCGCATTTTAAAGTCAAAAAAGCCTATATCTCCCACAGTTTTTGAGCTAGAGCCACCAAATTTGGTGCCAATTTAGCTGATGATGACCCCCCAAATCTGCATCAAAAGTTTGGATGCCACGCCTACCAATACCGCCCTAGCCGCCCCCAGATGCCCCAACGCTTCGTAAAAAACGGGAATGCGTGTATCTTCCAGAGTAGTGGAGCTAGAGCCACCAAATTTGGTAGGAAGATAGCTGGTAACGACCCCAAAAGAACTGCATCAAAGTTTTGGAGTCAGGCCCCCCCTTTCCGCCTCCAGACCCCCCGCCTATATCTCCCACAGTTTTTGAGCTAGAGCCACCAAATTTGGTGCCAATTTAGCTGATGATGACCCCCCAAAATCTGCATCAAAAGTTTGGATGCCACGCCTACCAATACCACCCTAGCCACCCCCAGATGCCCCAACGCTTCGTAAAAAACGGGAATGCGTGTATCTTCCAGAGTAGTGGAGCTAGAGCCACCAAATTTGGTAGGAAGATAGCTGGCAATGACCCCCAACAATCTGCATCAAAGTTTTGGAGCCTAGCCCATCCATTCCGCCCCCCTTTCCCCACCTTATACAAACTTTGAGCTAGAGTCACCAAATTTGGTATGAAGGTAGCATTTGACAATCCACAAGGATCTGCAGCAAAAATTTGGATGCCACGCCCAACCATACCGCCCCCAGCCCCCATTTCCCCACTTTATACAAACTTCGAGATAGAGTCACCAAATTTGGTATGAAGAGAGCAATTGACATCCCACATGGATCGGCAGTAAAAATTTGAATGCCACGCCCACCCATACCGCCCCAAGCTCCATAGCCCCCCTTTCCCCAATTTTACAAACTTTGAGCTAGAGTCACCAAATTTGTTATGAAGATAGCAATTGACATTCCACAAAGATCTGCATCAAAAATTTTGATGCAATTCCACCCATACCGCCCCCAGCCCCCCTTTCCACACTTTATGCAAACTTCGAGCTAGAGTCACCAAATTTGGTATGAAGATAGCAATTGACATCCCACATGGATGGGCATCAAAATTTTTAATACTGGTATCGAGTATACCGCAGTCGGTTGCGTCCGACTGCAACGTTTCCACTTGTTCTTATCAACATAGTTACGTATCTGCATACATATGTGCTATTGTCAATAAAGTGAACTCTTTTTTGTTGCTTATTTGAACAAGTATAGTTTCCAAAAAAGCTTGGTAACTCAACACTTGCTTTGCTCACACTTTGAATCTGGTGTGTAAGAATTCTTTGAATATAACAGAAATTACCGAAATAATTTCGAAATGTCGAGGAATTTTGCAAGTGCAGCGTAAAAGCAAGTGACCAGCTGCGAGAGGTCCAATCAAACGCTGGAGTGTGCGAGGGCAAAATGTTGAAATGTATTCTTGATGTTAGAACAAGGAGCGAACTCAACATATTATATGCTCGAACGCTTTATAAAGCTTGTATCATATAAAAGTTCTATTCTTTTTGAATTTAATGACTCTCCGCCAATGATATCACCGCAAGATAAAAATGCGATTCTTGAAATATTAAACATTTTACGGCCATTAGAAGCAATGACAGTCCAAATAAGTGGTGTAAAGTTTGCATCTCTCAGCCAAGTAATCCCGCTTGTGCATTGTGGCCGTCAACAATTAGTGGAAGCAATCATTATTCATCCTAATGCCTTAAAACTAAAAAGACCGATTTTAAATGAGTTTGAACGTAGGTTTGGATCTACGGAGCATATGTTTCTTCCGGCAGCTTCGACTCTATTAGACTCCAGATTCAAAAAATTTCATTTCAGTGACTCTTAAGCGCTTGCTGCAGCTATAAGGCATTTGCGAACAGAAATGAAAACAAGTGGAAACGTTGCAGTCGGACGCGACCAACTGCGGTATACTCGATACCAGAATTAAAACCGGTTAAAACAGGCTGACTGCAAAGGGGTACGGATGCGGCAGGGGTGTACGCTAACTTAAAGATTATCCGATGCAGATGGGGATTCTACCAGCTGTCTTCGTTGCAAATTTGGTGACTCTAGCTCAAAGTTTGTAATATGTGCGGAAAGGGTGGCTGGTGGCGGTATGGGTGGGTGTGGCATCGAAATTTGTGATGCAGATCTTTGTGGAATGTCAATTGCTATCTTCATACCAATTTTGGAGACTCTAGCTCAAAGTTTGTGAAATGTGATGGAAGGGGGGGGGAGGCTGGGGGCGGTGTGGGTGGAATTGCATCCAAATTTTTTATGCAGATCTTTGTGGAATGTCAATTGCTATCTTTATACCAAATTTGGTGACTCTAGCTCGAAGTTTGTAAAATATGGGGCAAGGGGGGCTGGGGGTGGTATGAGTGGGTGTGGCATCCAACTTTTTGATGCAGATCTTAGTTAAATGTCAATTGCTACCTTCCTTCCAAATTTGGTGACTCTAGCTCGAAGTTTGAAATATGTTGGGAATGGGGGGCTGGGAGCGGTATGGGTGGGCGTGGCATCCAAAGTTTTGCTGCAGATCTTTGTGAAATGTAAATTGCTTTTTTCCTACCAAATTTGGTGGCTCTAGCTAAAAGTTTGTAAAAGGTGTGGAAAGGGGGGCGAAATGGTTGGGCGTGGCTCCAAAACTTTGCTGCAGATTTTTGGGGGTCGTTGCCAGCTATCATCCTACCAAATTTGGTGGCTCTAGCACTCCCGTTTTTTACGAAGCGTTGGGGCAGATAGGGGGGCTGGGAGCGGTATGGGTGGGCATGGCATCCAAAGTATAGCTGCAGATCTTTGTGGAATGTCAATTGCTATATTCCTTCCAAATTTGGTGACTCTAGCTAAAAGTTTTTAAAAGCTGTGGAAAGTGGGGCGAAATGGTTGGGCGTGGCTCCATAACTTTGCTTCAGATATTTGGGGGTCGTTGCCAGCTATCATCCTACCAAATTTGGTGGCTCTAGCACTCCCGTTTTTTACGAAGCGTTGGGGCAGATAGGGGTGCTGGGAGCGGTATGGGTGGGCATGGCATCCAAAGTTTAGCTGCAGATCTTTGTGGAATGTCAATTGCTATCTTCCTTCCAAATTTGGTGACTCTAGCTCGATGTTTGTAATATGTGGGGAAAGGGGGGCTGGGGGCGGTATGGGTGGGCGTGGCATCCAAATTTTTGCTGCAGATCTTTGTGAAATGAAAATTGCTTTTTTCCTACCAAATTTGGTGGCTCTAGCTAAAAGTTTGTAAAAGGTGTGGAAAGGGGGGCGAAATGGTTGGGCGTGGCTCCATAACTTTGCTTCAGATTTTTGGGGGTCGTTGCCAGCTATCATCCTACCAAATTTGGTGGCTCTAGCACTCCCGTTTTTTACGAAGCGTTGGGGCAGATAGGTGTGGCTTGGGCGGTATTGGTGGGCGTGGCATTCAGACTTTTAAAGCGAGTTTTTGGGGTATCATAATCACCTATCTTGGCACCAAATTTGGTTGCTATAGCTCAAAAACTGTGGGAGATATGGGCTTTTCTGTTTTCAAAATGCAGGGGGACTGGGGGCGGAATGGGTGGGCGTGGCTCCAAAACTTCGATTCAGTATTTTGGGGGTTACTAGTAGCTATCTTTTTACCAAATTTGGAAGTTCTAATTGTAAGGATGTTGGATATATGTGGATTTATCGGTTTTGAGTTATCGAATTTATCGATTTGCCAGCCCCCCAGTTATCTTAAAACCCCCATCTTGACACTTTAATTTACTATCCCATAGATAAAGAGAATTTTAAAGGTTCGAGTCTCTAGCATGAAGGGTGTGGAAAAAATTGGACACACACGGACGGACAGACGGACAGATGGACGGATACCATGACGGACATTGCCCAAACCCAATTATCTCTTTACCTTCGGTATCGAGTATAAACATTGAAGACAGTATTGAAAGCAGTAGCGAGATCTCATTGGGGTCAATAGACGAAGATTTTGACCTCTGGGCTACGCATAAGTCTTTAATTCATTAAGAAGGAAAAACAAGTGGAAACGTTGCAGTCGGACGCAACCGACTACGGCATGCTCGATACCAGTATTTAAACCGGTAAAAAAAGAGGCCTGATTGCGAAGGGGTACGGACTGGGCAGGGGTGTACGCTGCCTTAAAGATTCTCCAATGCAGATGAGGATGCCACCAGCTATCTTCCTTCCAAATTTGATGACTCTAGCTAAAAGTTTGTAAAAGGTGGGGAAAGGGGGGCTGGAGGTGGTATGGGTGGGCGTGGCATCAAAAGTTTTGCTGCAGATCTATGTGGAATGTCAATTGCTACCTTCCTTCCAAATTTGATGACTCTAGCTCGAAGTTTGTAATATGTGGGGCAAGGGGGCTGGGAGCGGTATGGGTGGGCGTGGCATCCAAAGTTTAGCAGCAGATCTATGTGGAATATCAATTGCTATCTTCATACCAAATTTGGTGACTCTAGCTCGAAGTTTGTAATATATTGGGAATGGGGGGCTGGGGGCGGTATGGGAGGGCGTGGCATCCAAAGTTTAGCTGCAGAACTATGCGGAATGTTAATTGCTATCTTCCTTCCAAATTTGGTGACTCTAGCTCGAAGTTTGTAATATGTGGGGAATGGGGGGATGGGAGCGCTATGGGTGGGCGTGGCATCCAAAGTTTTGCTGCAGATCTATGTGGAATATCAATTGCTATCTTCATACCAAATGTGGTGACTCTAGCTCGAAGTTTGTAAAAAGGTGTGGATAGGGGGGCTGGGAGCGGTATGGGTGGGCGTGGCATCCAAAGTTTAGCTGCATATCTTTGTGGAATGTCAATTGCTATCTTCCTTCCAAATTTGGTGACTCTAGCTCGAAGTTTTTAATGTGTGGGGAAAGGGGTCTGGGGGCGGTGTGGGTGGGCGTTGCATCCAAATTTTTGCTGCATATCTTTGTGAAATGTCAATTTCTATCTTCATACCAAATTTGGTGAATCTAGCTCAAAGTTTGTAAAAAGTGGGGAATGGGGGGCTGGGAGGGGTATGGGTGGGCGTGGCATCCAAAGTTTTGTTGCAGATCTATGTGGAATATCAATTGCTATCTTCATACCAAATTTGGTGACTCTAGCTCGAAGTTTGTAAAAGGTGTGGATAGGGGGGCTGGGAGCGGTATGGGTGGGCGTGGCATCCAAAGTTTAGCTGCATATCTTTGTGGAATGTCAATTGCTATCTTCCTTCCAAATTTGGTGACTCTAGCTCGAAGTTTGTAATGTGTGGGGAAAGGGGTCTGGGGGCGGTGTGGGTGGGCGTTGCATCCAAATTTTTGCTGCATATCTTTGTGAAATGTCAATTTCTATCTTCATACCAAATTTGGTGAATCTAGCTCAAAGTTTGTAAAAAGTGGGGAATGGGGAGCTGGGAGGGGTATGGGTAGGCGTGGCATCCAAAGTTTTGTTGCAGATCTATGTGGAATATCAATTGCTATCTTCATACCAAATTTGGTGACTCTAGCTCAAAGTTTGTAAAAGGTGTGGAAAGGGGGGCTGGGAGCGGTATGGGTGGGCGTGGCATCCAAAGTTTAGCTGCATATCTTTGTGGAATGTCAATTGCTATCTTCCTTCCAAATTTGGTGACTCTAGCTCGAAGTTTGTAATGTGTGGGGAAAGGGGTCTGGGGGCGGTGTGGGTGGGCGTTGCATCCAAATTTTTGCTGCATATCTTTGTGAAATGTCAATTTCTATCTTCATACCAAATTTGGTGAATCTAGCTCAAAGTTTATAAAAAGTGGGGAATGGGGGGCTGGGAGCGGTATGGGCGGGCGTGGCATCCAAAGTTTAGCTGCAGATCTATGTGGAATGTCAATTGCTATCTTCCTTCCAAATTTGGTGACTCTAGCTCGAAGTTTGTAATATGTGGGGAATGGGGGGCTGGGAGCGGTATGGGTTGGCGTGGCATTCAAAGATCTATGTGGAATGTCAATTGCGATCTTCATACAGATTTTGGTGACTCTAGCTCAAAGTTTGTAAAAGGTGGTGGAAGGGGTGCTGGGGGCGGTGTGGGTGGGCGTTGCATCCAAATTTTTGCTGCATATCTTTGTGAAATGTCAATTTCTATCTTCATACCAAATTTGGTGAATCTAGCTCAAAGTTTGTAATAAGTGGGGAATGGGGGGCTGGGAGCGGTATGGGTGGGCGTGGCATCCAAAGTTTTGCTGCAGATCTATGTGGAATATCAATTGCTATCTTCATACCAAATTTGGTGACTCTAGCTCGAAGTTTGTAAAAGGTGTGGATAGGGGGGCTGGGGGCGGTATGGGTGATCGTGGCATATAAAGATTTGATGCAGATCTATGTGGAATTTCAATTGCTTTCTTCCTACCAAATTTGGTGGCTCTAGCTAAAAGTTTGTAAAAGGTTTGGAAAGGGGGGCGAAATGGTTGGGCGTGGCTCCAAAACTTTGCTGCAGATTTTTGGAGGTCGTTGCCAGCTTTCATCCTAGCAAATTTGGTGGCTCTAGCACTCCCGTTTTTTACGAAGCGTTGGGGCAGATAGGGGGGCTGGGAGCGGTATGGGTGCGAGTGGCATCCAAAGTTTAGCTGCAGATCTTTGTGGAATGTCAATTGCTATCTTCCTTCCAAATTTGGTGACTCTAGCTCGAAGTTTGTAATATGTGGGGAAAAAGAGGCAGGGGGCGGTGTGGGTGGGCGTCGCATCCAAATTTTTGCTGCATATCTTTGTGAAATGTCAATTTCTATCTTCATACCAAATTTGGTGAATCTAGCTCAAAGTTTGTAATAAGTGGGGAATGGGGGGCTGGGAGCGGTATGGGTGGGCGTGGCATCCAAAGTTTTGCTGCAGATCTATGTGGAATGTCAAATGCTACGTTCATACAAAATTTGGTGACTCTAGCTCAAAGATTGTAAAAGGTGTGGAAAGGGGGGTGAAATGGTTGGGCATGGCTCCAAAACTTTGATGCAGTTCTTTTGGGGTCGTTACCAGCTATCTTCCTACCAAATTTGGTGGCTCTATCTCCACTACTCTGGAAGATACACGCATTCCCGTTTTTTACGAAGCGTTGGGGCATCTGGGGGCGGCTAGGGCGGTATTGGTAGGCGTGGCATCCAAACTTTTGATGCAGATTTGGGGGGTCATCATCAGCTAAATTGGCACCAAATTTGGTGGCTCTAGCTCAAAAACTGTGGGAGATATAGGCTTTTTTGACTTTAAAATGCGGGGGGTCTGGGGGCGGAATGGGAGGCGTGGCTCCAAAATTTTTGATGCAGTTTTTTGGGGGTTGCTAGTAGCTATCTTCTTACCAAATTTGGTAGTTCTAGCTGTAAGGGTGTGTGAAATATGCGGATTTATCGTTTTTGAGTTATCGAATTTATCGATTTGCCAGCCCCCCAGTTATCGTAGAACCCCAATCTTGACACTTTAATTTACTATCCCATAGATAAAGAGAATTGGAAAGTTTCAAGTCCCTAGCTTGAAGGGTGTGGAAAAAACTTGCACACATACGGACGGACAGACGGACTGACACCATGACGGACATTGCACAAAACCAATATACTCTTTACCTTCGGTATCGAGTATAATAATTGGCTGTGGCTTGACCAAGTGTCAGCTTCGCCCAAATGCAGAATCGCGCAACCGTATGTGAGAATAGATAAACAGCGACAAACTACGATAGCCGAAAGTAAGAAGCATGCACAGCCGTACGTGAACATACAAACGCACAGTGCAAGCTGCGCTGCCGCCAAACGTTCGACTCTATACATTATTATAAGAGATGCGCATGCAAATTAACAGTGGTGGCGCGTGTAGTGGTACAGCATTGATATTATTTATGAAGATCTGACGGCTGCTCCCGACATACTCCCCCCGTTGGAAGCCTGTCTTTCAACTACATCAGAAAGGGGCAGCAGGCAGAGTTTGCTCACAGCCCTTCGGATGACACCAGCCTCAGTCCTTAGGTCTGCTACCCGGACTACTCCATCATGGCCAGGAAAGATAGCGACCACTCTCGCTAGTGGCCAACGCATTGGCGGAAAATTTTCATTTTTGACGAGGACCACATCGTTGATCTGCACGGACTGCGAGGGACTGCGCCATTTAGACCGTTGCTGAAGAGGCGTCAGGTACTCCTCACGCCAACGGCTTCAAAACTGTTGCTGCAGCTGTGTGACGCGCTGCCAGCCGTCTAAACGATCATAGTTGAGTTTCGTCAAGTCAGGCTCGATGATGGTTACTGCAGGACCACCAAGCAACAAGTGTGCAGGCGTCAGTACATCTAAATCTTCAGGATTTTCTAAAATTAAGAGCAGAGGACGAGAATTAACGACCGCCGTGATTTGGCAGACAAGCGTGCGCAGTTCATCATAGTTGAGGCAAGAGCATACAATGGATCGATATAGATGGTGCTTTGCTGATTTAACGGCAGCCTCCCATAATCCACCAAAGTGTGGGGAACGCGGCGGGATCAACTTCCACTCGATGCAATCCGTTAGGCACCATCTACGAACAGTTTCCATGTGCTGATCGCTTAACATGAGCTGCCGTAGTTCCTCGAGCTGATTTCTTGCACCGACGAAATTGGTTTTATTGTCCGACCAAATTTGGCTGGGTTTCCCACGAAGTGCAATGAAGCGCTTAAGCGCGCTGAGAAACGTTGCTGTAGACAAGTCCTTGACAAGCTCCATATGTATAGCCTTGCTTGTGAAACATATGAAAACGCTGATGTAAGCCTTGATAGGCGATCGATTGCGCACTTCAGATTTGTAGAAAAATAGACCGCAATAATCAATCCCAGTAACAGCAAAGGGGCGAGCTCCATGTAAGCGTTCGCTTGGTATTTGCGCCATTATTGGCTCCAGAAATCTTGGCTTGGCTCTAAAGCAGATCACACATCTGCTGACAGCCTTGGAGACAGTTCTCAGACCACCTATTGGCCAATACTCGAGCCGAATTTTAGCCAACAATGCACGAGATCCAGTGTGCAGATTCCTTTTGTGAGCGTGGTCGATCAGAGCGTGAGTGATGCGATGACGTCGAGGTAGAATTATCGGATGCCGTGCATCAAACGGTAGCGATGAATTCTTGAGCCGGCCACCAACACGCACGAGTCTAAATTCGTCAATAAAGGGTAGTAAAGATTCAATAGAGCTGGACCTTTTAACGACTCCCTTTGCATGCAGTTCTCTGATATCCTCCCATAGATGTGCTAGTTGCACCATTCGAACCAGGAGACAAGTTCCATTATGTAAGTCTGAAACGGTGAGATCGGCATGCCTTATGCATTTTATAAATTTGTAAACGTAAGCAAAAATACTTTGCAAAGTCTTGAAACAATTGGCATATTTGCAAGTCTGCGTTATGTCAACGTGCAGAGATAGCACAAGCAACGCTGTCTTTCGCAATTCCAGGCTCGATTTCTCTGGTATACTGGATGTGGGCCAATTAGCAGCATTCCCTCGTAAATAGGATGGACCATGGAACCATAACTCCGCATGGACCAATACTTCAGGAGAAGCGCCTCTCGAAATGATGTCCGCTGGATTTAACAACACGAGACATGTGGTTAAGCTGAAGATACTCATGAATAAAATCGGCACAATCTTTTTTAAGATCTGGATGCCTTGTTAACTTGCGCTCTAAATTGAGGAATTATTGATATGCTTGTGTGTAAGACTCACCCAGCAAATCAGCATTTTGTTTAAAGGGCAGGCGAACAGAGTAGTCACCAGATGTGAGCCGTGAGAAGTTCTGTACAAAGCCGTTCCTCCTTGCCGAGTCTTCTGTAGGATTGTGTAAGGTAGTTTTATTAGCCGAGGTACAGATCTCAGTCTGGCCAAGGCTCGCGTACAAGAAATAATTTATTTATTACTGAGACGCGTTAGCTATTTAAAGGCAAGTTTGCGTTACTGATATACCCCGGAGTTTCGCAGCTGAATAGCAGGGATTTCGGGGATGATGCACCTTCGTGCGGTCTCCGCTAACTCTACTGCAGTTTCTCCATACGAATCGGGGATTAGCTCACCGATAAGTGGGAATGCGGGAAGGGGCAAATACCGCTGTTTGGCGCGATGCTGTATCGATTGAGTAGTCGGGGAATAGCGAGAGGAAACTCCGTCTTATGCCCTCCGCCGACTTCTCAAACATCTAATCTCTACGAAACTTGGTCGTGTATATATACTTACGCGTATATATTGCGGCGCTCGTTTCGTCTCGCGAGGCAATATAAAACACGTGAGGGTCTGGGTTATGTCAATTCACTTGTATTCGATTCTGCTTGTACTTACTTATTCCGCATTCTACGTGTACGCTCCTTTGCAATGCCTGTACCAATAATTCCTTTTCTTCGTCTTACGCTTATCGTCTTAACCTAAACACCGCTGCGAAATCTCACGTCCGCACTCTTGTTGCTCTACTGGGCAATTGATTCGCCGGTCTCGCGCTCGGCCTGAGCTTGCCTTCATCGCTGCCTTCGTCGCTTGTGGATCGCGACATTTGAGGTTGTGGGTCGTGAGAATGCTGCTGTTCGGCCCTTCTGCTCTCTTACGCTAGCCTGCCCTTGTTCTCTTATGCTAGCTCGCCTTTTCTCTCTTGCTTATCTTCTGATCGTAGATTATGTTACGTGCTAGTGTTATAATTGTATTTTATGTTTATGTGTAAATAATAGAGTCTCCTAGACTATGGTTCAATATGAATTAAATA
Organism: Scaptomyza flava; assembly: GCA_030179655.1. Lineage (NCBI taxonomy): Eukaryota > Metazoa > Arthropoda > Insecta > Diptera > Drosophilidae > Scaptomyza > Scaptomyza flava. Next base: position 33,921,383 of record JARNME010000404.1, on the reverse strand, counting down.
AGTTCTTAGTCTAAGGCTTTAGACATATTAATAATTATAATAATATAAATGTAGGGGAGGCCGGTGGACAGCCTACCTCACACACCCCCCTCCCCCCCCCCCCTTTCTTCGAGACTGTGACCCTGCCTTCGGGGTGTCTGGTCACATTGTAGACGGTTGCCCCCGCTACCACCGTTTCCCTCTCGCGTTTTTTCCGTTCTAGGCTTCTTTCCCAGCTATTTTTCTATCTTCCGTATCGCTACTGGTGACAGCACTTCGCCCCTTGGTAGCACGTTCCACGAGTGTGGGGTTTGTGCCTGGGTTCGTTGTGTGGTTCCCGTTGCCCGTTCTTCCCTGATCGACTGGACGTTGTCAACGAACTGCGGCTTTTCACGCTTCGTGATTGTTATACCGTCTGATTGGTGTTGGGTCACCTCGTAACAATCACCGTGCGTTTCCACCTGGAACCATCTGCGTCGGTCGTTCCTCTTGTGTTCTTCAATCTCGCGTTTGATGTCCGGAACGGCGGTTGCTGTTAATATGTTCTCATTTGGCAGCACTAACCATAAATCTGGGATGTCCCAGTGGATGACGGGGCACATCCTTTGGGGGTTCGGTTTCCGGCTGCAGGACGGTATGCTGTCTGTTTCCAGTTGGGCTTTCAGTCCTTCCTCCCATCCGAATACTCCTTCGAATTCTTTTTCCCTCTCTTTCCGTGTGCGTTTGGCGTTTCGGGTTTCGCTCCTGTTCTCTTCTTCGTTGTTTGCATCCGGGTTGGTGCTCTCTGCTGTGCGTTCTGGTCGTCTGGCAAGCTTCCTTCCTCGATAGCCTGTAGTTTGACAGGTGAGGGTGGCTCTTCCACATATGGTGACGGTGCCTTAGCGTCTGGTGCCGTGATGATTATTGTCGTTGTTTTTGTAATTTTGAGGACGATTGCGCCTTCCAGTCTGTATGCCAATGCCTCTTCGTGAGTGTACGACGTGTGAAAATATGTGGGAGGCAAGTTTTCCCTCTCGTGCTGTGCGTATCTTGGGTGACCCCGACGTGGGTCTCGTGAGCGCTGGTGTGCGCTTGGATTGTCGTCTTCAGCTGTGTAACCCTCTTCCGAATCCTCGTCGGTGATGTCTTCCACATGGACGTGCTGTCCATGAGTTGACTCATCCTCGCCTCTTTCCTCGCTATCCGTACGTGACCGCTGTCCGTAGGCACCCGTTTCGTATGCTCCTTCGACCATCGTGTCAGACTCTTCGTCGCCGGTACTATTCGGCTCCTCCTCGCTTCTTCCGTCGCTATCCGCGCGTGACCGTTGTCCGCAGGCACCCGTTTCGTCGGCTTGTTCGACCGTCGTGTTCGACTCTTCATCGTCCCGAGTATCTGTGTCCTCGCCGCTGCTAATTAGAATGACGTCATCCATTTCTATCTGAAATGTTGTTGAACTTGTTACAGTTTGTTTTGTATTTTAAAGTTAGATTGGGTGTTAGTGAATGGATTTTTTTTTGAAAGTGGGGAGAAAAAATTTACGATTTAAAAAAACCCGTTTCGCCAATTTTAGATGCGTTTACGCTGACGAGTGGCTTTCGTCTGGTTCCTTCTCTTGTTGTTGACTTGCTTCATGGTCGTCGTTTTCTTGGTGAAAAGGCTTCAGTTGCGAAATGCTGGCAGTCCGTCTCTTGCGTTCTCCAAGTTTTACGAGAAGTACAACGTTTGGTGACACGAACTTCTTCACGATGAAAGGTCCGTCGTATTTCGCGGCCAATTTCGCTGCAAACCCATCACTATCTTTGGACAACTGGTGTGTTCCCAACAATACCAGCTCTTTAAGGATAGGGCGCCATTCTCTCCTCCTCAGGTTATAACTCCTGCCCTGGTCTTTTTATGTTCGCTGCTGGTTACTTCGCGCTATGTTGAACACTTCCTTCAGCCTATTTGCTTTCTCCTCCGGCGTTTGCGGCGTGCATCCCGTGCCTGGTGTCTTCTCCTCATACAGTGTGGCTGGTAGACGAGGTTCTCTTCCTTGCATCAAGAATGCTGGGGAGAATCCAGTCGAATCCGCAATGCTTGAGTTGATGGCTAGTGAGATTTCTGGAATTAACTGATCCCACGAACTTTGATTTCCAGATATGCATTGGACAATCATCGTCTTCACCGTCCTGTTAGTCCTCTCAGTCGGGTTTTCCTGCGGGCAGTACGAGGCGGTATGTTCCATCTCCACGCCTAGCGAACTCAGAAATTCTTTGAAATTCCGACTTGCGAACTGCACTCCGTTGTCGCAGACAAACCTTTTGGGTACCCCGAACCGGCATAAAATGCGCTCGCGAAAGGCCTTTTGCAACGTGGCCGCTGTCGCTCGTCAGAGGGGAACCAATTCTACCCACTTCGTAAACGCGTCGTGAAACACCAACAGCATCGTGTTGCCTTGTTTTGATCGCGGTAGGGGGCCCACAAAATCCACGCACAGAATGGCCATTGGTTGTGCCACCTGGCGGGTCAGCATGTATCCGGCTGGCTTCCTCTGCTCCGTCTTGAATTTCTGACATGTCTCGCAGCATTTGACGTATTTGGCTGCGTCCCGAAACATACACGGCTAGTAGTAACGCTGCGATAGCCTCATTATCGTCGTGCGGATCCCTTGGTGTCCTGCCGTCGGTGCATCGTGGCATTCGTTTAACACTCTTTTCCTATGTTCTTCGTCGACGCACAACTTCCATGGGATGTAGTCCTCATCGTCCGCGCGGTGGCCCAGGTGTTGGTACAACTTTCCATTCTCCTCGACGTAATCCGCATACTTAGCTGGCTCCTTAGCGATTTTGTGCCTCATTCCTTGAATCCACTTCCCTGGGGATTGCTGGAATACGACTTGCTGGAGTTTTTCCAACGGATCGTGCGACAATGCAGCCGCTACCACGTTGAGCTTTCCTTTCCTGTACCGTACATCAAACTGGTACTGCTGAAGCTCTAACGCCCAGCGCGCGATTCTTCCCGACGGGCTCCCTATTGAATGCAACCACTTTAATGCCATATGGTCCGTCACTACATCGAAACGATATCCCTGTAGATAGCATTTCAGCTTCCGAATCGACCAAACTATTGCCAGGCATTCCTTCTCGATTGCGAATAGTTTTCCTCGGCCTTGGATAGCTTCCGACTTGCGTAGGCGATGACTCGCTCTTGTTGGTCGATGGTCTGCGTCAACACTGCTCCTAGGCCGTAATCGCTGGCATCCGTTTGCAACGTAAACTTCTCGGAAAAATCGGGACACGCGAGAACAGGAGCGGTCGTCAGACAGTGTTTTAAGCTGTCTGATGCCGTTTTCTGTTCCGCATTCCACGACCATTTCTTAGCCTTCTTCAGCAGGAGTGTCATCGGCAGTACCACCGTCGCAAAGTGGCGCCATTTGAGTTTTTTCGTTGCAAATATCATAACTTTTGAACCAAATAGATAGATAATTAATCAACCTATAAAATGAGCATTTGAAATGAATTCTTCGATTTTTGGGTGCCTATTTATGGGTATGCAAAGTTGAAATTTGTGAAAAACGTATTATACGGGAAGGAAAAAAAATATTTTTTAAATTTTTTGATTTTTATTGTTTCATTTTAATGGTTTTTATAATTTAAAATTAATATTATAATAGTTAACAATAATTTTGTTAATTTTTTTTTAAATTTTTTTATATCTAAAAGAGTAATCATCTCTGAACTATAGGTATTTTCTAATTCTTTTCGTGATTTAACATGCCTCAGTGATGAAATAAGTGGATCTGAAGATGCTGCTAACATGTTGAAGAGGTCCTCATTTTGTCTCACCCTTGATGCTTTGAAAGTGTTTAGCAATCTTTATTTTTTATAAAATTTATTTAATGATACTGTGCTTCTTCAGAAAGCTCTCCAATTGGCAAAGACTGATACTCGATTATATCTTTGCCATGCGCCAATATTTATGGACTGTCAGGGTCAACTTTTTCGGTGGATATAACTCTGCTAAAAGTGATGCTGTTTTTTAAGCATATTCTCCATATTTGGAAGAATCAACTTTTTCCTTGCAGTTCAAAACATTTAAGATCGTTCCCAATCTCTTAACGATTTGATTGTTGAGCTCTTGATTTCTTTTAATGTATAGTCTAATTTACTACCTGATAGACACCGTTTGGATCAAGGGTTCAAGAAAAGAATAAGCTTTCATGCCTGCAAAATTTACCTACATATTTATATATTTGGGCTTAGGTCAATTTGTGCAATAAGGGTACTACGCACGTGTCCGAATAAGATGCCTACCTGTATGGTATGTTACTACTTGTACGCCAGGCAATTTCTAAATTTGGTGCGTATCACGTAGTTTATTTGAATATTCTGTAACTGCACCTGAGCTTAGGAACCAGAATTTAACAAAGGGTTTCAGGCAAGCATAACTGAATGAAAAACAAAAATCATGCATCTTTACAATAAGGAACGAAACAGTAACGATTAGAATGGGTTTTCACGGTTATGTGTCATAAATGGCCCAGAAATGCATGCAACACATTTTTTACCTATGACTTTTTCACTATTTTACCTCTAAAAACCACAGGCGCAAATTCGGGCAGCTGAAACTTTTTGCATTAAATAAAGGAATAACCAAAAAAATTATTTTGAAAATATGGCAGAGGTAAAAAGGGTAATTTTTTTTAATTTTCCATCAAAATTAAAAAATAGTGAAAAATGGATTGTAGGTAAATATTGATTTACCTGGCCAACCGCAAATCAAACATTACAATTTTTTTTATTCTTTTTTTTAATAAAAATATCTATTAATAGAATCAAAAATAATGATGATCCGATTCTTAGTTTTTGAGATATTGTCTCTCAAAGCCGACAAAATCACATCAAAATCGCGATTTCTATCTAACACAAAAAATCAGTGAACTTTGCAAGGCTATATCTTCTGAACAAAAAATTTGGTTACATTAGGGGTTGCAGATTGGAAAAAGTAGGTTCATTCAATATTTTTTAAAGGCACATGCAATTTTTGATTTTTGACACCTGACTTGTTCTACGGGCGCCACTGTGCGACGGTAGCGAAAGGCAAGAGCGGCGAGCTGTGGAATAAGTACGAGTCGAGAAGTGCGGAACGAGAGAAGCGACAGAAAATCGTTTATTATAAGCGTCGGCGGCTAGCAAAAGTACCGAGAACAGAAAGAGCGAGTGCGAGAAAATTGGCAAGTACAGTTGTGTTGGTGCTTGTGGTACAATTTTGAGGCAACGCCGAAGTAACGGATTGCATTTGAGGGCTGGTGACTAAGCAGACGACGTTGACGAAAGGCAAGAGCGGCGGTCTGTGGTAAAAGTACGAGTCGAGAAGTGCGTGACGGGAGAGGTGACAGAAGATCGTGGATTCGAAGAGTCGGCGGCTAGCAGATATACTGAGAACAGAAAGAGCGTGTGCGGGAAAATTTGCAAAAACAGTTTAGTTGGTACTTGTGGAACAATTTTGAGGCAACGGGCAGAGAGCTGTCTTCAGTATTGTTGTTGGCTGCGAGCTAACGAATTGTATTTGAATGCAGAGCAGAGAGCTGAGCAGCGAGGGACTTGTGCGGAAGAAGCGTCGCGGGAATCGGTATTAACAGAAACTTTTGCTGTTAACAACATAAAAACAAGTGGAAATGTTGCAGTCGGACGCAACCGACTGCGGCATACTCGATACCAGTATTTAAACCGGTATAAAGAGGCCTGATTGCAAAGGGGTACGGACTGAGCAGGGTTGTACGCTGCCTGAAAGATTCTCCGATTCAGATGGGGATGACACCAGCTATCTTACTTCCAATTTTGGTGACTCTAGCTCAAAGTTAGTAAAAAGTGGGGAATGGGGGGATGGTCGCGGTATGGGTGGGTGTGGCATCCAAATTTTCTATGCAGATCTTTGTGAAATGTCAATTGCTATCTTCATACCAAATTTGGTGACTCTAGCTCAAAGTTTGTAAAAGGTGTGGAGAGGGGGGCTGGGGCGGTATGGGTGGTCGTGGCATCCAAATTTTTGATGCAGATCTTTGTGGCATGTCCATTGCTTTTTTCATACTAAATTTGATGACTCTAGCTCAAAGTTTGTAAAAGGTGGGGAAAGGGGGGCTGGGGGCGGTATGGGTGGACTTGGCGTTCAAATTTGTGCCGCAGATCTATGTGGAATGTCAATTGCTATAGGGGTGGGCGTGGCTCCAAAACTTTGATGCAGTTTTTTGGGGGTCGTTGCCAGCTATCTTCCTACCAAATTTGGTTGCTCTAGCTCCATTACTTTGGAAGATACACGCGTTCCCGTTTTTGACGAAGCGTTTGGGCGGATGGGGGCCGCTAGGGCAGTATTGGTGGGCGTGGCATCCAAAGTTTTGATGCAGTTTTTGGGGGGTCATCAGCACCTATCTTGGCACCAAATTTGGTGGCTATAGCTCAAAAACTGTGGGAGATATAAGCTTTTTTGACTTAAAATTGCGGGGGGCTGGGGGCGGAATATGTGCAGTTTTTTGGGGGTTGCTAGAAGCTATCTGCTCACCAAATTTGGTAGTTCTAGCTGTAAGGATGTGCGAAATATGAGGATTGTCGGTTTTGAGTTATCGAATTTATCGATTTGCCAGCCCCCCAGTTATCGTAGAACCCCCATCTTGACACTTTAATTTACTATCCCATAGATAAAGAGAATTGGAAAGTTTCAAGTCTCTAGCTTGAAGGGTGTGGAAAAAAGTTGCGTTCATACAAACGGACAGACGGACAGACACCATGACGGACATTGCACATACCCAATATACTCTTTACCTTCGGTATCGAGTAAAATAAACGAGTAGATATCGATACTGTAAAACTAAAGATTTAATGATTGATTGTAGAAGTGTGTGTGCCTTGCCAAAATAATTTATTTGCTATTTGTTACAGTTTGAAACAATTTAGAAGGCTCTAGTCGGGAGAGCCCGACTAGAAGATACCCTGAACCCAGTTGCAATAAATATATTTAATTTATATAAGACTTTGGTATACCGGCTTAGCTTCCATCGATTAAGTTCAATATCTTCGGTGTTTCTCAACCGATTTGGACGAAATTTTCAGAAAAGTTCTATCATTATCCATTACTTCAACCCTCACTTTTAGATTTTCCAAATTTGATATTTTATAGTTATCGATATTATGTGTATATCGGAAACCAGAATAGTTATCGATAATTTGAAGCAAATTTGTTCTGGTCATGGTATAGGTGAACTTAAATACAAAATCAGAAGTCTCTAGCTCTTGTAGTCTCTGAGATACACGCGTTCATACAGACGGACAGACAGACAGACGGACAGACGGACAGACAGACGGACAGACGGACATGGCTATATCGTCTCGGCTGTTGATGCTGATCAAGAATATATACACTTTATAGGGTCGGAGATGCTTCCTTCTGCCTGTTACATACTTTTGCACAAAACCATTATACCCTTATTTACCCATTTTATGGGTTAAGGGTATAATAAGACAAAATTAATAGAGAGGAAATTTCGGCGTTGCTAGTAACGGAATTGCGCGCTAAATTAAGTGAACTGGGACTAGGCAGCAGTGGAAGGAAATCAGAGCTGCAGAACACATTGCTTGCTCATTATGGTATTCAAGTTGAGTCACACGGCGATTCAGATGATGACGAAAACGAAGGATCGTTTGCAACAGGTGCTGATATTGCAGGTATGAATAGATCATGGTTCACATTGAAAGACGTGGAGGGAAGCGTATCGCAGTTTACGGCTACGAATTTGACAGACATTATTCAGTGGATTGAGGAGATTGAGGAATGTGCAGTAACTGTAGGTTGGAAACCAGTTACAGACTTTCACTTATGCAAAACAGTTGCTGAGTGGAGCAGCAAAGTCGTTCATAGGCAGCCAAAGAAATATTACTGATTGGGATTCGTTAAAAAGACATTGATTGAAGAATTTGGGGTAAGGGTATCATCAACAGAAATTCATAGAAGATTATCGAAGCGCCAACAAAGAAGAATGAAACATTGCTTGAATATCGCTCTGATGGAAATAGCAAGACCTATTGACTTGGAGGGTGAAAGTTTGATAGACTATTTTGAAGAAGGCATTCCTGATTCAAGAATGAATAAAGGTCTACTGCATAGTGCCAGAAACATGAGACAGTTAAAAATTGAGATTGAAGTATACGAAAAAACGCGTGGTCAGGTAAAATCGTAGAACAAGCCAAGTCAGCCGGAAAGAAGTCAAAGTACATCCACAAACGCAATTCAGGGAGTAAAAATAAGTAATCAATGAGTGTTGGAACTCACGGGTGATGTGTTAACACCTTTTTGTATCTTTATTATTGCTATGAGCACGTTTGCTTGAAAAGTAATAGTTTATTGTATTTGGTATTACTTTTATTATTTCATTTTATTTTTACTATTTTTTTAATGTTATTTATTTAACACAGATAATATAGATCTGTGATAACTAAAGTACGAAACATAAACTTTTTACTCCAATTTTTCCTCTAAATAACGTGTAAAAACAGCATCAATTGTAGTGCCTTTTACTGTAGTTGGTGAGCCTATTGCAGTATTAATAGAGAGTTTAAATTTTTCGTTCAGGAATTCAATAAGAGGGAGTGCTTCTGCGGTTGAAAAATGTACATTAAAGTCACCCCCCATTATCATCGGCATTGAAAAATAATCAGTTTGCAGCTCGCGTGATCCGTTTTCTGTGTAAGGCAGCAAAGCAAAATTAATAAATTTCATAACGTTTTGAACAGTCTGTTTGTGTGATATGTATAGGGCAACACAAATTAATGTTTGCCCTCTTGGTAGATCCAATTGAATGCAACTAATGTCCCCAATCGAAGAGGAATTTTTTGAGCTTTGTTGAGTGTTGAAGTTCAATAGTTGGTGTTGTATATGAGCTAAATTTTCATTTTTATCTATTGCTACCCAACCAGATCGGATATCACCTTCATTTTTGCTTCATTAGCAGTAAATGCATTTGATGTAGATGGCTCAGGAGTTTCGGCATGTTGTTGTTGCTGTGCTTCATGCTCCTCTAGTTATTGTTGCTGGATTGGTTTTCTCTCTTTCTCTTTTCGCTTTCTTTTCCGATATTCTACCATATATTTATTACGTTTTTGACGTTTTGTTTCAACAGCAGCTAATGCATTTGAATGATGTTCTTCTTGCGATTGCACTTGTGGCTGCTCTTCCTGTTGTTGAACTAATGAATCCTGCATAGTTTTTTATTAAAATTAGAAAAATTATTATGATTTTTAGGTAACGCTCTATTATTTCTATTTTTCATTTTTTATCACTACATAACAAAACGTTTTCAAAAAAATGAGCAGTGTATACCTAACTCTGTCGCACTAACAAAACAACCCCTTAACAGAGTCAAGAGTAAAACAAGAAGAGCAACATGGCTGTCTCCCTCGCACTCACATGTTCAAATCTGTAGGCACTGGCTCTCACGGATGACACTTTCTAATTATTTGTATTATGAACAAGCACAAACAAAACAGAGATCGGTGTAGTCACACGGCGAAACAACGCAGCAAGAATGGAGCTAATATTACAGCGGCGAAATTACGCAGCGAATTGAGTTTTGTGCTTTTATGCTACCCGCGCGTATAGATGTTAACACATCAAAAATGCTTTAAGTGCGGGGACGAATCACATTTTCTTAGGGATTGTCCGAAAAATTATATAAAGTGTTACAAATGTAATCAGCCAGGGCACAGAGCTGCGCAGTGTAAGGTTGAGTTAAAAACAGTGTAGGGAACAAATGTAGTTAAAGATAAGTCAGTAAAAAAGCCAACAACCTTGTTTAGAGCTTCGGGACTTGAGTTGAAGTCTATTGTTCATGTAGCTGTTACATTTAAGGGACTTATAGATACAGGTGCATATTGATGTTTGTTACGTCGCACAGTGGGGCCTTTTCTCGGATAGCTTATCAAAACTCATTTTTTTCATGAACGCGTTTGGCAAAAGTGAAATATGTAATCGATAGAGAATACTTCAAAGATTATGGATCCAAAAGATTTTTTAAATCGGTTAATAATTATGGGTGGTAGAGCTCCTCAAAGTTGAGAAATTTTACGTGAGTACGAAAAAATGACAATTTTTACATAAGTTTACCACTTTCAAACTGAATATTGGGCGACGTACACAACCGATCTTCGATCTTTTTTCTTTATCTGAAAAGTATTTTCAATCTCAGTGTTTTTCTGTATACAGTTTAAATATAGCTGAAACACTTATTAAATTAGAATCGTTTAAAAAATACACTAAATTTTGGCATTTTTTGAACTTTCGTGGACTATAACAAAAAAGTATCTCTCAGAATCAGGGACCACATGCATTTGAAAGCTATAATATATACCTTTCATATGTTTATAGTCAAAATCTGCGAAAATCTGCATTTTGGAAACGCGAGCCAAAAAACTAGGGATACCTCGAGTTAAAAACACGCGGCAGGTATAAGGAAGAAGAAGAGCGCATACAAATTTGGCTGTAGCGTGTGTGCTGTTTATTGACAACATTTATAAATGTTGTATTATAAGTACTACCTGTCTATATATATCCCTTCTAATCCTTTTTTCCTTCCTATCCTTTCTAATTACCTGAATGGAAAAGGTCTGAGGAGGCAGGTAAATATAATTGTTTTTGATGGAAAGTTGCGGTACTACAGGTTATTTTTTTTTTAATTTCTGTATTTCCCCGTTTACATATTTTTAATGTAAATCAATACCTTAGGTATATATTGTTTTTACCTAGCTAATTGGAATAGGGTTATACCAATTTTGCTTGCTTACCTAGCTAACTCAAAAATATGGAATAAAGTGCAAAATATGTCACTTGATGGCAACAGTTATTTCATAACTTCATAAGAGGAAACACTTGATGTTTATTGCTGCGAACAATAAGAAATTTTCAGATTGAATAGTATTTTTCAATATAATTCACGAAATTCTGATAAATAAGCGCAATAATGGATTTAACAAATTCAAAGATTTTTGAACTTCTTCGTGCTTCTGAAAATATTAACGATTTTCAAGTGGCATTGCTTAAAGAGATTGGCGTAATCGAAAACGCTAGTTGTGCGCTTCAGACACAAATTAAATTCATTCACGCTAACTTGAAGCGAAAATGGAACTTGGTCCATAGAACCATGTCGGCTTTCATAAAAAAGCATGAAAATTGGTTGGAGGAATGTACAACATTGGGATATTCAGAACAGGAAGAAGTTTACCCATCGACTAGCCGAGGAAGAGGAAGGCCGCAAAAAAGTATGGAGGAGTGTTCATGTGTTACAAGGAAACGTAAGCTTGAGGATGCTACGGATAGCTTAACAGCTGAACATCTGTCGGAAGAACTTTTATCCAAGTATATGAAGGAACAAGAGAGGACAAGAGCGACAATTACGAAAGCTGTGCAGGTCGCCAGTCCTTTACGGCTGTATAGGATTAAGGAAAGTATTCCCACGCCTCCAAACTCAGTCGGAATTAAGTACACTCACGAAGAAGCGTTTTCCCTATTTATGGACTTGGGACTGACTAAGGAGAAATATGATATTTTACGCAGCTCCTTAAAAAATATAACGTCAAAGTTCTTCCCGGATATAAAAAAATTGTATTTGCCAAAAAGGAAGCAGTGCCACCTAATACAATAATAACAGAGACATCTGTAGAAGTAAAACTCCAGGATTTAATGGATCACACTGCTAGGCGTATAGTTGAAAGTTTGCCTGATGGAGAGGTCGAGCTTCTTCCTGAAAATCTGACTCTACTCAATAAGTGGGGATGTGATGGATCGTCTGGACAAAGCATATACAAACAAATTATACAGACAGATGACGAAACTATTTCTGATGAAAATATGTTTATGGTTTCTGTAGTTCCCTTACGCCTTAGGAGTGAAACTTCTGAACATTGGAAAAATCGCCGACCATCATCGATTCATTATTGTCGCCCTATTTTCTTCAAATATGCGAAGGAGTCGTCTGAATTGATTAAATCAACTGTAACCGACATAAAAAATCAAATTAGCCAACTGAAGCCTACTGTTTTTCAAACCAAGAGTGGAAAAACATTCACGGTGATGTTTGATTTCTTCCTGACAATGATTGATGGAAAAGTCTTAAATGAAATTACAAACACCTCCTCAACATTGAGGTGTCCCATTTGTAAAAAAACTCAAAAAGACTTTCACAGTTTAGACGACTCAACGGGTGAGGAGAACTGCTACGAATATGGAATTTCTCCGTTGCATTGCAGAATAAAGTGTATGGAATTTATTCTGAAGCTCGCGTACACACTTCCTCGGCCAGGAGAAACAAAAACGGATAATACGCCTCGTGAGGATATACAGAGAAGAAAGGAAGTTATACAAGCTGAGTTCTCTCGGAAGCTAGGAATAAAAGTTGACTGTCCAAAGCACGGATACGGGAATGCGAATGATGGAAATACTTCGAGGAGATTTTTGAAAATGATCAAATAACAACTTTGATAACAGGTGTTCATAATGAGATCATTAAAAGGTTTGCTGTTATCCTAAATGTTATAAACTGCAAAGAAATGATAGATGGTGCAAAATTTGGCGAATACGCATCAAAAACAGCTCAACTTTTGACTGGATTGTATCCTCAGAAAAAACTAACCCCCACGGTACATAGGATTTTGGCTCATGGAAAGGACTTAATAGAATATCAGTGCTTACCTATTGGAGAGCTGTCCGAAGAAGCACAGGAATGTAAAAACAAGGACTACAAGAGGTTCAGATACACTAATACGTGCAAAATTTCTCGGGTGCGACAAAATGGAAACCTTTTCAACATGCTGGCAGCCTCATCGGATCCACTTCTTGCATCGCTGAGACATGTGCGATCACGAAAGGATTTGGAAGATAGCAACTATAGTTCCGAAATGTTGAGTTTATTAGATGTTAACCTTACTAGCATTAATGTTGATGATTATTTGGTTGAAAATCAGCCATCGATAGGAAATATTAAAAATTAACCTCAAAAAATCACCCAAAAATAAGAATTTAAATTTTATGTATTTAAGTTAGAAAATCGAATAAAACAACAAAAAATGCGAAATAGTCATTGAAGTTATAAAAAATTTTCAGTTATGATTAAAAACAAACGTTTTTAATTGGAATTTTACAGGTAAAATGTGCTGGAAATATTTATTGACTTTGACCTTGAATATTTAAGCACCACGGATACCTAGCACTCTTGGCGAACATTCATTTTAAAGCTTGAAAAGTCATCTATTAATTGCTTTTTAAATTTTTGAAATCGCTTAATTAGTTTAGAAGATATGATTTTTGATAAGCTAAATGAGCAAAGGCCCCACTGTGCGTCGTAAAGTGTTCTTGAAGCTAAGGGAAGGACAGTTAGAAGGGCGTGAAAAGTGTTTGACAGGTATCGTTGAGAGTCAGATTGTAACGTTTGGTAGTTTAAGTATTTCTGTAAAGATTGATAACATTGACATGCAAGTTGAATTCCATGTAGTGGCAGACGAAGATATAGCATTCGAAGCGATTCTTGGCAGAGACCAAAGAGGGTTCAGAACTAGCATGCAGACAGAAAGAAAAGGAGGAATACAAGAATAGCTGTGCAGAGTTATATAAGGAGTTCAACGGTTTGTGTATGGTTAGTGCTGAGCAAAAAGTTACTGAAATTGCGTCTGATTTGTCTGAGTTTTCCGAAGCACAGAAATGCAGAGCGGTGAAATTGGTCGAACTATATGTTCCGCAACGGAGTGCTAAGAGTCCGGTAGAAATGAAGATTGTATTGACAGATGAATTACCAGTATACCAGCACCCGAGACGTTTGGCGTATACAGAACAGCAAATAGTGGATGAACAGGTTAAACAGTGGTTAGAGGAAAAGATTATTAAGCCTAGCACGTCAGAGTATGCATCTCCTGTGGTTCTTGAAAAATGGGAAAAAACGTTTGTGCTGTGAGTATAGAAAACTAAATGAAAAAATAATGCGCGATAACTTTCCGATGGTACACATGGATAGTGTTATTGAAAAACTGCAGGGGGCAAATATTTTCACTACGCTGGATTTGACGAATGAGTATTTCCATGTACCAGAAGAGGCACAGTCGCAAAAATACACAGCGTTTGTTACACAGAAAAGACAGTTCGAGTTATTATTTTTTCCGTTTGGCATATCGAGTTCGCCAGCCGTGTCCACCAGATTTATAATGGCAATTTTTCGGGAAAAGGTACAGAAGGATGATGCAGTTGTGTACATGGATGATATTATCATACCGAGTGTCAATGCTGAAGAAGGGCTAGAAAAGCTAGAAAGAGTACTTGAGGTGGCAGCAAGAAACGGGCTAAGAATTAATTGGGGCAAAAGTCAACTGTTACAAAGAGAGGTAAATTTTTGGGGTACATCAATGAAGATGGGAAAATTACTCCCAGTGAAGAACAGACAGAGGCGGTGTCAAACACCAAGAGATAGAAAGGGTATTCAACGATTTCTCGGATTAACATCATATTTCAGAAGATTTGTGGAAGGATTTGCGTTGATAGCCAAGCCATTGTACGATTTGCTACGGCACGATTCGAAGTTTGAGTTTAAAGAGTTGCAGCAGGTAGCATTCGAGCAGTTAAAAGCAGCGTTAGTTAGTAAGCCAGTGTTGAAGCTGTATAATCCGAAGCTTGCGACAGAAATACACACATATGCATCTAAGTTTGGATTTGGGGCGGTGATGCTACAAAAAAAAACTTAAAGAACGGCATGTTGCATCCGGTGATGTATATGAGTAAGAAAACAAAGCCATGCGAGGAGAATTATCACTCATACGAATTGGAAGTATTAGCAGCGGTAAGAGCTTTAGTTAAATGGAGAGTCTATGTCATGGGAGTTAAGTTTAAGATCGTCACTGATTGCAATTCATTCGCCATGACGATGAAGAAGAATAAAGTGCCATTGAGAGTTGAGCGATGGGCTATGTATCTACAAGATTTTAATTTTGAGATAGAACACCGCACACCGATGCATTAAGTCGTGTTTATTGTTATGTACTAACTGAGAGTATCATGCATCGGCTGAAAGAAGCGCAGATTGCTGACGAGTGGACAAAAGTAGTCCGAATTCTGGTGAATAGTAATGGTTACGAAGATAATTATATGGTTATCCAGATATTGTTTAAAGACCCTAATCGAGAGTTGATTGTAGTGCCGTCTCAGATGGAGACTGAAATAATCCAGATCGCTCACAAACAGTGCCATTTCTTAGCTAAAAGAACACAAAAACTTGTAGAAAAGTCATACTATATTCCAAAGCTAAAGGAAAAAGTAGCTAGGGTAGTGACAAGTTGTGTGGAGTGTATTTAAGTCAATACCAAGGCTGGTAGGCAGGAGGGTTACTTAACACCGATTGAAAAGGGTGACAGAGGTTGGGCCGTTGGAGATAATAAAAACAAGTGGAAACGTTGCAGTCGGACGCAACCAACTGCGGCATACTCGATACCAGTATTAAAACCGGTAAAAACAGTCCTGATTGCAAAGGGGTACGGATGCGGCAGGGGTCTACGCTGCCTGAAAGATTCTCCGATGCAGATGGGGATGACACCAGCTATCTTACTTCCAATTTTGGTGACTCTAGCTCAAAGTTAGTAAAAGCTGTGGAAAGGGGGGCTTGGGGTGGATTGGGTGGGTGTGGCATCCAAATTTTCTATGCAGATCTTTGTGAAATGTCAATTGCCATCTTCGTTCCAAACTTGGTGACTCTAGCCCCAAGTTTGTAAAAAGTGGGGAATGGGGCCTGGGGGCGGTATGGGTGGGCGTGGCATCCAAATTTTTGCAGCAGATCTATGTGGAATTTCAATTGCTATCTTCATACTCTAGCTCGAATTTTGTCAAAGGTGGGGAGAGGGGGGCTGGGGTGGTATGGGTGGACGTGGCATCCAAATTTTTGATGCAGATCTATGTGGAATGTCAATTGCTATCTTCATACCAAATTTTGTGACTCTAGCTCAAAGTTTGTAAACGGTGGGGAGAGAGGGGCTGGGGGCAGTATGGGTGGGCGTGGCATCCAAATTTTTGCTGCAGATCTTTGTGAAATGTCAATTGCTTTTTTCATACTAAATTTGGTGACTCTAGCTCAAAGTTTGTAAAAGGTGGGGAATGGGGGGCTGGGGGCGGTATGGGTGGGCGTGGAATCCAATGTTTTGCTGCAGATCTATGCGGAATGTCAATTGAAATCTTCATACCAAATTTGGTGACTCTAGCTCAAAGTTTGTAAAAGGTGAGGAAAGAGGGGGGGGGCTGGGGGCAGTATTGGTGGGCGTGGCATCCAAATTTTTGCTTCAGATCTTTGTGAAATGTCAATTGCTATCTTCCTTCCAAATTTGGTGACTATAGCTCGAAGTTTGTAAAAAGTGGGGAAAAAGGGGCTGGGTTCGGTATGGGTGGGCGTGGCATCCAAAGTTTTGATGCAGATCTGTGTGGAATGTCAATTGCTATCTTCATACCAAATTTGGTGACTCTAGCTCAAAGTTTGTAAAAGGTGTGGAAAGGGGGTGGAATGGGTGGGCGTGGCTCCAAAACTTTGATGCAGATTTTTGGGGTCGTTGCCAGCTATTTTCCTACCAAATTTGGTGGCTCTAGCTCGACAACTCTGGCAGCGTTGGGGCGGATGGGGGCCGCTAGGGCAGTATTGGTGGATCGGATCCAAACTTTTGATGCAGTTTTTGGGGGGTCATCAGCACCTATCTTGGCACCAAATTTTGTGACTATAGCTCAAAAACTCTGGGAGATATAAGCTTTTTTGACTTTACATTGCTGGGTGGCTGGGGGCGGAATGGGTGGGCTTGGCTCCAAAATTTTTGCAGTTTTTTGGGGCTTGCTAGTAGCTATCTGCCCACCAAATTTGGTAGCTCTAGCTTTAAGGATGTGCGAAATATGAGGATTTATCGGTTTTGAGTTATCGAATTTATCGATTTGCCAGCCCCCCAGTTATCGTAGAACCCCCATCTTGACACTTTAATTTACTATCTCATAGATAAAGAGAATTGGAAAGTTTCAAGTCTCTAGCTTGAAGGGTGTGGAAAAAAGTTGCGAACATACAGACGGACGGACGAACAGACGGACAGACGGACGGACACCATTACGGACATTGCACAAACCCAATAGACTCTTTACCTTCGGTTTCGAGTATAAAAATAATAAATGAGTGTTGGAACTCACGGGTGATGTGTTAACACCTGTTTGTACCTGTATTATTGCTATGAGCACGTTTGCTTGAAAAATAATAGTTTATTGAATTTGGTTTTACTTTTATTATCACATTTTATTTTTATACCCTTAACCCATAAAATGGGTAAATAAGGGTATAATGGTTTTGTGCAAAAGTATGTAACAGGCAGAAGGAAGCATCTCCGACCCTATAAAGTGTATATATTCTTGATCAGCATCAACAGCCGAGACGATATAGCCATGTCCGTCTGTCCGTCTGTCTGTCCGTCTGTCCGTCTGTCTGTCTGTCCGTCTGTATGAACGCGTGTATCTCAGAGACTACAAGAGCTAGAGACTTCTGATTTTGTATTTAAGTTCACCTATACCATGACCAGAACAAGTTTGCTTCAAATTATCGATAACTATTCTGGTTTCCGATATACACATAGTATCGATAACAATAAAATATCAAATTTGGAAAATCTAAAAATGAGGGTTGAAGTAATGGATAATGATAGAACTTTTCTGAAAATATTGTCCAAATCGGTTGAGAAACACCGGAGATATTGAACTTAATCGATGGAAGCTAAGCCAGTATACTAAAGTCTTATATAAATTAAATATATTTATTGCAACTGGGTTCCCGACTAGAGCCTTCTTACTTGTTTATTATTATACCCTTAGCCTATAAATTGGGTAAATATTTTTAATGTTATTTTTTAACACAGATAATATAGGTCTGTGAAAACTAAAGTACGATACATAAACTTTTGACTCAAATTTTTCCTCTAAATAACTGTAAAAACCGCATCAATTGTAGTGCCTTGTACTGTAGTTGGTGATTCTATTGCAGTATTAATAGAAAGTTTAAATTTTTCGTTGAGGAATTCAATAAGAGGGAGTGCTTCTGCGGTTATCTTCGGAATTGAAAAATAATCAGTTTGCAGCTCGCGTGATCCGTTTTCTGTGTAAGGCAGCAAAGCAAAATTAATAAATTTCATAACGTTTTGAACAGTCTGTTTGTGTGATATGTATAGGGCAACACAAATTAATGTTTGCCCTCTTGGTAGATCCAATTGAATGCAACTAATGTCCCCAATCGAAGAGGAATTTGTTGAGCTTTGTTGAGTGTTGAAGTTCAATAGTTGGCTGAATGAGCTGAATTTTTATTTTTATATATTGCAACCCAACCAGATCGAATATCACCTTCTTTTTTTGCTTCATTATCAGTAAATGCATTTGATGTAGATGGCTCAGGAGTTTCGGCATGTTGTTGTTGCTGTGCTTCATGCTCCTCTAGTTATTGTTGCTGGATTGGTTGTTGTTGTTGTTGAGCAAGAACCTGCGCTTGCTCTCTCTTTCTTTTCCGATATTCTACCATATATTTATTACGTTTTTGAAGTTTTGTTTCAACAGCAGCTAATGCATTTGAATGATGTTCTTCTTGCGATTGCACTTGTGGCTGCTCTTCCTGTTGTTGAACTAATGAATCCTGCATAGTTTTTTATTAAAATTAGAAAAACTATTATGATTTTTAGGTAACGCTCTATTATTTCTATTTTTCATTTTTTATCACTACATAACAAAACGTTTTCAAAAAAATGAGCAGTGTATACCTAACTCTGTCGCACTAACAAAACAACCCCTTAACAGAGTCAAGAGTAAAACAAGGAGAGCAACATGGCTGTCTCCCTCGCACTCACATGTTCAAATCAGTAGGCACTGGCTCTCTCGGATGACACTTTCTAATTATTTGTATTATGAACAAGCACAAACAAAACAGAGATCGGTGTAGTCACTCGGCGAAACAACGCAGCAAGAACGGAGCTAATATTACAGCGGCGAAATTACGCAGCGAATTGAGTTTTGTGCTTTTATGCTACCCGCGCGTATAGATGTTAACACATCAAAAAACGATATAGCCATATTTTGGTTGTTTTTGACGGATTTTGAAAACCCTACTATACCCTACGCGTTGTACTGGAGTTGAAGAAGTTATCGGTTGTTTGGAAAAACAAGCTGTGAATTTTGGTAATCCTTACAGGATTGTGACGGATAGATGGGGCATGCGTTTAAAGAATATTGAGAGAAGCAGAAGATACAGCATTTCCTAATATCTACAGGAGTACCTCTTAGTAACGGACAGGTGGAGCGTATGCATAAAGTCGTAGTGCCTTTGCTGTCAAAGTTGAGTATAGAGAGCCCAGGATTATGGTACAAGCATGTAGGCAGGGTACAGCAGTTAATAAACAATATCGAGCCTAGAAGTACTAAAAGGACGTCTTTTATAATCTTGACTTTTGTTGATATGCGTTGTGTACGCGATTCAAGTTTAAAAGAACTAGTACAGGAATCGCTCTTGCAGGAGCTAGATAAAGAACGTTCAAAGATACTTCAGAACGTAAAATAAAATATAAAAGTCTTACAGGCAGAGAATAAAAGGGTATTTGACTCCCAGCGCAAGGCCGAAAAGACTTATAAAGTCAATGATTTGGAAGCGATAAAACGTACGCAGTATGGTGTAGGTCCTAAATTAAAAGCGAAGCATTGAAGGTCCGTATAAAGTATTGAAAGTTCTGAAGCACGGCAGGTATGAGGTAGAAAATATGGGAGATTTTGAAGGCCCAGGTAAAACATCTACAGTGGCAGAACACTTGAAGGAATTTTGGTCGAATCCAGTGTCAGGAGAGCCGAATGTGGGAATCGATGAGAAACTAGAAGGGCAAGTGATCGATAGTGCAGCTGAGAGAACTACTAGAAGTGGCCATCCCTATTAAAAGCGAAAGAGAATTAGTTGATGCCGAAATCTCGCCTACTACGCACGCACAAACACACTCGAAAACAAGTAAGAAGGCTCTAGTCGGGAGAGCCCGACCCAGTTGCAAAAAATAAATTAAATTTATGTAAGACTTTGGTATACTGACTTAGCTTCAATCGATTAAGTTCAATAGTTATCGATAATTTAAAGCAAACTTGTTCTGCTTATGGTATAGGAGAGCTTATATCCAAAATCTGGAGTCTCTAGCTCTTGTAGTCTCTGAGATACACGCGTTAATACAGACGGATAGACGGACGGACTGACGGACATGGCAATATCGTTCGGCTGTTGATGCTGATCAAGAATATATATACTTTATGGGGTCGGAGATGCTTCCTTCTGCCTGTTACATACTTTTGCACAAAACCATTATACCCTTATTTACCCATTTTATGGGTTAAGGGTATAAAAATATAACTATACACATAATCACTTATGTATAATAATAAAATAAAACTATAATATTAATTTGTTGCCTGGACAAAAGCATTTGCGGAAATCCGGGACCACATATATACATACGTTTTTATTATAAACTATAAAAATTAAATGGTTATTAATATTATACAAACCTTTAAGTATGTGCTTTTGAAATGCTTCCAAATTGCAGAGCACACTTCAGGCACTGCACGGCATAGAAATGAATCCGAAAGTCGTGTTTGAAAGCTCGTGCTTTTGTAGGATTCGCCAGTTGCAAGAAAACGCAAAGTGGCAGCCAGTTTTTCATCGGCGTCAATTTCTTTTCGCACGATTGTGTCTTGCTTCGCTATTTCTCTTTCGATGGTCATCTAAATAAACTTAAATTTTTCTATATCCATACAGATGAAAGAAAAAAATGATGATAAATGTGTAGAAAGCTCCTTCAATAAAAACGAAATGAGCCGTGGTCTGGTCTATTTTGCCGCCATGGCTTCACCCACTGCGTACGTTTTCTGAACTTTGGCGTAGCTGCCGCAGTTTTGCAACAATCCAGCCGTTTTAAAACTATCTCTACATCTTCTTCACAATCAAAATCGGTTTCATCAACCGCCATAGCTGTTGCACTAATTAATAAACTTAACGTATCCATTTTATTTCAATTATCACTCTTATTAATTTCAACCAGCTGTTGTTTACATATAAAAAAGTCGATGGCTTTAAAGTTTATCGTTTGTAGATTAAAAACTGAAAAACTTCAGTGTGTAAATGCGACCTGAATTCCGAAGAACTTTCAAAACGGAATGAATAAAAAATTCACGAAAAACTTCATCCTGTAAATGCACTGAGTGTTCATTTTGTTTTATTCGAAGACAGTCAGTGAGTGTATATTTTTTTCTTTAACTTCGCATATTATGTATTAATTTATTTATTACAATTCTTTTTTTTTTTTTTTTTGCTTTTAATT
Organism: Scaptomyza flava; assembly: GCA_030179655.1. Classification (NCBI taxonomy): domain Eukaryota; kingdom Metazoa; phylum Arthropoda; class Insecta; order Diptera; family Drosophilidae; genus Scaptomyza; species Scaptomyza flava. The sequence continues at coordinate 33,900,024 of JARNME010000404.1, read as the reverse complement.
GTTTCATTGTTTTGGCATTAATACTGTTCTGGCAGAGTGCCATATGTTGTCATTCAAATTTTATTATTTTATTTTATATTATATTTTTTTTATTTAATTTTTTTTTTTTTTTTGCTTAACTAGCGCTATGCGCAAGATGGTTACTTTTTACAATAATTTTTTTGTTATATGTGTATATACCTATTGTATATCCTATCGCTTGTCTATGTGGTGCGTGGCTTTACGGGCCATACCCTACTACCGGGCAACTGATATGTCGCTCAGTATTATAATTTTCTTATATTTATGTGTGTATTAACATATATATTTATTAATATGTATATATATAAGGGAGAAGCCCTAATAGTGAACACCCCTAAGGTTTTTGGGATATTAAATTGTCAGAAATCAACGTAAAGCTTAGCTGTTGGTATCGTAGGAAAGCTAGTTCAATTGCCCATCGATCAGTGTAAGGCATTATACACATTTCATTCGTTTTTTGAAAGATATATAGGATTTAATGAAAAAAGTCAAAATCACGATTTTCGATAAAGTGCCCCTGTAGTAGTCACTCCCCTTAATCTTGTCAAAATAGAGCCAATAAAATGAAATAAAATGCGAAATCATTGTTTTTATTTATGCTTTTGTATTTTATGCAATTAAACACTCAAAAACCACCGAATTTAATAATTTATTAAAATTTATTACTCGTAAAAAACAGTATCGCCAGCGATGCAGCAATGTATCGATTAAAGTATCGATTTATGCATCACACGCTCAACATCGCACACACAAGAACAATAAATTTTTAGATTGCCCAGAAACTTGTTTATGTTGCATTTCAAATAAACTAGCAACTTTTCTTTTTGATTCTTTATTTATAATGACCATTTTAACAGCACCGAGTAATTTTCGTGGCGAAATCATTTTGGCGCCCACACGCAATTAAGAGAATCGCGAGAGACGCAAAGTGATACGATAGTCGATACAAATATCGATAAGTGTTAAGGTGTATCACATCGTATGTGACCAGAACACGCAGAAACATAATTTTACATTTATTAATGTTAAACCCAAAATATTGAACAGAAAAAATTTTGGATTACAGATTACGAAAGGGCAAGAAAAAACGATTAAGAAAATTATTTATTTTCCTTTGCTGAAACTTGAAATAATACAATTCCAACGCGTTGAAAAGTTACAAAGCTTACGTCGAAATATCGGTATTTTAATTTTAGTCTCTGGTGCATCCAAAACATAGTATAAACACCAGCCGGCACTAAGAGTTATCAATCACAGTGATTAGACCCCGCTAGCATCAAAACTCGCCAAAATATTCCGGTTGATCTATTTAGGGGCTATGACCGTCACTTCTTCTCCCTTATATATATATATATATATATATTTTTTTTTTTTTTTTTTAACAGCCAGCTTATGTGGTGCATCTCGTTGAATTTCAGGTATTATTTTCTAGTCAGCTTGCTGCTGCGGCGGTTTGGGTCTTCAAGCCAGGATCTAATGGAGGCGGCGGTGCTGGTCCTCGCACAGGCTTTTGATGTCTCTGTTTTTTTGTTTTTTTCGATGTCCTTTGCCCATCTTGATGCGCTGGGCGATGCCGGTGCTGGTCTACGCACAGGCTGCGTCGCTTGTTATTATGTTGTTGCTGATGATTTTTCTTTTAGTTATGATGTTGCAATTTTTGCTGCTATGGTGCTTTTATTATTTGTTTTTATATCACCAAGTAGAAATTCTAAAAATGTTCGTTCTTTTGGTTGAATAAGAAGTAAGGGCAATCTGCCCACATCCAACTGTGTTCGTATGTATGTATGTATGTATTGTATTTAAGTTAGGTTAGGTTAGAAAGGTAGTAAAAGGTTTAGATAGCCCCCCACTCAAATAGCCACGTGTTGTCCGATTAAGGTGTTGCGTTTGGACTTAATTCAAAAACCGTCTACGCAGACAATGAGCGTGTCGCACCGCCTTTGAGGGCTTGGTCCCAGCCCGAGGTTGGAATGAAAGACAGGATATTTTTCGGTCTAATATCCGCAATTTGAGTGAGGTCCGATAGAAAGAAGGACCCTAAATAGCGATTTCTGTTTTTGCAGAGTGCCGGACAGTCGCAGAAAAGGTGGGAAACTGTTTCCTCTTCCTCCTCGTCACGACAGCTTCTGCAGAAATCATTTGAAGGGGCTAAAAGTCTCGCTGCGTGAGACTCCACCAGCCAGTGCCCCGTAATGGCTTTGATTACGGCGGCACAGCCTAATCTGCTTAGGTGGATTAGGTCTGAGGAGCGCTTTTTGCAGCGCTTTGGCCAAGTTTTCCAAGCAATTCTACCTGAGGCGGTGGTAAGCTGCCAACCCTTGTTTGCTTCGAGTTCGAATTGCGATCGAACTCTTAGCTTGCAGCTGGCCATGGTGATACCCCAGCCCTCCTTGTCTGTGAGGAGAGGCATGGTAATGCCATGCCTTGCCAGCTCGTCTGCTTTGCGGTTGCCCTCGATGCCTTTGTGTCCGGGCACCCAAATGAGGTGTATTTCGAACTGCTTTGCCATCTCGTGTAGAGATCTGCGGCAGCTTGTGACAGATATCGAGTTGGATGATATCGCTTTTAGAGATTTGATAGCCACCAGGCTATCGGAAATATGCAGATTCTATCTGCAGAGCATTCACATTCGGAAATGCATGAGAGTGCTTCCTGTATAGCAGCGATCTCAGCTTGAAATACGCTGAAGTGATCAGGAAGGTTGAAAGATTTGTTGATAGACAGCTCCTCGCAAAAGACGCCTCCCCCTACCCGGTCGTCTAGCTTAGAGCCGTCGGTGTAAATTCTTACTGAGTCGGTCGGCCCTGGCGTGCCTGAGCACCAATCCTCCCTTGGGGGGATTAATGTGTGGAAAGGGGTTTTGCGTAATTCCTGAGGACAACAATAGTCCGTGTTAGAGGGGATAAGCAAGTTACCCACTAGAATATTAGAGTGTCCGACATTCTGCTCGGACCACTGCTTAGTTTCCCTCATGCGTAGGGCAGAGAGAGTTGCTACTAATTTCCCCATTTGATCTATTGGTAGGAGATTTAGTATATTGTCCAGAACCTCAGTTGGGGTCGTTCTGAGGGCTCCCGTTGTGATCAGTCCAGCGGCACGCTGTACTTTGCCAAGCTTGTGGACTGATGTCTTCTTAAAAAGCGTTGGCCACTATACTAACACTCCGTACAGTAGGATGGGCCGAACGATGGCTGTGTACAGCCACAGCGTGATGTGGGGTGCCATTCCCCATTCCAGTCCGTTGGACTTCTTGCATGAGTACAAAGTGACTGAGGCCTTCTTAACCCGTTCTTCGGTGTAAAGATTCCAGTCTAGTTTGCTGTCTAGAGTGAGCCCTAAGTATTTGGCGGATTTGCTGAAGGCAATTTCCACCCCGTTTAGCGTTGGGGGTTTGAGGGGAGGTATCTTATACTTCTTAGTGAAGAGGACTAAGTCAGTTTGGGCTGGGCTTAGCCGAAGTCCCTTTGAAGTGGCCCATGAGGACAGGGTTCGAAGTGCGGTGGTCATACGCGCGCACAAGCCTTGGGGGAATTTACCCGAGAAGGCTATAGCGACGTCATCCGCGTAAGCTATCACCCGACAGCCCCCTCCCTCTAAGGAGCGCAGCAAGCTGTTAACAGCCACATTCTAAAGGAGAGGGGAGAAAACACCTCCTTGTGGGGTGCAGTTCATCAATCAGTTCCACAATGCTGTGTCCAACCAGCTCCGACAAAGCCTCGGTGACTGCGCCCGATACGACGTTGTTAAAAGCGCAGTACTCCTTGTAGTGGAGTGCCTTTTCTTCTGTGGATATAACCGCGTGGAGCGCCGCAGAGTGGGGCCTTTGCTCATTTAGCTTATCAAAAATCATATCTTCTAAACTAATTAAGCGATTTCAAAAAATTAAAAAGCAATTAATAGATGACTTTTCAAGCCTTAAAATGAATGTTCGCCAAGAGTGCTAGGTATCCGTGGTGCTTAAATAATCAAAGTCAAAGTCAAGAAATATTTCCAGCACATTTTACCTGTAAAATTCCAATTAAAAACGTTTGTTTTTAATCATAACTGAAAATTTTTTATAACTTCAATGACTATTTCGCATTTTTTGTTGTTTTTATTCGATTTTCTAACTTAAATACATAAAATTTAAATTCTTATTTTTGGGTGATTTTTTGAGGTTAATTTTTAATATTTCCTATCGATGGCTGATTTTCAACCAAATAATCATCAACATTAATGCTAGTAAGGTTAACATCTAATAAACTCAACATTTCGGAACTATAGTTGCTATCTTCCAAATCCTTTCGTGATCGCACATGTCTCAGCGATGCAAGAAGTGGATCCGATGAGGCTGCCAGCATGTTGAAAAGGTTTCCATTTTGTCGCACCCGAGAAATTTTGCACGTATTAGTGTATCTGAACCTCTTGTAGTCCTTGTTTTTACATTCCTGTGCTTCTTCGGACAGCTCTCCAATAGGTAAGCACTGATATTCTATTAAGTCCTTTCCATGAGCCAAAATCCTATGTACCGTGGGGGTTAGTTTTTTCTGAGGATACAATCCAGTCAAAAGTTGAGCTGTTTTTGATGCGTATTCGCCAAATTTTGCACCATCTATCATTTCTTTGCAGTTTATAACATTTAGGATAACAGCAAACCTTTTAATGATCTCATTATGAACACCTGTTATCAAAGTTGTTATTTGATCATTTTCAAAAAATCTCCTCGAAGTATTTCCATCATTCGTATTCCCGTATCCGTGCTTTGGACAGTCAACTTTTATTCCTAGCTTCCGAGAGAACTCAGCTTGTATAACTTCCTTTCTTCTCTGTATATCCTCACGAGGCGTATTATCCGTTTTTGTTTCTCCTGGCCGAGGAAGTGTGTACGCGAGCTTCAGAATAAATTCCATACACTTTATTCTGCAATGCAACGGAGAAATTCCATATTCGTAGCAGTTCTCCTCACCCGTTGAGTCGTCTAAACTGTGAAAGTCTTTTTGAGTTTTTTTACAAATGGGACACCTCAATGTGAGGAGGTGTTGTAATTTCATTTAAGACTTTTCCATCAATCATTGTCAGGAAGAAATCAAACTTCACCGTGAATGTTTTTCCACTCTTGGTTTGAAAAACAGTAGGCTTCACTTGGCTAATTTGATTTTGTATGTCGGTTACAGTTGATTTAATCAATTCAGACGACTCCTTCGCATATTTGAAGAAAATAGGGCGACAATAATGAGTCGATGATGGTCGGCGATTTTTCCAATGTTCAGAAGTTTCACTCCTAAGGCGTAAGGGAACTACAGAAGCCATAAACATATTTTCATCAGAAATAGTTTCGTCATCTGTCTGTATAATTTGTTTGCATATGCTTTGTCCAGACGATCCATCACATCCCCACTTATTGAGTAGAGTCAGATTTTCAGGAAGAAGCTCGATCTCTCCATCAGGCAAACTTTCAACTATACGCCTAGCAGTGTGATCCATTAAATCCTGGAGTTTTACTTCTACAGATGTCTCTGTTATTATTGTATTAGGTGGCACTGCTTCCTTTTTGGCAAATACAATTTTTTTATATCCGGGAAGAACTTTGACGTTATGTTTTTTTTGAGGAGCTGCGTAAAATATCATATTTCTCCTTAGTCTGTCCCAAGTTCATAAATAGGGAAAACGCTTCTTCGTGAGTGTACTTAATTCCGACTGAGTTTGGAGGCGTGGGAATACTTTCCTTAATCCTATACAGCCGTAAAGGACTGGCGAACTGCACAGCTTTCGTAATTGTCGCTCTTGTCCTCTCTTGTTCCTTCATATACTTGGATGAAAGTGCTTCCGACAGATGTTCAGCTGTTAAGCTATCCGTAGCATCCTCCAGCTTACGTTTCCTTGTAACACATGAACACTCCTCCATACTTTTTTGCGGCCTTCCTCTTCCTCGGCTAGTCGATGGGTAAACTTCTTCCTGTTCTGAATATCCCAATGTTGTACATTCCTCCAACCAATTTTCATGCTTTTTTATGAAAGCCGACATGGTTCTATGGACCAAGTTCCATTTTCGCTTCAAGTTAGCGTGAATGAATTTAATTTGTGTCTGAAGCGCACAACTAGCGTTTTCGATTACGCCAATCTCTTTAAGCAATGCCACTTGAAAATCGTTAATATTTTCAGAAGCACGAAGAAGTTCAAAAATCTTTGAATTTGTTAAATCCATTATTGCGCTTATTTATCAAAATTTCGTGAATTATATTGAAAAATACTATTCAATCTGAAAATTTCTTATTGTTCGCAGCAATAAACATCAAGTGTTTCCTCTTATGAAGTTATGAAATAACTGTTGCCATCAAGTGACATATTTTGCACTTTATACCATATTTTTGAGTTAGCTAGGTAAGCAAGCAAAATTGGTATAACCCTTTTCCAATTAGCTAGGTAAAAACAATATATACCTAAGGTATTGATTTACATTAAAAATATGTAAACGGGGAAATACAGAAATTAAAAAAATAATAACCTGTAGTACCGCAACTTTCCATCAACTACAATTATATTTACCTGCCTCCTCAGACCTTTTCCATTCAGGTAATTAGAAAGGATAGGAAGGAAAAAAGGATTAGAAGGGATATATATAGACAGGTAGTACTTATAATACAACATTTAGAAATGTTGTCAATAAACAGCACACACGCTACATCCAAATTTGTATGCGCTCGAAGATCGGTTGTGTACGTCGCCCAATATTCAGTTCGAAAGTGGTAAATTTCTGTAAAAATTGTCATTTTTTCGTACTCACGTAAAATTTCTCAACTTTGAGGAGCTCTACCACCCAAAATTATTAACCGATATAAAAAATCTTTTGGATCCATAATCTTTGAAGTATTCTCTATCGATTACATATTTCACTTTTGCCAAACGCGTTCATGAAAAAAATTATTTTTGATAAGCTATCCGAGAAAAGGCCCCACTGTGCGCCGTTTCAGTAGATTTGCCTTTTTGGTAAGCATGTTGTGCTTGATAGAAGTGATCGATCTTGATCGAGTCTCTGATATGTATACTCAGCACCCTTTGTAGTGTCTTTAGTAGAAAGGATGTAAGACTGATTGGACGAAAGTCCTTTGGGATTGTATGTGAGGCTTTGCCAGCCTTCGGGATGAAGACGACCTTGGATACGAGCCATGGCTTGGGGATCGAGCCGGTCGTCAGTATATCTGAAAAGATTTTCTAAAGCCAGTTAATGGCAGTATCCCCTCCATATTTCAGTTGGGCTGGAATGATTACATCCAGCTCAGGGGATTTGTAGGGCGAGAAGCTACTAATGGCCCAGGAGATGATATCCCTGGAGAAAAGGTCGGTGGAGACTTGCTCCTGAATTCCTTTGTGGATAGGGGTTCGAAAACCTGCGACTGAGCATCCGGGAAAGTGGGTTTCCACCAAAAGTTCCAGTGACTCAAGACTGGTCGTTGTCCACGAGTCATTTGGTCCTTTGAGGAAGCCCACGGGTGCTTGTGTGCTGGAGAGAACTTTCCTGAGCCTAGCGGCGTTTGTAGTACTCTCGATTGTCTAAGTATCTTCTTGTAGGAGGTTAGGCTAGCTTTATAGAGACTCCATGGTTGGTCGTCTCCCCTGAACCTTGCTTTGTTAAAGAGCTTTCGCGAAATTTTCCGAAGCTAGCTTATTTGTGGGGACCACCATGGTGGTTTTTCCTTCCCTCTTGGTTTGCTCTGGGGGCATGACATGTTAAAGGCGGACTTGCATGCCTCCGTGAGCTTGTTTGTGAGCAGCTTTGTGTGCTCGGGGGAAGGGCGTCCCGCTGGGGGATGCTCTGGAATGAGTCATGTGAGACATTTTTTGAAAGTGGTCCAGTTTGTACGTCTAACGTTTCAGCACCATTTAGGCTTTGGGATATCAAGAGAGAATACTTTATCGATATACCTATGATCAGAGAAGGAGTGCTCATCTAGCACTCTCCATCTCGAAAGTCTCTGGTGAAGGGAGGTTGTGGATAGCGTTAAGTCTAGGACTTCTTCCCTATTCTTTATAATAAAGGTTGAGTCGTTCCCTATATTACAAATATTCAGACTTGTCGTGAGGATATAATAAAAGAGTAACTCACCCCGTTCATTTATATCCGAGCTACCCCACTAATGGTGGTGAGCGTTTGCGTCACGTGTATTGAAATTAAACAATCACAATAAGCATGTCAGTGCTGTTCGGTTAAGGTTTTATGAATCTCTTTATTGTAATTGATATATATTCCTAGCTTATGGTTAACATTTATAAACTTATGCTGTAATCAGTTAATAACTACAAAGAGAGGGAGAGAGATTGTACTCATATTTATGACAAAAGTGTAAGCGCATTCCGCGTTGGTCAACGGTCTCACGCTGGCTTGGCCTTCTAAAGAGGGTTTTATTATTATTATTATTATTATTATTATTATTTATTATTACTTACACGCGCAGACCATATGTATGTATGTATGTATGTGCTTTGGTATGCGCATACATATACAGTCGAACTTCCATATAACGAACTTTCATATAACGAGTTTTTTATACAACGAAGTCTAAGATCAGTACCCTGCAATATGATTCAATCAAAAACCCATTCTATTTAATGAAATTTCTCTATAACAAAGTTTAATCTTGTTCTCTTAAGCTTCGTTATATCGAAGTTCGAATGTATATGTTTATGCTGAGCGTGTTAAGGTTTATTTATACTTGAAAAAAAGTGTTACGAGTTTTATTTAATATATGTTTTGAAATAACATATATGAATATACTACAGTATATATACATGATACAAACAACCCAAAAGGAAACGAGCAGTCTACTCCTGGCTTCTCACTTTCCTGGGTGCGTGGCTATGGAGCAACCCATCTCAGAGAGTGATGCACCAATCTACCTCTTGGATAGTGCCCACACCTGCGCGTGGCTATGGTGGCAGACTCCAATGGGGCTGAGGGAAGAGAACCCCGTAACCGCTCAGAACGTGTTGGAAACATGCCCTATAGACTGCTTCATCAAAATAGCGTACAATGGGCTATACAGAGTTTCAGTCCCTACAAATCACCTGGACCAGATGGAATTTATCCATGCTTGTTGCAGCGGGTACTGCACCGAGCTAGTCTCTTGTTTGGACACATACCAAGCAAATGGGCTAAAGTGAAAGTTGTGTTTATTTCTAAGGTAGGGAAGAAAGATTTCCAATTGCCTAAGTCCTATAGAGCGATTAGTCTTAGCTCCTTCTTCCTTAAAACCATGGAGAAGATAATTGACCATCACATCAGGGAGGTGAATCTCAAGCATCTTCCCCTAAATAAGTACCAATATGCGTACCAAGCTGGTAAGTCAACTGAGACTGCCATTCACTACCTTACAACACCCATTGAAAAGGCCATTGGCGCTCAACAACTAGCACTAGGTGCCTTTTTAGACATCTCAGGAGCTTTTGAAAACACACACATTATTAGGTGGATTCTGGAAATGCTTAGATCGAGAATCATAACTGTAGACCTTGGAGGAAAAATTACCTCAATCACAGCTACAAGGGGGTGCCCTCAAGGGGGAGTGCTCTCTCCTCTCTTGTAGACTATGGTAATCGAAGAGCTATTCGTTAAGCTCAACAACTTAGGGTTCTCCAGTCAAGTCTACGCTGATGATCTAGTCACCTGTATAGTGGGCTGGCGTGAGAAAACCATCTCGGACCGCATGCAGCAGCCCCTTAATATAGCCAGCAGATGGTGTCAGGACAAAGGATTGTCCATAAACCCGTCTAAAACTGTTTTAGTTCCATTAACCAGGAACAGGTCTCTTTCTCTAACAAGACCATCCATAAATGAATCCACCATTGACTTTTCAGCTGATGCCAACTACTTAGGAGTTACACTCGACTCCAAGCTCAACTGGAATGTACATCTTGAAAAGACCATACTTACCCAGAAGACAGCTGCTGCTGCACTTACCAAAATACAACGACTGGTCAGCATAAACATCACTGGCGCCTTCCAGACATGTCCCACTGCAGCACTTGGAGTCATAATTGGCATACCTTCCTACTCATTACCCTGAAAAAGGAGGCCTGCCTGGGTGCACTTCGTCTTCAAAACGTCACCAATATAAAAACGGGTGATCTTACCGGGCATCTTCGGGTTCTCGAACACCTAATAGATGAGACCATTCTGCGTGTTATTGACGAACAGAAACCAAAACTTAATTTCCATGGAAACTACTCTGTAGTCTTGCACACCAGACATGCTTGGAAAACAAAATCAATTTTTCTGCTCAGTAGATCACAAACGTGGTACACTGACGGGTCGAAACTGGAAAACGGTGACACCGGGGCTGGTATTTTCGGACCAAGGTTCAACAAGTCGATAGCCATGGGAAAGTCTCCAACCATTTTCCAAGCAGAGATATACGCCATAGAAATCTGTGCTCGTGAATGCTTTCGCAGGAAAATGCAAGGTGCACGGATTAACATCTTCTCTGACAGTCAGGCGGCGCTCATAGCGCTGAGATCCTTCACGATCTCCTCCAGATTTGTAAAGAACTATTTCCAGCAGCTGAAGGCCCTTGCCTTCAAAATAAATTAAACGGTGGGCTGGGTGCCAGGGCATGAAGGCCATTTAGGAAATGAGGTAGCAGACTCCCTAGAAAAACCCGGGGCGATGACACCACTAACCGGCCCTTAACCGTTCTTTCGACTTTCGAAAGGACACAAAAGAGAACTGTTCAGGAAATGAGAGAAAACGGAAATGAGTCGCTACTGAACCGACAGTGCAGGGCTGAGACAAGCTAAACAATTTCTCGTCCCACAGATGACGCGATCAAAACGCATCATCAAATTAATAAAGAGCGAAATTCTCACTTTAACAGGCTACCTAACGGGTCACTGCAACCTAAGATATCACCTTATGAGATTAAAACTTTCAGAAATCGGCACATGCAGATTCTGTGAGCTGGAGCTAGATACATCAGACATTTTCTATGTGAATGCCCCTTGCTAAGCAGACGTCGACTTCTACAACACGGATGTGAACTTATCACCCCCTACAGGATTTGGGAACATAAAGACCCTACCAAAGTGCTGTCTTTTATTAGAAGCCTCGGTATAAAGGCTCGTCCTTTATCCTACACGCCGCCACAAAAGACCTATAATCTGGTCGCAGTGCAACAAGGCCCTCGTAATAATAATAATAATAAAAATAATATATGATTGTAATTATTAGAATTATAAAAGGTGGAAACGTTACAGTCGGACCCAACCGACTACGGCATACTCGATACCAGTATTAAAACCGGTAAAAATATGCCTGATTGCAAAGGAGTACGGATGCGGCAAGGGTGTACGCTGCCTTGAAGATTCTCCGATGCAATTGGGGATGCCACCCGCTATCTTCATACCAAATTTGGTGACTCTAGCTCGAAGTTTGTAAAAGGTGGGGACGGTATGGGTGGGTGTGGCATTGAAATTTTTGACGCGGATCTTTGTGAAATGTCAATTGCTATCTTCATACCAAATTTGGTAACTCTAGCTCGAAGTTTGTAAAAGGTGTTGGAGAGGGGGGCTGAAGAGGAACGGGAGGGTTGGTGGCTCTTGCTCCATAACTCTGGAAGATACTCGCATTACCGTTTTTGACGAAGCGTTGGGGTGGATGGTGGCGGCTAGGGCAGTATCGGTTGGCGCGGCATCCAAACTTTTGATGATCTTGGCACCAAATTTGGTAGCTCTAGCTCAAAAACTGTGGGAAATATATAGATTGGTTTTGTGAAATGTCCGTCATGATGTCCGTCCGTCCGTCTGTCTGAACACAACTTTTATCCAAACCCTTTAAGCTAGAGGCTTGTCTATGGGATAGTAAAATAAAGTGTCAAGATGGGGGTTCTACGATAACTGGGGGACTGGCAAATCGATAAATTCGATAGCTCAAAACCGATAAATCCACATATTTCGCACATCCTTACAGTTAGAACTACCAAATTTGGTAAGCAGATAGCTACTATATAATTATTATAATATCATACATAGATATATCCGAATATTATATTCATATTTATATTATTTATGTACTTGCTGTTCTGTAGTCCTTTTTGAAATTATTTTGCTTGAAATAATTTTGATTTTTATTTTTGATATAATAATTTTTTTCTTTTGAAAGATATGTATATTATAATTTTTTTTTTTTTTTTTTTAATAACATATTATTGTATAAAATTTTGTTGTTTATTTTTTCTGTCTAGTGGTGTTGTGTAGAAGACGTTATACTGTCAATGTTTGCACGAGTCAGTCAATGAATTTTTATTTAAAGTTACTTTGTCCGAAGTTAACGTCTTCAGTGGACCCAATATAAATATAAAAGATTCAAATATAGCTTAAGTGACAGTTCTTGGATTGTTTCTTGGGATCGGAATGGCAACAAGATATTTTGTTATATCGCAAATAAGCGTAACTGCATATTCGTTAGCATGTTCAGATCTTGGTATTGGACATAGTGTCAACAATAACCCTGTCGAAAGCGTAAACTGGTGTCTCAGTTGTTTTTAAAGGGATCTTTGTATTTTGTGTCGTTTAAGACATTTGGCATTTTGAACATCTACGTACGTACTATTTTATATGATTACTTATATTTTTCCAATAGTAGTGTCTTTTTTCTATAGCTAAAGTTTTTGTTATGCCGTTATGACCTCCTTGTGTTGGATCGTCATGAAATGTAGACAGTATTGCTTCTTGTATGTTTATTTATTTTGGTCACCGGCTTGAGTAGCTACTCTTTTACACATTATTGCCCATATATTTGAAATTATCTATTGAAATTGATTCAATGATATTTCTGCTCGGTGCCACCTGAGTTTGCTGATTGTAAGTATACCGGCCCCCTTTTCGAGCCTTTGGAAAAATTTACCAAATTTGATAACTCCATTAGTATACAAATCGCTAACTCAATTCTTCCAATAACTTTATTTCCTTGTCTTAATAAACAATTCGGATTTTGTTACACGCAAGGTCACTACATTTTTTATTCCGTCATTTGTGATGACGTTGGGCTCAGAAGCTCTTCAAGATTTTGCCTAAGCAAAGATTCTTGTTATATTCATGCGCATGATTATTCTGTCTACTGTGGTGCCTGGTAGCAACTTCAGGACTTTATTTCGTAAGTCTTTTGATTTGGATATAAATTGGATAACAATATCCTAGAATGGGCATCTGCCACAAAATATTCTTTTCTATTTTATGTGCCTGGAAAAGCTTTACTTGGGATAATAATGTTGAGTTATTTTAAACAAATATTTTTCAATTAGAGATTTAATTATGTAAAGTGAATAAAAACACGGAAGGAGTTTGTGGGAGTTTAATATTATTGTCAAATTTAACTAAAGCATAATCTTTTCTGATTTTAAAAACAATTTTGTAAATTTACTTTGGGTTTCAAGTGGTATAGTCAGTATCAAATGTTTGTACGTCAGTTATGTTTCACAAGAATTGCCAGAGGGCGGTGCGATTACTTTGACCTTGCACGCATCTTTTGGGGCTTTCGTCTCAAGCTTCGCATAGCTTCTTTCGGCACTTGGTGGTTTTTTTCGATTCGAAAACGGTCAGGAAATGTATACTTGTGTTTTTTTAAATATTTTTTTTTTTGTTCTTTCTAATTTATAACAAGTGGAAACGTTGCAGTCGGACCCAACCGACCGCGTCATACTCGATACCAGTATTAAAACCGGTAAAAACAGTCCTGATTGCAAAGGGGTACGGATGCGGCAGGGTTCTACGCTGCCTTAAAGATTCTCCGATGCAACTGGGGATGCCACCAGCTATCTTCCTTCCAAAGTTGGTGACTCTAGCTCAAATTTTGTAAAAGGTGGGGAGAGGAGTGCGGTATGGGTGGGCGTGGCATCCACATATTTGATGCAGATCTTTGTGGAATGTCAATTGCTATCTTTATACCAAATTTCGATCCTCTAGCTCAAATTTTGTAAAAGGTGGGGAAACGGGGGCTTGGAGCAGTATGGGCTGGCGTGGCATCCAAATTTTTGTTGATGATCTTTGTGGAATGTCAATTGCTATCTTCATACCAAATTTGGTGACTCTAGCTTGAAGTTTTTAAAAAATGGGGAAAGGGGGCCTGGGGGTAGATTGGATGGGCGTGGATCTTTGGGAATCGTTACCAGCTATCTTCCCACCAAATTTGGAGGCTCTAGCTCCACAACTCTGGAAGATACACGCATTCCCGTTTTTGACGAAGCGTTGTGATGGATGGGGGCGGCTAGGGCAGTATCGGTAGGCGCGGCATCCAAACTTTTGATGCTTTTTTTGGGGGGTCATAATCACCTAACTTAGCACCAAATTTGGTAGCTCCAGCTCAAAAACTGTGGGAAATATATATATATTGGTTTCTTGCAATGTCCGTCATGATGTCCGTCCGTCCGTCCAGCCCTCTGTCCGTCTGTTCGCCACTTTTATCCACACCCTTTAAGCTAGAGGCTTGGAACTTGACAATTCTCTTTATCTATGGGATAGTAAAATAAAGTGTCAAGATGGGGGTTCTACGATGACTGGGGGGCTGGCAAATCATAAATTCGATACCTCAAAACCGATAAATCCACATATTTCGCACATCCTTACAGTTAGAACTACAAAATTTGGTAAGCAGATAGCTACTATATAATTATTATAATATCATACATAGATATATCCGAATATTATACTCATATATATATTATTTATGTACTTGTTGTTCTGTAGTCCTTTTTGAAATTATTTTGCTTAAAATAATTTTGATTTTTATTTTTGATAAAATAATTTTTTTCTTTTGAAAGATATGTATATTATAATTTTTTTTTTTTTTTTTTTTTTTTTTGAATAACATATTCTTGTATAAAATTTTGTTGTTTATTTTTATACCCTTAACCCATAAAATGGGTAAATAAGGGTATAATGGTTTTGTGCAAATATATGTAACAGGCAGAAGGAAGCATCTCCGACCCTATAAAGTATATATATTCTTGATCAGCATCAACAGCCGAGACGATATAGCCATGTCCGTCTGTCCGTCTGTCTGTCCGTCTGTCCGTCTGTATGAACGCGTGGATCTCAAAGACTACAAGAGCTAGAGACTTCTGATTTTGTATTTTAGTTCTCCTATACCATGAGCAGAACAAGTTTGCTTCAAATTATCGATAACTATTCTAGTTTCCGATACACACATAATATCGATAACAATAAAATATCGAATTTGGAAAATCTAAAAATGAGGGTTGAAGTAATGGATAATGATAGAACTTTTCTGAAAATTTCGTCCAAATCGGTTGAGAAACACTGGAGATATTGAACTTAATCGATGGAAGCTAAGCCAGTATACTAAAGTCTTATATAAATTAAATATATTTATTGCAACTGGGTTCAGGGTAGCTTCTAGTCGGGCTCTCCCGACTAGAGCCTTCTTACTTGTTTGTACTTGTTGTTCTGTAGCCGTTTGAAATTTTGCTTACATTTTTGATTTTATTTTGAAATTATTTTTTTTTTTCTTTTGAAAATAGTATATTAGAATTTTATTTATTATTTTTTTTTTTTTAAACATTATGTAAAATTTGTGTTTTTTTTTTGTCTGGTGGTGTTGTGTAGAAGACGTTTTACTGTCAATGTTTGCACGAATCAGTCAATGAATTTTTATTTAAAGTTACTTTATCCGAAGTTAACGTCTTTATTGGACCGAATATAAATATAAAAGATTCAAATATAGCTTAAGTGACAGTTCTTGGATTGTTTCTTGGGATCGGAATGGCAACAAGATATTTTGTTATATCGCAAATAAGCGTAACTGCATATTCGTTAGCATGTTCAGATCTTGGTATTGGACATAGTGTCAACAATATCCCTGTCGAAAGCGTAAACTGGTGTCTCAGTTATTTTTAAAGGGATCTTTGTATTTTGTGTCGTTTAAGACATTTGGAATTTTGAACAATTACGTACGTACTATTTTATATGATTGCTTATATTTTTCCAATAGTAGTGTCTTTTTTCTATAGCTAAAGTGTTTGTTATGCCGTTATCACCTCCTTGTGTTGGATCGTCATGAAATGTAGACAGTATTGCTCCTTGTATGTTTATTTATTTTGGTCACCGGCTTGAGTAGCTACTCTTTTATACATTACTAGGGGGTCCCCCCCCTGCTCGCTTCGCTCGCCAACCCCCCTCGCGCTGCGCGCTCGATTTTCGAATGCAAGCAATTATAACGTTTGAAAATAACCGTGTGTTGAAGCCCCTGTGTATTCACTTGCACATCTGATGAAATCCTACATTTCCGTTTATACGACATAGTAAGTGCCCCGCTTACTTCGCTGCGCAGATAGTTTATATTATTTTAGCAATAAAAGATAGATGTAAAATAAATAAATTAGAAAACATTTAACAACAAATTAAAGCAAAGTATTTAATATTCTCTTTTCCACGCCACCATTGAGGTAGAGAATCAGGTGCGTAATTTTTTATTGTGGTTTCCCCAGTAGGCCTTATCCACTTGTTGAATTTAATTTGATATTATTAACAACTGTTAAGAGCTTCTTGATAAACGACATTGGTTGTTTTTCCGTCAGGTGCTAATACAACTAAACTTTTTGGTGAACTGACTCTTGAGCAGGCTACATAAAATTGGCCATGAGAGAAGCAACCGTGTCTTAAATCTAGTCCGGCTAATTTGAGAGTTTGTCCCTGTGATTTATTGATTGTTAGGGCAAAGCAAACTTTTAAAGGAAATTGCAATCTTTTAAATTGAAATGGCAATTCAGAGTCAGAAGGTATTAATGGAATTCTCGGTATAAAAACCGTTTCCCCTATACCACTGCCAGTAAAGACCATTGATTCGACAACATTCTTATGAAGGGCTTTAACTTGCAATCTTGTACCATTGCACAGTTTGGGCGGCTTCAAGTTGCGAATCAATATTGCAGGTGAACCAATCTTTAAAGTTAATTTATGTTGAGGCAGGCCAGCCGGCTTTAATGAATTAAGAAACTCGACGGGGTAATGAACTGCATCTTCGACTTCAGTCACAGAATCAATAGAGTTATATGTATTTTCTTCACTTTGAAATGATTTTAATAAAAACTCGTTTATTTCCAATGCATTGTCATTTCTCGCAGTCAAAATAGCACGTTCTGAAAACCATTCGAGTGATTTTTCAGAGATATTTGTAATATCCGGAAATATTTTGAGAGTTAGTTCTTCAATACTTTTCACAACATGACAAAAAGTTGATGGTAAAGTTATTTTGCCATCATGGGTTGAAAATAATCCATTTCCTATTTTTAGAAGCATTTCTGCAAATTCACCAGCTATGCTATCACCTTTTAAGTGCACTCGCATATTTTTATACCCTTAACCCATAAAATGGGTAAATAAGGGTATAATGGTTTTGTGCAAAAGTATGTAACAGGCAGAAGGAAGCATCTCCGACCCTATAAAGTATATATATTCTTGATCAGCATCAACAGCCGAGACGATATAGCCATGTCCGTCGTCCGTCTGTCCGTCACGCTGTCCGTCTGTAGAACGCGTGGATCTCAAAGACTACAGAGCTAGAGACTTCTGATTTTGTATTTAAGTTCTCCTATACCATGAGCAGAACAAGTTTGCTTCAAATTATCGATAACTATTCTGATTTCCGATATAAACATGGAATCGATAGCAAAAATATAGAATTTGGAAAATCTAAAAACGAGGGTTGAAGAAATGGATAATGATAGAACTTTTCTGAAAATTTCGTCCAAATCGGTTGAGAAACACCGGAGATATTGAACTTAATCGATGGAAGCTAAGCCAGTATACCAAAGTCTTATATAAATTAAATATATTTATTGCAACTGGGTTCAGGGTATCTTCTAGTCGGGCTCTCCCGACTAGAGCCTTCTTACTTGTTGTTAATGCAATTTTCTGTATTTAGGGCCACTTTAAGCACGCATTTATCTCATCTGCTCTTGTTCCTCTGGGGATCACTGGAAGAGTTTGTAGAAAATCACCAGCTAAGAGAACAGTTATGCCACCCATTAGGTATTCACTATCTCGAATGTCTTTCAAAGATCGATCTACAGCTTCAAAAGCACCTTTATGGGCCATAGTACACTCATCCCAAACAATAAGCTTGCAATCTTTGAGCACAGCAGCCATATTAGATTGCTTTGAAATTGAGCAATGTGGTGTTTATAAATGAAACAAATTAAATGGAATCTTTAGAGTAGAATGCGCTGTGCGACCACCATTTAGTAAAGTGGCTGCGATACCGGAAGAAGCAACGGCCAATGCAATGTTTTTACTTTGCCGTACCTTTGCCAATAATAAATTTAAAAGAAACGTTTTACCTGTTCCAACAGGTGCATCTAAAAAAAAATTTCTCCTTTTTCTGCTTCAACGCTATGCAGTAACTTTTCGTATACTTGTTTTTGCTCAGCAGTAAGGAGTAGCTCATTATTAACAACAAAATTATCGCAATTTTCATAATTTGTTACTCTATGATGTTCATTATTTTGAACAATTTCCTCGGATCTGATTGGTAGTGGAAGTCCATAGTTAGTCAAGTTTTGACCACCAATAGACAGTACTATATCTTCAATATACAAAAGACATTTATTAAATACATTATTCAGAATACTTTGATCAATATTTCTGTCTTGTGAAATATGAAAGACTCTTAAAATATCTTCTGAGAAACTCTCTTTATAAATATTCCAAAGTTTAAGAGCATCCGAAATTTGACAAAATATGTACTAACATTATTGCAAAAAGTTCTCTCAGTTTTGTAGGATTTTGACATATGACAGCATCGGCTATAGTTGAATCCCAGTGGTTATCATCTTCTAGTAATCCTAGAGCTTTACACGCCAATTGAAATGAGGCGTATGCTATACCATTAACGGTTTTTAAATTTGAAAATTAATTTGGCCCTCTTACAAATGTAGTAAAAGTCTTAAATAAAAACATTCTGTATTATTGGGATGAATAGTGTAAACTCTTCCCAAAGCTGAATCTCTTTTAACTCCAGGAAAATTTGGCACATCATGCCCCCGTTTTCTTCTTTGAAATTTTTTATTGTTCCATGTAAAATACGATGGAACTTCACAATATAGAAGCGTTCTTGCAAACTCATCACGTGTGTCAAGTAATTGTTGCGGATTATTTGGGTTAAAATATATCCGGTGACCATTTTCTAAATGAACAGCTAAGTGTGTAATAGCCGGAAAACGTTCATGTATGGGAAATGTAAGGATTCTCCATACCGCTTCTGAGCTACTTATATAACGGCCACTTTCGTACATATTAATTTCATTACGTTGGTCTTCAAGAGTAAATGATGCTTGATCACTGCCCTTGTTAACATATTTACAGATGTATTTAATAGACTTTACAGAACTACAATACTCAACAATTATGCGAGCTTCAAATGTTCTCAAAAGTACACAGCCAGAAGGCACAACCCAACGATTATCTATGCAATTACCATTTATATAAATTGCATTACCTCCATCTTCTATCGCTCTTCTACGTTATAGAGGGTAACTATCTTTTCCAGTCACAGTTTCTTTAAGTAGTTGTCGAGGAAACCTTTTGGTACACTTTCCATTTTGCATGTATGGCGATATATTATTAAATGCACCGCAAGGACCATGAATCATATTTGACTTAAGAATGTTAAATAACAAAGGATCCTCATCTGCGTTTGGTATTTCGGCACAGATAATCTTATCGATTTTATCTGGTCTTATTTTATTTTCTAACCAAATTAAAATATGAATATGTGGTAAGCCCCGCTTTTGCCATTCCACAGAGTACATGAAACATTGCACGCTTCCAAACAAAGAACCTTTTATCAATAGTGACATTAAAGCTTTAACTTTTAAATGAAAAACTCGAGCTATAATATCGTGACGATCATGCGATTTTTGACCCGGTCATAAAACACTTTTGATGTCATTGCAAGTGAATGTTATGAAAAGATCTGGTCGCCCATAATGGCGGACATATGTCATAGCATCTTGAGTCTTTTCATGCATATATCGTGCAGAGCTTGTAAAAGAAGATGGTAAAATTACCATCTGACCAAGTTGAGCTGCTTCAACATCTTGTTGGCCTATTGTATCTTGTAGATGTATATAGCTATCTGCTCTGAGTTTCGCTTGATTGTAGCGAATATAATTTAACCTTTCTGTTTCAATTTTAGCATACATATCAACCAAAAATTGACTAAAAAGGGAACGACAATAAATTAAATGATTTATCTCGGATTGACGAATCATTATTTTATAGCTGTAGAAGCTTAACGCAGATATAATTTTTTTTTGGTCCTCCCTTTTTAATAATGGATTCCTTTGTGGTATATCCACTGAATAGCCATCTTCGCCATAAGGAAATAGCAAAGGGTACTGTAAGGCATCGTATGATCGATGCACCTCACTAATGCGATGTAATTTATTATTATGGCTTTCAATAATAATATCGCGCTTTGCAAATTGCTGACCAACAATAACTAAAGCTACTTCGCTTGCATGAGGTGCATTGTAAAGCCCTTTGTGAGCACCAGCAGGTGTTCGATCAGCATGTATAATCAATTTATAGTCTTTAGTACTTGTTGGTATTTTATTGAGAGCCATTTTTAGATCTTTAACATAACGATTATGATGATGAAACATACATTGAAGATCCTTTAGTACGCTTAAATCAACATTTGAAATATTTTTGCAACGTAGTTGAGCTTCCTTTTCATCATCACCAACAAAATAAATTTGAAGAAACTGCATTTCTTCATTTGGCAAAGGTCGGACACTACCAATTAAGTGATACACTTGTCCTTGGACTTTAAAGGTTGACCAACTTTCATTTATAATTTTTGTACTTCCAAAAGAAGTCATTTGAAAGCAGCTGTTATACTTTCCTATACGATCAATGAAATGATCATGCTTGGGATGTCCACCAATTATTAAGCTTTTAAGTGGATCAGGCAAACTTTCATTTTGTGAAAGTTTAACTTTTCCTGCCTAGCAACAGATACCCAAAGGCTCATTTTTCCATTTTAAAACATTACAATGTTTGCATATCAAATTCATACCAAGTTGAGTAATTTTATCTGACCTATAAGCTATTTCAAAATCATAGTTTAGGCCAGACATGGCTTTAACACTCCATGCACGCAAACGCCTTTCTTGACGTGCATTAGGATTATTAGCCTGATGTCGTCTCACTGCATCTCTATTAGCTTGAGGATTATCAGCCTGATGTCTTCTCTTTGCAGCTTTATGAGCTTTTGAATTATTAACCTGCTATCTTTTTGATGCTTCTATGTGCTTACCCTTATTTTTTTCAAGATATTTTTCAACTATATGTTTTCGTACCGTTTGTGTTGATTTGTCGGTGAACCGACTACGTCTTTTCACGGGATTTTTAACATTTTCAGTTATACATTCACTTGACGTATCGGTATCTTGAGTTAATACTTCCTCTAAACGAATATAAACATCAAAATGTCCATTCATTAATTCGCCGGTAAAACGCAATTTTTTCACAGGATGCATATCATTTCCTAATGATAGATATAAGTTTCCATTTAGAAAAACTTGAAAATTTACAGCATAAATTTCTGCTGCTGCTTGAAGCTCACATGCAGTACCATAAGTATATGAATTTGACATAGTGCACTCATATTGTTCAGAAGAGCTATAACACTCTCCATTTATGTTCATGCTGAAGCAAGCAAAAGTTTCCCAGTTGGTAACGACATGGGTTACAATATGTTGGCGTATGGTGCCATGGAAGCCTTGCCTACCATATAAAAGGTAGGAAATAGATCTAAAAAGGCAGGCTCCATCACCAAATATGCGAACAACTGAATGCTGCACCAAAACACCACTTATATCTTAAGTTTCAATAGACATCTTTTAATTTGGCTGCGAGACAATTGACTTCACTGTAAAACGATTGTTACAACGTTACAGTGTCTATAGGTATAAAGTTCAATAAATGAATATGCCACTTATATTATTTAATAGAATTCAGACTGCTTAGTTTTATTTGATTTTAATGCACTTAAGCAGCGTCTATAACTATATAATATGCAATAGAAGACAACTTATAAATGTTGCTTCAATTATTAAGTCAAAATCGACGTATATTTTTGTTTAAAAAAAACACAAACAATTACAACTTTTATAAGTAGTATTAAATAATAATACTTCAAATAAGTCAAATTGACTTCACTGACAACGTTACAGCGTCTATACAAGTATAGAGTTCAAAAATTGTATATACCAACTATATTATTAATAGATATTCAGACTGCTAGTTTATTGATTTTAATGCACTTAAGCACGTCTATATAACTATTATAATATGCAAATAGAAGACAACTATTTATAATGTTGCTTCAATTATTAAGTCGAAAATCGACTTAGTTTTCTTGTGTTTAAAAAACCACAAAAGAAATTAAAATACGTTGATCGTTAATGTTTTAAATTAAATATTTTTTATAACTTATCATTAAAATACGTATTTTATATGAATTGTATGTAAATAATACGAAAATCAGAAAAATAAATAACTCACTGATCCAAAAAGTAACTTTCGATGTTATCCTTTAATACAAACTATATTTAAAAATGAACTGCAACGAAACGTAACTTTCTATCTTAAAAATAAATATAAACTAAAATGCATAACCAATTCCCTAACCATTGTATGTAAAAACATAAAGTGGGAAAGAGTATTACAGTTATTCCTCTACACAACACACACCGAGATCTTACATACAACGCTTGCACTTAAGAGCTAGGTATGTTTACGCGGGTAAAAATTAAATTGTTCTTTTTGACTTTCGTCAGCTCTGAAAAAAAAAAATTGTTATGTTTATACTCAATACCGAAGGTGAAGAGTATATTGGTTTTGTGCAATGTCCGTCTGGTGTCTGTCCGTCTGTCCGTCCGTATGTGTGCAAGTTTTTTCCACACCCTTCAAGCTAGGGACTTGAAACTTTCCAGTTCTGTTTATCTATGGGATAGTAAATTAAAGTGTCAAGATTGGGGTTCTACGATAACTGGGGGGCTGGCAAATCGATAAATTCGATAACTCAAAAACGATAAATCCGCATATTTCACACACCCTTACAGCTAGAACTACCAAATTTGGGAAGAAGATAGCTACTAGCAACCCCCAAAAAACTGCATCAAAAATTTTGGAGCCACGCCTCCGAATTCCGCCCCCAGACCCCCCGCATTTGAAAGTCAAAAAAAGCCTATGTCTCCCACAGTTTTTGAGCTAGAGCCACCAAATTTGGTGCCAATTTAGCTGATGATGACCCCCAAAAAACTGCACCAAAAGTTTGGATGCCACGCCCACCAATACCGCCCTAGCCGCCCCCAGATGCCCCAACGCTTCGTAAAAAACGGGAATGCGTGTATCTTCCAGAGTAGTGGAGCTAGAGCCACCAAATTTGGTAGGAAGAAAGCTGGTAACGACCCCAAAAGAACTGCATCAAAGTTTTGGAGCCACGCCCACCCATCCCGGCCCCAGCCCCCCGCATTTAGAAATCAGAAAAGCCTATATCTCCCACAGTTTTTTAGCTAGAGTCACAAAATTTGGTGCCAAGATAGATGATGATGACCCCCCAAAGACTGCATCAAAAGTTTGGATGGCGCGTCCACCAATACCGCCCTAGCCACAGCCATCTGCCCCAACGCTTCGTCAAAAACGGGAATGCGTGTATATTCCAGAGTAGTGGAGCTAGAGCCACCAAATTTGGTAGGAAGATAGCTGGTAACGACCCCCAACAATCTGCATCAAATTTTTGGAGCCTAGCCCATCCATTCCGCCCCCCTTTCCCCACTTATACAAACTTTGAGCTAGAGTCACCAAATTTGGTATGAAGGACTGCAGCAAATTGACATTCCACCAACGCCCCAGCCCCTCCCATACCCTCGCAGTCACAAATTTGTATGGGACTGCCCACGGCGCATGCGCCACCCATACCGCCCCAAGCCCAGCCCATTTCCCCACCTTTTACAAGCTTCGAGCTAGAGTCACCAAATTTGGTATGAAGGTAGCATTTGACATTCTTCAAGGATCTGCAGCAAAAATTTGGATGCCACACCCAACCATACCGCCCCCAGCCCCAAGCCCACCTTTCCCCACCTTATACAAACTTTGAGCTAGAGTCACCAAATTTGGTATGAAGGTAGCATTTGACATTCCACAAGGATCTGCAGCAAAAATTTGGATGCCACGCCCAACCATACCGCCCCCAGCCTCCCTTTCCCCACTTTATACAAACTTTGAGCTATAGTCACCAAATTTGGTATGAAGGTAGCATTTGACATTCCACAAGGATCTGCAGCAAAAATTTGGATGCCACGCCCAACCATACCGCCCCCAGCCCCCTTTCCCCACTTTTACAAACTTCGAGCTAGAGTCACCAAATTTGGTATGAAGATAGCAATGACATCCCACATAGATCTGCACCAAAATTTGAATGCCACGCCCAACCATACCGCTCCAGCCCCCCTTTCCCCACTTTTACAAATTTTGAGCTAGAGTCACCAAATTTGTTATGAAGATAGCAATTGACATTCCACAAAGATCTGCATCTAAAATTTGGATGCAATTCCACCCATACCGCCCCCGCCCTCCTTTCCCCACTTTATACAAACTTCGAGCTAGAGTCACCAAATTTGGTATGAAGATAGCAATTAACATCCCACATGGATGGGCATCAAAATTTTTAATACTGGTATCGAGTATACCGCAGTCGGTTGCGTCCGACTGCAACGTTTCCACTTGTTTTATTAACTTTTGCTAACGCAAGTTGGGGGCCCCAGTGGCGCGGGGGCCCCGTATAATTGATACAGCTGATACAGCGGTAGCTACGCCCCTGGGCTAGAGCCACCAAATTTGGTAGAAAGATAGCTGGCAACGACCCCAAAAAATGCATCAAAGTTTTGGAGCCACGCTTACCTATTTCGCCCCCTTTCCCCACCTTTTACAAACATTTAGCTAGAGTCACCAAATTTGGTATGAAGATAGCAATTGACATTCCACACAGATCTGCATCAAAACTTTGGATGCCACGCCCACCCATACTGCCCTCAGCCCCCCTTTCCCCACTTTTTACAAACTTCGAGCTAGAGTCACCAAATTTGGTATGAAGATAGCAATTGACATTCCATACAGATCTGCATCAAATTATTGGATGACATGCCCACCCATACCGCCCCCAGCCCCCTTTCCCTACTTTTAACAATTTTCGAGCTAGAGTCATCAAATCTGGTATGAAGATAGCAATTGACATTCCACAAAGATCTGCATCAAAAATTTGGATGCCACGCCCAGCCATACTGCCCCCAGCCCCCCTTTAACCACTTTTTACAAACTTCGAGCTAGAGTCACCAAATTTGGTATGACGATAGCAATTGACATTTCACAAAGATCTGCATTAAAAATTTGGATGCCACACCCACCCATACCACCCCCAGCCCCTATATCTCCACCTTTTACAAACTTCGAGCTAGAGTCACTAAATTTGGTATGAAGATAGCAATTGTATTGTCAAATGCATGTATGCGTGGCTACGACAAGCCAGCACGTGTTGTTGTTGCGTTTTGCCTATTTTCGAATGGCACACGCACATGCATACACACAAAGATGAACTTGACCTATATTTATTTTTGCAGTCAGCAGTAACCGTTTTGCCGTCGGCAAATTGAAAATATTTAATTTGTTATTATAAATGTATTTATACTCAAAATTGAAATGTATAATCAAATATATCATTAATTACTTTTAAGAAAAAATGTATAAACTAATAACAAAAAATTATATTTAAGAAATTGTAGTCTTATTATGACGATTTTGTTTTAATAATAAATAAAATAAAAGCTTATTACTTTGAAATTTTATTAGTATTAATTTAATTTACTATTGTTGTTTGACGTTGAGCTAGAGTCACCAAATTTGTTATGAAGATAGCAATTGACATTCCACAAAGATCTGCATCAAAAATTTGGATGCATTTCCACCCATACCGCCCCCGCCCCCCTTTCCCCACTTTATACAAACTTCGAGCTAGAGTCACCAAATTTGGTATGAAGATAGCAATTAACATCCCACATGGATGGGCATCAAAATTTTTAATACTGGTATCGAGTATACCGCAGTCGGTTGCGTCCGACTGCAACGTTTCCACTTGTTTTATTAATTTTTGCTAACGCAAGTTGGGGGCCCCCGTGGCGCGGGGGCCCCGTATAATTGATACAGCTGATACAGCGGTAGCTACGCCCCTGGGCTAGAGCCACCAAATTTGGTAGGAAGATAGCTGGCAACGACCCCAAAAAAATGCATCAAAGTTTTGGAGCCACGCTTACCTATTTCGCCCCCCTTTCCCCACCTTTTACAAACATTTAGCTAGAGTCACCAAATTTGGTATGAAGATAGCAATTGACATTCCACACAGATCTGCATCAAAACTTTGGATGCCCAGCCCACCCATACTGCCCTCAGCCCCCCTTTCCCCACTTTTTACAAACTTCGAGCTAGAGTCACCAAATTTGGTATGAAGATAGCAATTGACATTCCATACAGATCTGCATCAAATTATTGGATGACATGCAACAAAATAAACAAAAAATTATATTTAAGAAATTTTAGTTTTATTATGACGATTTTGTTTTAATAATAAATAAAATAACAGCTTATTACTTTGAAATTTTATTAGTATTAATGTAATTTACTATTGTTGTTTGACGTTGTTTCTTATTATATATTATTCTTATACTCTGATTTGGACAAATTTTTCAGAAAAGTTCTATTGTTACCCATTACGTAAACCCTCCTCTTAACATTTTCAAAATTCGATATTTTATTGTTATCGATATTATTTGTATATCGGAAACCAGAAAAGCTATCGATAATTTGAAGCAAACTTGTTCTGCTCATGGTATAGCAGAACTTAAATACAAAATCTGAAGTCTCTAGCTCTTGTAGTCTCTGCGATCCACGCGTTCATACAGACAGACAGACGGACAGACGGACATGGCTATATCGTCTCGGCTGTTGATGCTGATCAAGAATATTTATACTTTATAGGGTCGGAGATGCTTCCTTCTGCCTGTTACATACATTTGCACAAAACCATTATACCATTATTTACCCATTTTATGGGTTAAGGGTATAAAAATATGTAAGTGACGTGTGTTACAAAAAGTGCGGCAAGTGAAAACAACAACAATAGCTTCGCGCGCTTTAACAAGCGTTTCCCTCGCATTTGTGCTGATGCTTCAACAATACGGTGAGGTTTATAAGCAATTTTTAAAAGTGAAATTAAAATCAGTTTTTATTAAAACTACGCACACCTTATTATTATACTCGATACCGAAGGTAAAAAGTATATTGGTTTCATGGTGTCTGTCCGTCTGTCCGTCCGTATGTGTGCAAGTTTTTTCCACACCCTTCAAGCTAGAGACTTGAAACTTTCCAATTCTCTTTATCTATGGGATAGTAAATTAAAGTGTCAAGCTGGGGGTTCTACGATAACTGGGGGGCTGGCAAATCGATAAATTCGATAACTCAAAAACGATAAATCCGCATATTTCACACACCCTTACAGCTAGAACTACCAAATAGCTGTGTAGCTAGAACTACCAAATTTGGTAAGAAGATAGCTACTAGCAACCCCCAAAAAACTGCATCAAAAATTTTTGAGCCACGCCCCCCCATTCCGCCCCCAGACCCCCCGCATTTTAAAGTCAAAAAAGCCTATATCTCCCACAGTTTTTGAGCTAGAGCCACCAAATTTGGTGCCAATTAAGCTGATGATGACCCCCCAAAAACTGCACTAAAAGTTTGGATGCGACGCCCACCAATACCGCCCTAGCCGCCCCCAGTGCCCCAACGCTTCGTCAAAAACGGGAATGCGTGTATCTTCCAGAGTAGTGGAGCTAGAGCCACCAAATTTGGCAGGAAAATAGCTGGTAACGAACCCCAAAAAACTGCATCAAAGTTTTAGAGTCAGGCCCCCCCATTCCGCCCCCAGCCCACCCCCCGCAATTTAAAGGCAAAAAAGCTTATATCTTCCACAGTTTTTGAGCTATAGCCACCAAATTTGGTGCCAAGATAGTAATTCGCTTTGCATCGCAACGGACGTGTTTTTTTTTATGCGCTTCGCTTTTTTACTATTGTGCGTTTTATTTCTGCTATTAATTTCGCGTCTTTGTGTAAACTAATAATTTTGTGACTTTGTGTTTTGCCGGTTTGCCTAAACCCAAAGTGGACAGTAAATTAACAATTTAATTTGCATTTGTTTTAAAGTGATTCCAAACACAACAACAAACTGCATTCCAGCATACTGAAAAATTTGCTCAACTTGCTGCCGCCTGCTTTTGTTTTGTTTTTGTGTTTTTACGCTCACTCTCTCTCTCTCTTTTTTCAAGCGCTTCGCTCCCAGTGCATTAAACCGTTTCTTGATCGTTTACTCTAACGCGCTCTTTGTGTTGGTGTTGGTCGCGGTCAAACTCTTCTCCGTTGCTTGTTGCTTTCGGTGGTCGCGCTCGCGCCGTTTTTGCTTGTGAAGCTGTGAAGTAAGTTTTGTTTGTAGCTTTACTATTTGCACTTTAGGGTGGACCTGTATTTAATCATAACAATTTTCTGCAGCGATATTTTTTTATTTATTTTTTATTTGTACTTTTCTTCCCTTTTAATAAATTAAATAAAAATGTCTGTCTGCTGCTATGCGAATTGTCAAGTCCGCGCAAACTCAAAAATGTATCTTCCAGAGTTGTGGAAGAGCCACCAAATTTGGCAGGAAGATAGCTTGCAACGACCCCCAAAAAACTGCATCAAAGTTTCCACCCCCTTTCCGCACCTTTTACAATCTTTGAGCTAGAGTCACCAAATTTTGTATGAAGGTAGCAATTGACATTCCACATAGATCTGCAGAAAAAATTTGGATGCCACGCCCACCCATACCGCCCCCAGCCCCCCTTTCCCTACTTTTTACAATTTTTGAGCTAGAGTCACCAAATTTGGAAGGAAGATAGCAATTGACATTCCACATAGGTCTGCAGAAAAACTTTGGATGCCACGCCCACCCTTACCGCCCCCAGCCCCCTTTCGCCACTTTTTACAAACTTCGAGCTAGAGTCACCAAATTTGGTATGAAGATAGCAATTGACATTCCACAAAGATATGCATCAAAAATTTGAATGCCACGCCCAGCCATACTGCCCCCAGCCCCCCTCTCCCCACTTTTTACAAACTTCGAGCTAGAGTCACCAAATTTGGTATGAAGATAGCAATTGACATCCCACAAAGATCTGCATCAATAATTTGGCTGCCACGCCCACCCATTCCGCCCCAGCCCCCCTTTCCCCACTTTTACAAGCTTCGAGCTAGAGTCACCAAATTTGGTATGAAGATAGCAATTGACATCCCACAAAGATCTGCATCAAAAATGTGGATGCCACGCCCAGCCATACTGCCCCCAGCCCCCCTTTCCCCACTTTATACAAACTTCGAACTAGAGTCACCAAATTTGGTATGAAGATAGCAATTGACATTTCACAAAGATCTGCAGTAAAAATTTGGATGCCACACCCACCCATACCACCCCCAGCCCCCCTTTCCACAGCTCTTACAAACTTTGAGCTAGAGTCTCCAAATTTGGAAGGAAGATAGTTGGTGGCATCCCCATCTGCATCGGAGAATCTTTAAGGCAGCGTACACCCCTGCTGCATCCGTACCCCTTCGCAAGCAGGCCACTTTTTACCAGTTTTAATACTGGTATCGAGTATGCCGCAGTCGGTTGCGTCCGACTGCAACGTTTCCTTTTGTTATTTTATTGATATTTAGCACATAAATTTTTATCCAAACATGGCTAATGATGGAAAACGAGTGCGATACTCTTGTGTTGTGCGTTGGTGGCAACAAATTGTTTCGCGTGCCGGCTGATATGGAAGAAGAGTGGTGCGAGAACCTCAAATTGGAGACTTCAAGCCTTAAAAATTGCACTAGAGTGTGCAACTTGCATTTCGAGGAGGAATGTTTGGGAAGCTGCAAATTGAAAGCTGGATCTGTGCCCACACTGCAATTAGGTAAGTGTCTATTTACGTTATTTTTTTGGCGGGCTCCAAGCATATGCCAAATGTATTAAATGTTGCATGTATATGTGATTGTTTTTTTTATACTCGATATCGAAGGTAAAGAGTATATTGGTTATGTGCAATGTCCGTCATGGTGTCTGTCCGTCTGTCCGTCCGTATGTGTGCAAGTTTTTTCCACACCCTTCAAGCTAGGGACTTGAATTTTTCCAATTCTGTTTATCTATGGGATAGTAAATTAAAGTGTCCAGATTGGGGTTCTACGATAACTGGGGGGCTGGCAAATCGATAAATTCGATAAATCAAAAACGATAAATCCACATATTTCGCACATCCTTACAGCTAGAACTCCCAAATTTGGTAATAAGATAGCTACTAGCAACCCCCAAAAAACTGCATCAAAAATTTTGGAGCCACGCCTCCCCATTCCGCCCCCAGACCCCCCGCATTTTAAAGTCAAAAAAGCCTATGTCTCCCACAGTTTTTGAGCTAGAGTCACCAAATTTGGTGCCAATTTAGCTGATGATGACCCCCAAAAAACTGCACCAAAAGTTTGGATGCCACGCCCACCAATACCGCCCTATGACACGCCCAACCATACCGCCCCCAGCCCCATAGCCCCCCTTTCACCACCTTTTACATGCTTCGAGCTAGAGTCACCAAATTTGGTATGAAGGTAGCATTTGACATTCCACAAGGATCTGCAGCAAAAATTTGGATGCCACGAAAAACCATACCATCCCCAGCCCCCCTTTCCCCACTTTATACAAACTTCGAGCTAGAGTCACCAAATTTTGTATGAAGATAGCAATTGACATCCCACATAGATCTGCACCAAAAATTTGAATGCCACGCCCAACCATACCGCTCCAGCCCCCCTTTCCCCACTTTTACAAACTTTGAGCTAGAGTCACCAAATTTGTTATGAAGATAGCAATTGACATTCAACAAGAACTGCATCAAAAATTTGATGCAATTCCACCCATACCGCCCCCAGCCCCCCTTTCCCCACTTTATACAAACTTCGAGCTAGAGTCACCAAATTTGGTATGAAGATAGCAATTAACATCCCACATGGATGGGCATCAAAATTTTTAATACTGGTATCGAGTATACCGCAGTCGGTTGCGTCCGACTGCAACGTTTCCACTTGTTTTAAGCTGTGATTGTTTTGTTAAGTATTATATTATATGTATTATATGCATGTGTGTCGGTTAGGACAATCGTTAATTTAATAATAATCTGTAGGGCACACTAACGAACCTGTCCATAAACATTTATTGAGGCAGAAAATGTTGACAAGGTATTGCTGCATAATAGGCTGCAATATAAGCAATCCACCACCGTTGCTGCACAAATTCCCTGAGGATAAGACCCAGAGAACAGAGTGGATGAATATCTGTGACATTAAGCCTAAAACAAAAAATAAAACACTGCTTTTTATATGCAACAAGCATTTTCACCCAACGGACTTTCACAAGAAGAAATTAAAAAGAAATGTCCATCCGATAATGGGTCTGGGAAATGAAAATGACCAAAAATACAAAATATATGAGAAACACGCTATGATCGAAACCAGCGAGCCCCATAATAATGTAGAAGAGCAAGAAAGAGAAGAAGATGCATGCCCTCGTTGCGAGTTGTATTGCCGCAATGAGAACTATTGGCGGAAAGAGCATTTTGAGATGCAAGCCAAATATAATAATTTGTTGGACGAGAATAAAAAACTTAAGGAAGAAAAGGCGGCTTTGCTAGACAAATTTAAAGAAAAAGCGAAAAAAATTTGTCACTGCAGCGCATAGATGTCGCAAATAACTCCATGTTAGTTCCTACCGAAGTCAACGAGGAATCTAAATTTTTTGCATCGCAGCTTCTTAAAAAAAGAACATAAAAGAAAATTTAGTGATATGCAAAAAAACCTATTAATGAATATAAATTATAGGTCATCGAAAGGCTACAAATTTTTGCGCGATGCGCTATCTTTTAACTTGCCAAGTCCTAGAACGTTATTAAATTGGAGCCCAATTAGAATGATTTCTCCGGGCATTAATGAAGAGGTCTGCCGAAGAATAGCAATACATGTGCAACAGATGAAAGAGAGCGAACGTAACTGTGTAATTGTATTTGATGAAATGCACGGACGTTCTGAGCTCGAATATAACAGCACAACAGACTAAATAGACGGCTTTGTTGATTATGGCAAAGAAAAACTTAGAGTTAAAGCCGTAGTTTGCGACCAATCGGCAATCAATAGAAGCGTCTATAAGCGACTTGGTAAATTTGTTGATTGCAAAGGAAATAATATATACTGGATGTATGATTATGTTCATATATTCAAAAGCCTGAGGAACGGCCTAATGTTGAATATCATCATGACTCCAAAGGGCATGGTTAGCTGGAGTGTGATTGCGGAGTTGTATTAAATTGACGCAAAAAGTACAACAACTCGCATGGTACCCAAGCTCACTGAAAAACACATCTGTCCAAAATTTAATGAAAAGATAGTGGCGCATAGTTAATTTTGGCTATGCCAAGACTATGATACCCTTCACACAGCCAAATCAATACTCCCCCCTCTTTTGTTACTGTGCATTTGTTGGTAACTTTTCGCTAGTATTTTTACTCTTGAGCGTCATTTACTTGTTTGTGTGCGATAAAAACAAGATATTGACATGTACATAGGTACTTGAAAGTGCACGACAGAGACAACAATTGATAGTACGATATGGTAAATTTGTATGGTGGCTATGTCGTAGAATGCTCCGATCGAAATGAAATTTCATAGTGATCAAACCCGACATGATCTAAGCAATCTGTGAAAGTTTCATCAAGATCGGTTCAGCAGTTTGGCCAGAAATCGTGTTGATATGGTTAATTTGTATGGTGGCTATATCGTAGAATGCTCCGATCGGGATGAAATTTCATAGTGAACAACCCCGACATGATCTAAGCAATCTGTGAAAGTTTCATCAAGATCGGTTAAGCCGTTTGGACAGAAATCGTGTTGAAACAGACAGACGGACAGACGGACGGACAGAAGGACAGACGGAAATCAATTCCTGAGCTCGTCCTGATCATTTTGATAGATAGTTTATGGGGTCTCCCATCATTCCTTTAAGGCGTTACAGATTCATGACAAAGTCAATATACCCTGTGAAGGGTATAAACATAATTTGCTAGTTTATTATCACAGTACGCCAATTTAAAAAATGTTCATTGGTTTATTAAAAAGTTATACTAATTATCTCTATAAAAGTAACAGAAGTCAGTCCAATAATTAAAACAGATATTTTTAAATAAAGGTTAGAAACGTAAGTAGCGAACAAGTTGGGTGTGCGTTAGAAGGAGGGACAATCAATTAACATACCACCTGCATTTCATAGACGCTCGTGTATAGAATCGCATAAGGGAGCGTGTTTTAATATAATAATACAAGCAGGATCGATTTCCCCTATAACACTTTCCCCCTCTAACACTTACTCTCTCTAATACTAACTCTCTCTTTCTCCCTCTAATACTTTCCTCCTCTTACAACTTCCCCCTATAATATTTTAAACTAAATCTGCAAGTCTCAATACTCTTGTTTAAAAACAATGTGTTGATCTTGCTGCTGCTGCTGCGAAAAAAATTCCCATCCCTTGCTTACATAACACTCACGAATGTTGTTGTTCTTGTTGTTGTTGGTGTTGCTTTTGATCATAACAATGCGGCCTACGAATGTACTGCCCTTTGACTAGCGTACTTCAAACAAGCACAATCTTGTCTCAATCCTTTTATCCTTTGATCACTGGTTTTCACAACCATAAACTTTCATTGCTTATGTTTTGCTTGCAGGTGTGGAAGGTAACGCACGTCAAACAGGCGCCCTCTCGACTCTCTCTTATCTACTTATTCGTAGCTAAGAAACCTTTGCACACTTGAATCTAGCACTTAAAAGTTTCATTGGCAATGTACTTTGCCACTGATCCTCACGGTCGGTGATACCTATAACACATTAGCCAACTAATTTACTTGACCTTTGACTAGCACACTTCAAGCATGCACTAATTTGTCTCTAAGTCTTCCTCCCTCTAACACTTTCCCTCTCTAAATCTTTCCCCCTCTTACACACAGTCTCTTTCTAACAATTTCCCCCTCTAACTCTTTCCTCCTCTAACACCTTCTCTCTCTAACACTCCCCCCCCCCTCTTACACCATCTCCCTCTTACTCTTTATAATCTAAATGTACAAGTATCAATACTCTTATTTAAAAACAATGCTGCTGCTGCTGCGAAAAAAAAGAAACTCCCATCCTTGCACACATAACCCCTCAAGAAGGTTGTTGTTGTTGCTGTTGACAATAACAATGTACGTGTGCAGAACAATGCATTTAAAACAGTAGCATACTTGACTCTAACACTAATTAGTTAAATAGCTAAAACTGATCCTGTCATTATCACAACCATAAAGCTCAACGTATTGACCTTGCTGCTGCTGCGTCAGAAAATTTCCATCCCTTGTTCAAAGAGCCCCACACGAAGGTTGTAGTTGTTGTTGCTGTTGATCACAGCAATGCAACATACATCGAGCAAGCGCTCGCTTTTCTGTATTCTCTATCCTTTCTTCCTTTGCACACTGCACCTCATGACCATAAACAGGTTTACAATGCAACGCACGTCAAAGACGCGCCCTCTCGACTCCATATCCTTTGATCACTACTACTCATGACCGTTAACAGGTTTACAATGCCACGCACGTCAAAGAGGCGCCCTCTCGACTCTCTCTTATCTATCCTAACTTCCTGTGCACACTGCACCTCATGACCATAAACAGGTTTACAATGCCACGCACGTTAAAGAGGCGCACAATTGACTCTAACACTAGTTAGGTAAATAACCAAATCTGTTCCTCTGATCACTGCTTCTTAGTAATCTTGTTGCTATTGTCCTTAAGAATGCCATCTATGATTGTGGCTTGCTTGCAGGTGTATAATGCAACGCAGGTTTAACAGGCGCGTACTTGACTCCAAATCCTATGATCACTGATTCTCACAGATTCTGCTGATAAAGTGGTGGCCTAGGAATGTTAATCCTTTGTTCTCCACCCTAGTCTAACCAAAGGAGTGACACGATCATGGGAAAAAGGGTCATAAATTATCATATTGAAGGGGTCAAAAGAAAAGGGTCGAAAAAGGGTCATAAAATTAATGGGGTCGAAAAAACGGTCAAAAAATTAATGGGGTCATAAATTGTCGCCATCCTTTTGAGTTAGAACCACCAGTTCCCTACTACTAATAATTATTCCGAATTTTTAAATTTTAATACTTTCATATTTTTACATTCTTTAATTTTTATTTATAATAATATAAATAACTACATATTCATAATATTACGTTATTTGTTTAAGAAGGGAGGTGTAGTATATTCATATATGTAATTTCAAAACATATATTAATTACAACTTGTAACACTTTGTTGCAAGTATAAATAAACATAAACACGCTCAGCATAAACATATATATGTATGCGCAAACCAAAGCACATACATGCATATGGTATGCGCGGGTAAGTAATATGAAGCCGGTTTAGAAGGCCAAGCCAGCGTGAGACCGTTGACCAACAGGAAACACTGCGCTTACACTTTTGCCAAATATATGAGTATAACCTCTCTCCCTCTCTTTGTAGCTGTTAACTGATAACAGCATAAGTTTATATATGTTAACCATAAAGGCCTGTACGCATGAGCCCCGCACAGCTCCCGTACAGTATACATGAGTTTTACGACCGTAACAACAAGTGTTGAAAAAAGCAAATATTTTGGCGGTAGGCTAATAACTTTTTCTTAATAAATCGGAAATGCAAATGTGTTTTGTATACTAAAATTCAAAATACTGATATTTGATGGGCAGAGCTTAGATTACTAAAGATTATGCTAAACCACTTAAAAGACTCAAAGCAAATTCACCGTACAGATCTATACCTTGTAATAGATCAGTGGCAGTACAATCCTGTTTATTTGTTATTTAAATTGTACCTTATTAATTTATTAATATATTTTTATTCAATACTTCTTGCGCAGCATTGACTTCCAAAACAATAAGTATGGCTCTATTTGAGCCTGAATTAGGTCAACTTTGCTAATATTATCAGAAAAATGTATAAGCCGGCTCTTGACCGACATGTTGTTGTTTTTTTTACGACTGTAAATAGCTGCTGGAAGCTATTTACGGCCGTAAACATTTTAACATAACATTTTAACATTTTCATTGTTCAACACTACCGTACCAGCCATAGACTGTACAGCTTGTGCGTCGCATCTACGACAAGCCAGCACGTTGCTTGGTTTGTTTGAGTTCTGCTTTGCGTTCAGCGGCCTGTATATTAAAGGAGAGGCGGAGCGACAGCGGAAAGCAAAGACGGTAAAAATGTGTTAGTATGTGACTGCATGTGCGTTTGCTTTATTCTTGCTGGGCCTTTCGCGTTTTCGGCAAATGCTTTGAACAAGTGAATAGCCCAGGCCCACCAAAACTGCAAACATATGAAAACGCACATTTATATAAAAATATGTGTATGAAGTACGTTCAAATGTATGTATGCGTGGCTACGACGAGCCAGCACGTGTTGTTGTTGCGTTTTGCCTATTATCGGATGGCACACGCACATGCATACAGACAAAGATGAACTTGACCTACATTTTTTTGCAGTCAGCTGTATCCGTTTTGCCGGCGGCAAATTTAAAATATTTTTTGCATGTTAATATGTTATTATAAATGTATTTATATTCAAAATTGAAATGTATAATCAAATATATCATTAATTACTTTTAAGAGAATATGTAAAAAAATAATCAAAAATCATATATAAGAAATTGTAGTTTTATCATGACGATTTTAAATAAAATAAATCTATAATTTTTTGGCTTATTAATTTGAATTTTTATTGGTATTAATTTGATTGACTATTGTTGTTTGACGTTGTTTCTTATTCTATGGTGTGAAAACAAATCAAAAATATATGTAAGTGACGTGCGTTACAAAAAGTGCGCCAAGTGAAAACAAAAACAAACAATAGCTTCGCGCGCTTTTACAAGCGTTTCCCTCGCATTTCTGCTGATGCTTCAACAATACGGTGAGGTTTATAAGCAATTTTTAAAAGTGAAATTTAAATCAGTTTTTATTAAAACTACGCACACCTTATTATTATTTTATTGATATTTAATACATAAATTTTATCCAAACATGGCCAATGATGGAAAACGAGTGCGATACAGTTGTGTTGTGAAGAGCTGCGTTGGTGGCAACAACAAATTGTATAATGATAATCAAAACAAGACAGTTTTTTTTAATTGTTGTATTTAAATAGTTGTGTTGAGTGCGCTAAAAAACGCGTCAAAAATAAATAAAATGGTTTAGCAAACATATATATGTATCATAATTTTATATAAAATTTTGCATTTAAATTAAGAATTTAGTACAAAATGATAAATTGCATGTTTCAGTTTGGCAATATAACATGCAAAAATGAATTGACTTAGTTGCCTAGGCAACTAGCTAGCTAGCACTGCACACCAGCAAGACAGCAGTGCAAAACAACAACAAAGCATATCAAACATGGCGGCCGATGTGTATTGTAAACAAAAAAGCAATAATCAAAACAAGCGCAGCTGCTCGTCATAAGGGGAAACCAACTTTTCTACTCGTTAGTGTGTATGCCCATCGGTTGCTGTTTTGTTTACAGCTCGTTAACATCAGCAATTCTTAAAACCCGTCTTTCTGTTAAATGGTCATTGGTACCAGCAGTAGCTAACAGAACTGCAGACCTAAAATGTAAGTACTGTACTGACGCTGTACGGGACCATTTTTATACTCGATACCGAAGGTAAAGAGTATATTGGGCTTGTGCAATGTCCGTCAGGGTGTCTGTCCGTCTGTCTGTCTGTCCGTCTGTATGAACGCAAGTTTTTTCCACACCCTTCAAGCTAGAGACTTGAAACTTTCCAATTCTCTTTATCTATGGGATAGTAAATTAAAGTGTCAAGATTGGGGTTCAAGATAACTGGGGGGCTGGCAAATCGATAAATTCGATAACTCAAAAACGATAAATCCGCATATTTCACACACCCTTACAGCTAGAACTACCAAATTTGGTAAGAAGATAGCTACTAGCAACCCCCAAAAACTGCATCAAAAATTTTGGAGCCACGCTCCCCCATTCTGCCCCCAGCCCCCCGCATTTTAAAGTCAAAAAAGCATACATCTCCCACAATTTTTGAGCTAGAGCCACCAAATTTGGTGCCAAGATAGGTGATGACCCCCCAAAAACTGCATCAAAAGTTTGGATGCCACACCCACCAATACCGCCCTAGCCGCCCCCAGCTGCCCCAACGCTTCGTCAAAAACGAGAATGCGTGCATCTTTCAGATTTTTGGAGCTAGAGCCACCAAATTTGGTAGGAAGATAGCTGAAAATGAACCCCAAATAACTGCATTAAAGTTTTGGAGCCACGCCCACCCATACCGCCCCCAGCCCCCCTTTCAACAGCTCTTACAAACTTTCAGCTAGAGTCACCAAATTTGGAAGGAAGATAGTTGGTGGCATCCCTATCTGCATCGGAGAACCTTTAAGGCAGCGTACACCCCTGCCCCATCCGTACCCCTTTGCAATATGGCCTCTTTTTACCTGTTTAAATACTGGTATCGAGTATGCCGCAGTCGGTTGCGTCCGACTGCAACGTTTCCACTTGTTTTTATATGAAGTTTTTGCTGTACGGGAGCTGTACAGGCGTCTGCGAACAGGCCTTAAGCTAAGATTTATTTCAATTCCAATAAAGACATTCATAAAACCTTAACCGAACAGCACTGACGTGCTTATTGTGAATGTTTAACTAGTGGTGCATACAATACATTAAGAACACAGTTGGATCAGGGCAGATTGCCCTCACTTCTAATTAAACCAAAAGAACGAACATTTTAAGAATTTCTACAGGACTGTTAAAGCCATGTTTGGCTTAAACTCTGATTTTGAAATAGCTTACAGGTCAGATAAAATTACTCAACTTGGTAGTATGAATCTGATATGCAAACATTGTAATGCCTTAAAATGGAATAATTAGCCTTTGGGTATCTGTTGCAAGGCAGAAAAGAGTAATCTTTCACAAAATGATAGTTTGCCCGATCTACTTAAGAGCTTAATAATTGGTGGACATCCCAAGAATGATCATTTCATTGATCGTATAAGAAAGTATAACAGCTGCTTTCAAATGACTTCTTTTGGTTGTACAAAAATTATAAATGAAAGTTGGTCAACTTTTAAAGTCCAAGGGCAAGTGTTGACCTAATTGGTAGTGTCCAACCTTTGCCAAATGAAGAAATGCAGTTTCTTCAAATTTATTTTGTTGGTGATGATGAAAAGGAAGCTCAACTACGTTGCAAAAATATTTCAAATGTTGATTTAAGCGTAGTAAAGGATCTTCAATGTATGTATGTTTCATCAGCATAATCGTTATGTTAAAGATCTAAAAATGGCTCTCAATAAAATACCAACAAGTACTAAAGACTATAAATTGATAATACATGCTGATCGAACACTCGCTGGTGCCCACAAAGGGCTTTACAGTGCACCTCAATCAAGCGAAGTAGCTTTAGTTATTGTTGGTCAGCAATTTGAAAAGCGCGATATAATTATTGAAAGCCAGAATAATAAATTACATCGTATAAGTGAGGTTCATCGATCATACGATGCCTTACAATATTGCTATTTCCTTATGGCGAAGAAGGCTATTCAGTGGAATCCAACAATGGAATCCTTTATTAAAAAAGGAGGAACCAAAAAAATGATATCTACGTTAAGCTTTTACAGCTATAAAATAATGATTCGTCAATCTGAGATAAATCATTTAATTTATTGTCGTTCCCTTTTTAGTCAGTTTTTGGTTGATATGTATGCTAATATTGAAACAGAAGGGTTAAATTATACTCGCTACATTCAAGCGAAACTCAGAGCAGATAGCTATATACATCTACAAGATGCAATAGGCCAACAAGATGTTATCGCAGCTCAACTTAGTCAGATGGTTATTTTACCATCTTCTTTTACAAGCTCTGCACGATACATGCATGAAAAGACTCAAGATTCTATGATATACTTATGTTCGCCATTATGGGCGAACTAAAAACAGTTTAATAACAAATCATCTTCCAACATTTTAAGAGTATCTAACATTTATCCATCGTCTATTATAATTCTGTATTGCTTCATATGTGAATACACATACACCCACCCACGCACCTACAGACTAACATAGCGGACTTCTTTATTAAGAGAATGAAGTGAAAATCGAGATGGGAAAAGCGAATTTTATTTTGGGACGGGATGGGATGCGAAGCAATTTTTTTCCCGATCCCATCGTTAGTACAAACACAACAACAAACAGGTGTTAACACATCGCCCGTGAGTTCCAACACTCATTGATTTTTTTTCTAATTGGTGTGTCTATTTTTGGAATCTTAAACACATTCCAAAAATATTTTCATAAATGTTTCGATTTTATGCTGCTGTGGGATCATTGTGCATTGCACAAAACCTTCGGTATCAGAGTAGAAAATAATCGTCTAGATATGCAATAAAATTAAATTTAATTTTAGAAAGCAATTTGTTTTTATTTTCGGCTTTTCGTTATATTTATGTTTAATTACACTTTACTTTACGTTAAAGTTAACTGAGGCTTCAGTGCAGAAACAACCAACATTTTTCCACAATTACTTTTTAATTGTAGTGACTACTGATCGATTTTTCGTGGCGGTGGTTCCACAAAATCGGGATTACGAGCTTGACAACGTTGTTCAATGGGTTCATTGGGCAGCACAGATTCACTTAGCTCGATCAGTCGACTAAGTGGACACTGCGCACAGTCAGCAAGTTTAAGTTGCTCCAGGCAACCAAACTCATTATTGCGGAGAAAGATCTACAAAGAGTATAAAGCAAGTAAAATCGGTAAAAAAAAAAAAAAAGTAAGAAGTCTCTAGTCGGGAGAGCCTGACTAGAAGATACCCTGAACCCAGTTGCAATATATAAATTAAATTTATAATTGACTTAGGTATACTTACTTAACTCCAATCGATTAAATTCGATATCTCCGGTGTTTCTTTACCGACTTGGACGAAATTTTCATAAAAGTTATATTATTACCCATTACTTCAACTCTAATTTTTAGATTACCATTTACCCATTTTTTCAACCCTCATTATTACATTTTCGAAATTCGATATTTTTGTTATCGATACCATGCGTGTATCGGAAACTATAATA
The DNA here is from genome assembly GCA_030179655.1 of Scaptomyza flava. Classification (NCBI taxonomy): domain Eukaryota; kingdom Metazoa; phylum Arthropoda; class Insecta; order Diptera; family Drosophilidae; genus Scaptomyza; species Scaptomyza flava. The sequence continues at coordinate 33,858,630 of JARNME010000404.1, read as the reverse complement.
GATATCAATAATTTGAAGCAAGTTTTTTCTGCTCATGGTATAGGAGAACTTATATCAAAGTCTGAAGTCTGTACCTCTTGTAGTCTCTGAGATCCACGCGTTCATACAGACAGACAGACGGACGGACAGACGGACATGGCTATATCGTCTCGGCTGTTGATGCTGATCAAGAATATATATACTTTATGGGGTCGGAGATGCTTCCTTCTACCTGTTACATACTTTTGCAAAACCATTATACCCTTATTTACCCATTTTATGGGTTAAGGGTGTAAAAAGAAAAAAAAAAAACAAAAAAAAACATGTAGAACGTTACACTCGGACACAGCCGACTTGGGAAGAATTTCATACCAGAATAGAAACGGATGGTAAGGGGTCTGTTTTCAAAGGAAGAGAACGGAGTGGGAGGGGTGCGAGTTAACTAAAGGCGGGGGCTTTACGTGGCGGCTGTGGTTGTGGCATCCAAATTTTTGGTACGGATGAGACGTCATAGACTATCTTGTGGATTTATTGATTTTCAGAAAGCGATTTCATCGATTTCTGCCCCGCATAAACGTAGCAACATAATTTTAACACTAACAAAGATTTTTGCAAAGTTTCAAGTCATTAGCATTACAGGTGTCGAACGAAGTTGCGTCCATACAGACGGACAGACACCATGACGGACATTGCACAAACCCAATATACTCTTGACCTTTGGTAACGAGTAAACAAATTATAATCAATTGCAATACCTCCACATAGTATTCTCCTGTCTGGCTATTTTTATGCGTCTCAAAAATAGCCATGACAGCAAAGCGCGGCATTTGACGCTTCCAAAGACCAAGTGCGGATAATATATTGCCCACCGTCCAATCGTGGCCGGTGTAAATGAACATTCCACGATCCTTTGGATTTAGGCTGCCTGACTGCTTCGCCAGCATTTCGTTGAACATTTTGCGTAGAAAGGGTCCGCCTTTGATCTTTTTCATCTCGGGTGTATACGCATTGTAGATGTAGCTCTGCTCGGCAAGAAATTGCATGCGCTCTGGAAAGTAGTGCTTAGTCCAGCTTGGCAGCTTGTAGCCAAACTCTTGTTCCGCCAGAAGTGTAATGTACAAAGAGTTCACATCCTCGGCATCGCGCATAGTCATTCCCGTCAGATTGCTTAGCTCCCTTAGCATATCCGCATAAGGAGCTTGTTGCGCAATTACTTCAGGTAACTTAAAAACTTCATCGCGTGCCTCAAAGTAACGAGGACAGGGTGTGCGTACCAAAAGCAGCTGCAAAAGAAATCTTTACAATCACAAGTCAAGTAGTTATTAATTTCCATACCGAATCTTGGTCAAGTGGCTCAGATACAATTGGTATGGGCTGCCAGTTGAGCTGTTTGTTCCATTCCATGGCGGTCCCTCGAGGCTCAAACATGCTGGCCAGTGTAGTTTGCAGCGACATTAGTGCTCGAGGCGATGCGGTAGATTGGGCATAAAGTCGCTATCGAAATATTGTATCAAAGCTTGCAATTTGAACAGGTTAATAAAACTTACATCGGGCTTGTAAAACGGTCCCAAAAAGTCACTATACCGACGATACAACCACCGGCCCATCTCAAAGAGCTCCTTCTTGCCACGCTGAAAAACAAATTGTGGACTGAATTAAAATTGAATTGTTATTTTGTTATTATAATTATTGATATCATCAAAACCAACACATGCTGCTAAAATTGTTACATATGTTTCAAAGTTCTTATACTCTGCTAACAATAGTAAGAGTATCTTTGTTTTGTTCATTGTTCGTCATCCAGGGTGTCCGTCTAAAAAATTGCAAGCTAGAAACTAAAACCTTGCAACTATCTTTGTCTGTGGGCTTTTCAGATGTAGGCCCCCAAACCTCTGTGCAATCGATAAAATCGATACCGGAAAATCGATAAGACCTTATATTTCGAGCACGCCCACCCATTCCACATTCAGTCGCCCTCTCCATTAAAATTGGAGTCGCCTATATCTTCAAAAGTTTTTCAGTTAGAGTCAACAAATTTTGGAAAATGTTAGCTGTCAATTTCCCCTTAAATTCTGCATCACCCACCGATTTAAATTACCCGTTTAAAATCGGGATACCACATTTCTTCTACAGGGTGGGCCATACATCGGCTTATATTTGAAGCATATGTTAATTTGAGTCTGGCCACACTTATGTAATACTTTTTCTTCTAAATATTTATTATATTAACTCCACTGAACGAAATGGATCGATTTACGTTTGAGAAAATTTGGATCATATTGGAAATTGATTCCAAAATTAAAACAATTGGTCAGAAATTGCACTAAAGTGCCGATAAAAATTAGGTCGAAACGAAGCACCAACAGTGCCCGGTATACCAAAGCTTATTAATTAAGTTCGTGAAAGTGGTTTCATTATTGATGTCCAACACGTCAGCGTGCTCGTACAAAGCGTACACCTGAAAATGTCGATGCTGTGGCTGCGAGTGTGCGTGAGAATTTATCAACGTCAACACGTCATCGTTCTCAAGAATTGAACATTTCACGCACAACTCGGTATGACGCCTTACAAAGTTCAATTGGTTCAAGAGTTGACGCCGCCTGACCATCCACTTCGTTTTACCTTCTCTCTCTCTTTGCGAAAAAAATCATCATTTCGGACGAAGTTCATTTTCACCTTGGTGGCTACGTCAATAAACAAATCATGCGTATCTGGGGCTCGGAAAACTCACACGAGGTCTTAGAGATGTTTGTGCATTCATTGCGACAGTTTGGTGCGGATTGTGGAGTGGAGGCATTATTGGGCCATATTTCTTTGAAGACGAGGGTGGAGCAACCGTCACGGTCAATGGAGACAACTATCGCAAATTTCTAACAATTTTTGTGTCAACATAGCTGCTAACGTCTTTCAAAATTTGATTAAAACAATTTTTGAAAGCTTTGTCATATCCCTGTCGACCCAAGCCGCCCTTAGAAAGCATACTATTACCAATTTTTATATCAAAGTTTTAGCCACCAATTTTTTGTAAAAGTTTTCAAATCAAGTTCTTCACGGAAAATATCGAAGAAACGTTTTTGTCACACATATATAGATCTGCTTAATTGATAGGCCAAAAACAAATATATACTTATGCAACTTTCAAGTGATTTTTATACCCTTAACCCATAAAATGGGTAAATAAGGGTATAATGGTTTTGTGCAAAAGTATGTAACAGGCAGAAGGAAGCATCTCCGACCCTATAAAGTATATATATTCTTGATCAGCATCAACAGCCGAGACGATATAGCCATGTCCGTCTGTCCGTCTGTCTGTCCGTCTGTCCGTCTGTATGAACGCGTGGATCTCAGAGACTACAAGAGCTAGAGACTTCTGATTTTGTATTTAAGTTCTCCTATACCATGAGCAGAACAAGTTTGCTTCAAATTATCGATAACTATTCTGGTTTCCGATATACACATAATATCGATAACAATAAAATATCAAATTTGGAAAATCTAAAAATGAGGGTTGAAGTAATGGATAATGATAGAACTTATCTGAAAATTTCGTCCAAATCGGTTGAGAAACACCGGAGATATTGAACTTAATCGATGGAAGCTAAGCCAGTATACCAAAGTCTTATATAAATTAAATATATTAATTGCAACTGGGTTCAGGGTATCTTCTAGTCGGGCTCTCCCGACTAGAGCCTTCTTACTTGTTTTTTTTGTTTTTATATTGCCTAGAACCTACGTGAACGTAGAGTATATGATTTTATTGATTAAATAATTGTAACATTATATTATATTTTTGTTTTTTTAAAAGTGACTAGAACATTCAAGTGAAATAATAACTTCACTAATGCATTCAACGTACAAATCGTTTGTTTACCGAATCTACCTTTACAAAAGCATGTGTTTATAATCTTTTGCTACTTAGTAATATTATTTTATTTTTATTATTTTTGAGTAGTAGATACAGAAGGTCAACATTTTGTTGTATCGTAATTGTTCGTAAAACGAACAGTAAAGTTTAAAAAGGACGAAATTATCAAGAAATGTATTTTTTTTGAAAATCTCACACATAAGTTGGTCGATGTGCTAACCACTTTTCATTATAATTTTAAGTGCTTTGCATAGTTGTAATCAAAAACCTTGCCAATCAACTTTACTGTGCATTTATCGACCAATTACAATAAAATGTTGGCCTTTTTGCTTTTCGGCTACAACATTTTAAGTTGTAATTTGTTTTTGTGTGCCAGTTGTATAGTGGTTAAATTTAAAAAAGCTGAAAAGGCGCCAACTCACTAACCTTTTATCATAATATCATAAACATATATGATTTCTGTACCCTAAGACGATACTGAAATGGCTTTTTATACCCTTAACCCATAAAATGGGTAAATAAGGGTAAAATGGTTTTGTGCAAAAGTATGTAACAGGCAGAAGGAAGCATCTCCGACCCTATAAAGTATATATATTCTTGATCAGCATCAACAGCCGAGGCGATATAGCCATGTCCGTCTGTCCGTCTGTCTGTCCGTCTGACCGTCTGTCCGTCTGTATGAACGCGTGGATCTCAGAGACTACAAGAGCTAGAGACTTCTGATTTTGTATTTAAGCTCTCCTATACCATGAGCAGAACAAGTTTGCTTCAAATTATCGATAACTATTCTGGTTTCCGATGTACACATAGTATCGATAACAATAAAATATCGAATTTGGAAAATCTACAAATGAGGGTTGAAGTAATGGGTAATAATAGAACTTTTCTGAAAATTTCGTCCAAATCGGTTGAGAAACACCGGAGATATTGAACTTAATCGATGGAAGCTAAGCCAGTATACCAAAGTCTTATATAAATTAAATCTATTTATTGCAACTGGGCTCAGGGTATCTTCTAGTCGGGCTCTCCCGACTAGAGCCTTCTTACTTGTTTAATAATCAATGACGGATTAAAGAGCAACCTGCGCCCGGTTTTTCGCCAAGTAAAAAATTAAAAAAAAAATTAATTGTATTTAAAGAGTATCTTAACTTAATTTGGTAATACTCACATTGGTCACATGCCCCCAACCGGTAGGATTAAATTTGTCCTTGATATACGGATCATTTGGAAAAGTGTCGACGGGTGTTCGAATGCCATGTCTAAAGACAATATGCACCAGTTCTAAAGTTGAGCTTGTCGTATTTGGTAACGTTTTGTAGCATTTGTTTACGTTGTAGGCCACTGCCCCATTCGGCTGCTTGGACTTTATTTGACTAAATACACTAAATGCAACAATTGCCAAAATAATACCAGCGGCCAGAGCGCTCATTGTGAATATTTGCTTCAGAGTGCAGGGAGCAAATAACATTTTTACGGAGTTTTTGTCTTTTATAAAGATATTAAAGCACAAATCGAACACAAGCGGAAGCGAATGTAACTGACGAAGCGGCGACACAATGTGTTTTATTTATTGTTTTTCGTTATAGAGATCAACGAATTGTCACCGTTCAAGGAACGTTCGCGTGTGTCGCGTGTTTTTGTGAGCGCAGCTGATACTGAAATGAAACACAGACAAGTGAATGTGGACAACTTAAATCAAGATTAATCAGCAGTCGTTCGCATGGAGTTATTGTTATACTCGTTATTGAAGGTAAAGAGAATATTGGGCTTGTGCAATGTCCGTCATGGTGTCCGTCGGTCTGTCCATCCAATTCTCCTTATCTATGGCAAAGTAAATTAAATTGTCAAGATTGGGGCTCTACGATAACTGGGGACTGGCAAATCGACAAATTCGATAGCTAAAAACCGATAAATCCACTTATTTCGCACACCCTTACAGCTAGAACTACTAAATATAAAGCTATAGTAACCTCCAAAACACTGCATCAAAAATTTTGGAGCCACGCCCACCCATTCCACCCCCGAACCTCCTGCATTTTTTAATCAGAAAAGCCTATAACTCCCACATTTTTTGAGCTTGCGCCTCCAAATTTGTTACCATAGGTGATGGTAACACCCCGGAAATTAAATCAAAAGTTTGAATGCCACGCCCACCAATACCTCCCTAGCCACGCCCAGCCGCCCCAACGCTTCGTCAAAAACGGGAATGCGAGTATCTTTCAGAGTTGTGGAGCTAGAGCCACCAAATTAGGTAGGAAGAAAGCTGGCAAGAACCTTCAAAAATCTGAATCTAAGCTTTGGAGCAACGCCCACTCATTCCACCCACCTTTCTCCAATTGTTACAAACTTTGAGCTAGAGTCACCAACTTTGGTATGAATATAGCAATGGGCATTTCACAAAGATCTGCATCCAAAATTTGGACGCCATGCCCCCCATAGACACCAAATCTGCATCAAAAATTTGGATGCCACGCCCACCCATACCACTCTTAGCCCCCCTTCCCTTACCTTTTATGAATAATGAGCTAGAGTTTGGTATGAAGATAGCAATAGACATTTCACAATGATCTGCATCCAAAATTTGGATGCCAAGCCAAGCCATAGACACCAAATCTGCATCAAAATTTGCATTTAGGCTAGTCTTTACCGGTTTTTATACTGGTAACGAGTATACCGCAGTAGGTTGCGTGCGAATGCAACGATTCCACTTATTTTTTGGTTGGTGAATTGCGAGCCGCTGTTGAATGTGCGCTGACTTATGTAACTTATTGTAATTATTGGCAACTATAGCTATAGCCTCTGCGGATTATTGATATTGCATTTATTTCACCCAAAAAAATTAGTCTATTAATATTATTTATACCACATACCATACCACATTAAAATTTAGACTTTGTACGACTTGATTTTTGAATGTAAGATGAGTGCTGACATTGAGTTATATAAATTGTTTTAATGAGCATTGCAAACAATCAGCTAATTTCAATGATGTAATAGAAAATCGATTGTATTTCAATTAGTGTTGTCATTAATTTGAATTATGTATGTTGCGAAAAAAATGGAGAGAAGTGAAACACTTTGTTATTGTTGTTAAATGTTTAAAAGCAGCATCGTTCGAATGAATTTACATTTAGTTAAATCAAAGAATCTCAAGAGCTTGCAATTTGAAAGAGCAAGCAAAATAGCTTTTTCTCGTCAGGCAGATGGCGATAGGCAATAACGCTATTTTGCTTTGTTTTGCATGTAAGCGAGCTCGATAGCGAATAGCATGTGCATTTGTTTCTGTTAAAGTTTCCCTAGCACCAACAAGATTCAAGAAAACGGCCACGCACTGCACGCTGTGTGTGTTTAGCATACATGCAAATATTTCAATGTGTGTGTAACATCGCTACACAAGCAAAAAGTTTTCTTGAATCTCTTTTGCACTTGCTATGCCGAGCGGTTTCTTGTGTTGCTTCTGCTTTAGAATTTAGGCAAATGACTTGGGCAAAAGGACGTGTGGAATACACTTTCGCAATTTGTATGCATCGCAGTATAGCTGTATGATGGTTGCGATGACAAAATGATTGGGAAAGAGTCATATAGCTGAAAACATGAAAGAGTATGTATGACGAGCAATGCAAAACTGATAAATGCCTGCTTATTTTAGTAGACGCTTGTTAATTTTGCTGTTCGCCTGATGAGCAAATGTTCGATGAGCACCAAAACTGCCTTGGAAGTATTGTTCTTCTGGTTTTTCTTGGGTTTTTTGTAGGCAAATAATACAAATTTAATATAAAATTTGGCTGTTTAGCGTTTGCCGAAATTCATATTAGTTGAGAAAGGTCAATGAATTGCCTGGCAAATGGTACGCATACATTAAAATATGGACATGCATAGAGACAGGGACACACACATGCTTATGGTAGCTAGCCTTTCGGCTAGCAAAAATCCAAAATCAATGCCTGGCTACCACCAAAACTGCCTACATATATATTATATATGTATGTTTTTATTAATTCGCTCATTTGCTGTGCAGGTGCTAGGTCGACGCAGTAAAATAAGCAATAAAATAAGCGCACATAAGGAATACAAGGAAAAAAATGGGGGTACAGCAATTGAAGAAGCCACTGCGCGCTAGAAAATCGCAGGCTAGCGGCGGATACACAGAGTATGGCTGGCTGGTTGTGCTATCAACCAAAAGGTTGTAGCAAAGTTAGGAGTCGAAATGGCTGGCGAATGACACACGAAGCACGAGAAAAGCCCGAAGTGCGCTCTCAGAGCGAGTGGTAGCTACGGTTAGTTACGTTACGAGTTCCAATTGTATAATGGAATTTTGCTGTTTGGCAGCTCTATTTAGTGAATTCTTGTTGGTGCATGCGAGCTTTTTACATTTTTGCTGGGCCTGCTTGTAAAGATTTTTGTTATTTATCCTCGTTATCTTTCTCGGTATTTGCAAAGTTTAAAGTCTTACCTTCGGTAACAAGTATAAAATTCACTCGTCAAAACGCTTAAGCTATCTTTTTAAATTTTCATATAATAACTCCAATAAGATTATTTTTAAGCTTGTTTGACCGATATGTGAGCAATAAAAATAAAATAGTTTACTGTCTATGAAACCAATAACAATTTAAAGCCAAAGTGTACAACTTGCTTTATTAGTTTTGAGTGCCCTCCTTAATAGCCAAAATACATAGAAAACTTATAAGACAGAAATTATATTAAAGTATTTTACGTTTTGATATACAATTGCGCAGAGTTCATTATAATCTATATTCAGCTAATTCAGTTCTCTAGCGATGCACACAAATTCCAAAAGTGTGTTCAGTAGTGTACATGTCGAAGACACAGACAAAGAAAATATATCAAAAGAGTGAAAACGTTGCAGTTGGACGCAACCGACTGCGGTACACTCGTTACCAGTATTAAAACTGGTAAAAAGAGGCCTGATTGCAAAGGGGTACGGATGCCGCAGGGGTGTACGCTACCTTAAAGATTCTCCGATGCAGATGCGGATGCCACCAGCTACTTTCCTTCCAAATTTGGTGACACTACCTCCAAATATATAACCGGTGGGGGAAGGGGGGCTGTGGTGGTAAAGGTGAGCGTGGCATTCAAATTTTTGCTGCAGATCTTTGTGGGATGTCTTTTGCTATATTCATACCAAATTTGGTGATTCTAGCTCAAAGTTTGTTAAAGGTGGTGGAAGAGTGGTCAGAGAGGGGAGGCATGTGGATGGGCGTGGCGTCCAAATTATTTTGGGGGTTGCTAATGGCTAACTTCTTACGAATCTTGGTAGTTCTAGCTGTAAGGATGTGCGAAATATGTGGACTTATCGGTTTTGAGTTATCGAATTTATCGATAAGCCAGCCCCCCAGTTATCGTAGAACGCCAATCTTGACACTTTATTTTTCAATGCCATAGCTAAAGAGAACTGGAAAGTTTCAGTTCTCTAGTTTGAAGGGTGTGGAAAAGACTTGCGCACAAACGGACGGACAAACTGACAGACACCATTTCGGACTTTGTACAAACCTAATTTGCTCTTTACCTTCGGTATCAAATATAAAAAGGTTATGCAAACATAAATAAATAACTCAAATATATTTAAGATGCATTAATATAAATAAGCTAGTACAAAATGTTAATTTATTGTTTCAGTTTGGCAAAATTACATGCTTTCATGAATTGACTTAGTGGTTATGCAATACACAGGAATAAGACACAATGCAAAGCAAGAACAAAGCATATAAAACTTGGTGGAAGATGTGTATTGTAAACAAAGAAGCAATAATCAAAACACGCTCAGCTGAATGTCGTTAGGGGAAACCCAGCGACCAGTTAACATATTCGTCATAACATTATTCGTCTATGAGTAAAATGAGTAAAAAGCTCGGTTTTCCCTAACCACAAACAGCTGCGCTGGTTTTGACTATTGCTTCTTTGTTTACAATACACATGCCGCCATGTTTTTAAACTCGATACCGAAGGTAAAGAGTATATTGGTTTTGTGTAATGTCCGTCATGGTGTCTGTCCGTCTGTCCGTCCGTATGTATGCAAGTTTTTTCCACACCCTTCAAGCTGGAGACTTGAAACTTTCCAATTCTCTGTATCTATGGGAAAGTAAATTAAAGTGTCAAGATGGCGGTTCAACGATAACTGTGGGGCTGGCTAATCGATAAATTCGATAGCTCAAAACCGATAAGTCCACATATTTCGCACATACTTACAGCTAGAACTACCAAATTTAGTGAGAAGATAGCTACAAGCAACCCCCAAAAAACTTAATCAAAAATTTTGCAGCCACGCCCACTCATTCCGCCCCCGACCCCCCTCGTTTTAAAGTCAAAAAACCTAAATCTCCCACAATTTTTGAGCCATAGCCACCAAATTTGGATCCAATATATATGTTGATGACCCCCCAAAAACTGCATCAAAAGTTTGGATACCACGCCCACCAATACTGCCCTAGCGGCCCCCATCCGCTCCAACATTTCGTCAGAAACGGGAATGCGTGTATCTTCCAGAGTAGTGTAGCTAGAGCAACCAAATTTGTTAGGAAGATAGCTGGCAACGACCCCCAAAAAACTGCATCAAAGTTTTGGAGACACGCCCACCCTTTCCGCCCCCAGCCTCACACATTTTGAAATCAGAAAAGCCTATATATCCCACAGTTTTTGAGCTAGAGTTACCAAATTTGGTGCCAAGATAGGTGTTGATGATCCCCAAAAAACTTCATCAAAAGTTTGGATACCACGCCCACCAATACTGCCCTAGCGGCCCCCATCCGCCCCAATATTTCGTCAAAAACGGGAATGCGTGTATCTTCCAGAGTAGTGTAGCTAGAGCAACCAAATTTGTTAGGAAGATAGCTGGCAATGACCCCCAAAAATTTGCATCACAGTTTTGGAGCCACACCTACCCCTTCCAACCCCCTTTCACCACTTTTTACAATCTTTTATCTAGAGTCACCAAGTTTTGTATGAAGATAGCAATTGACATCCCACATTGATCTGCAGCAAAAATTTGGATGCCACGCCCACCCATACCGCCCCCAGCCCCCCTTTCTAAGCTTTTACAAACTTCGAGCTAGAGTCATGAAATTTGGTATGAAGATAGCAATTGACATTCCACATAGATTTGGATAAAAAATTTGGATGCCACGCCCACCCATTACGCCCCAGCCACCCTTTCCCCACTGTTTACAATTTCCGAGCTAGAGTCACCAAATTTGGTATGAAGATAGCAATTGACATTCCACATAGATCTGCATCACAAATTTGGATGCCACATCCACCCATACTGCCTCCAGCCCCCCTTTTCACACGTTTTACAAACTTCGAGCTAGAGTCACCAAATTTGGTATGAAGATAGCCATTGACATTCCACAAAGATCTCCAGCAAAAATGTGGATGCTACACTCCCCAATACCGCCCCCAGCCCCCCCTTTCCTCACCTTTTATAAACTTTGAGCTAGAGTCACCAAATTCGGTGTGAAGATAGCAATTGACATTCTACAAAGATCTGCATCACAAATTTGGATGCCACTTCCACCTAATCTGCCCCCAGCCTCCCTCTCCAGAGCTTTTACAAACTTTGAGCTAGAGTCACTAAATTTGGTATGCATGCCCATCTGCATCAGAAAATTCTTAAGGCAGCGTACACCCCAGCCGTACCCGCTACCCTTTGCAATCAGGCCTGTTTTTACCGGTCTTAATACTTGTATCGAGTATACCGCAGTCGGTTGCGTCCGACTGCAACGTTTCCACTTTTTTGTTTATTTTTTGTTTGTTTTTTTTTGCACTGCTTGCTTGTTGGTGCGCAGTGATAGCTAGCTACATAGTTGCCTACGCAACTAAGTCAATTCTTCTATGCGTGTAATTTTGGGTGTATGCATGTGTGTGTGCCATTCGAGAATATGCAAAAGGCAACAACAACACGAGCTGGCTCGTCGTAGCCACGCAGTTTTGGTGGGCCTGGGCTTTGCAATAATTTTGATAATTTGTTTGGGCTAGCTCACGTGAGATTGTGTGCGTCCCTGTATATCTACATGTGCATATTTAAATGTATTTGCAATGGAATTCATTGACCATTCTCTAATATTATGAATTTCGGCAAACGCTAAACAGCCAATAATTAGATTACAATTTGGTGCATATTTGTATTATTTTCCTACAAAAAACCAAAAAACAATAGGCATAGACGAATAATGTAAATGATCTGTTAAACCAACAAGAATTCACTAGTGAATTCTTGTTGCTTAAATGTAATTTGAAAATTTAATCTCCTTATTTAATCTGTAAATACTTATTTGTGCTCTTAGATTTTTATACTCGATACCTAAGGTAAAGAGTATATTAGGTTTGTGCAATGTCCGTCATGGTGTCTATCCGTTCGCATAAACGCAAATTTGTCGACACCCTTCAAGCTAGAGACTTGCAACTTTCCATATATCTTTAAATTTAAAGTGTCAAGATTGGGGCTCTACACTAGCTGGACGGCTGGCATATCGATAATTTCGATAACTCAAAATCGATAGATCCACATATTTCGCACATCCTTAAAGCTAGAACTACCAAGAATGGTGAGAAGAAGGCTACTAGCAACTCCCAAAAAACTGCATCAAAAATTTTGAAGCCACCCCCACTCAATCCATCCCCAGCCATCCCACAGTTTGTAAACATAGGTGATGACGACCCCCATTAAAGTTTTGGAGCCATCACCACCCATTCCGCCCCCAGCTCCCTGCAGTTTGAAATCAGAAACGCCTATAACTTCCCCAGTTTATGAGCTAGAACCACCAAAATGGCTGCCAAGATAAGAGATGACGGCCCTCAAAATAAACTGCATCAAAACTTTGGAAACGACACGCAACCATACCGCCCTAGCCACCCCCAGTCACCCCAAAAATTCGTCAAAACGGGAATGCGTTTATCTTTCAGTGATGTTGAGCTGGAGTCAGTAAATTGGGTAGAAAAATACCTGGTAGCAGCTCCTAAATTTTGGATGCCACGTCAACCAAAAGGCGCCCAGCACTAACCCCCCCCCCCCCCCCATTAAAAAACTGGTTTGTGTATATCTTTTGGGCTGGAGCCACGAAGTTTAGCATGAAGATAACTGGTAACGAACCCCAAAGATCTGCAGCAAAAATTTGAATGCCTCACCCACCCAATCCGCCCCCAGCCCCCCTGCCAAACCTTTTACAAATCTGGGCTAGAGTCACAAAATTTGGAAAGAAAATAGCTGATGGCATCCCCATCTGCATCGGAGAATCTTTAAGGCAGCGTACACCCCTGCCGCATCCGTACCCCTTTATAATCGGGCCTCTTTTTACCGGCTTTCATACTGGTATCGAGTATGCCGCAGTCGGTTGCGTCTGACTGCAACGTTAAAACTTGTTAATTTTTGTTACATGAATTTTAACATTTTCTCATTTTAACCACTGCTGTAATGCTGCACATATGAATGCTGAGTATTTGTCTGCTTTGATTTCTGTCGGTTTTCCCATTTAAAGGCCTGTACGCATGAGCCCCGTACAGCTCCCGTACCGTATACATGAGTTTTACGGACCTTAACGAGCAGTGCTAAAAAATGTACATATTGTGGAGGTTGGTTGATAACTTTTTCTAAAATAATCGCAAGTGCAACTGTGTTTTGTGCACTTAAATTCAAAATAATGATTCACTTCCAAAGCGCGCTACTTTTGTGATTGAGTACAACCAATAACTATATACTTATTGGTGCAGCTAACGCCCTGCTGCTGGCGGTTGTTAAAAAAAAGGCAGGCTGCAAAACCAAAAAGCATTTTAGTGAACCCATATTTGATGGGCAGAGCTGAGATTACCATACATAACTGAAACCACTCAAAAGACTCAAAGCAAATTCACCTTACTGATCTATACCCTATAATAGATCAGTGCCAGTACAATCTAGTTTATATGTTATTTAAATTGTATCTTATTAATTAGTTAATATATTTTTATTAAATACTACTTGCGCAGCATTGACTGCCAAAACAATAAGCATGGCTCTATTGTAGCCTGAACTAGGGCAACTTTGTTACAATTTTCCGAAAAATTTATATGCCAGCTCTTGCCCAACAATTTCCAATTTCCTCCCACGCGCATTGGACGATTACGTTATTAAAGTGCAAACTGCTCGTAATGCCCCACAGAGCAGTTTTCTCCGAATCCCTATTCAAATTTTCGAATGTACTTTTGTTTGCCGACATCTTGTTTCACTTTTAAGGCCCGTTAACAATTGCTGAACATTGATTCCATCAGTAACAACAGCACAGCTTTTATTTAACATTTTCATTGTTCAACACTAAGCTACTGCTTGTAACTAACAGAGCTGCATACCAGAGTTTCGTAATACGGTATGGGTGATGTACGAGACTGTTTTTTTTATATGAAGTTTCTACGGTACGGGCGATGTACTAGCATCTGCGTAGAGGCCTTAATCGAATACTTTTAAAAAGCACGCTTTGCTTCTAACTAGTCTCTGCCTTGAACTTCGACTAATGTCGCAAATTTAGAATAAATGTATATGCATGATAGAAATTGTTTGTTTTCAACTTAATGAAAATCCATATTATATTTTTATACCCGTTACCGAAGGTATGGAGTATATTGGTTTTTGCAATGTTCGTCATGGTGTCTGTCTGTTCGTCAGTATGGTTTCAAATTTATTCCACACCCTTTAAAGCTAGAGACTTGAAACTTTCCAATTCTCTTTATCTATCAAATAGTAAATAAAAGTGTCAAGATGGGGGCTCTACGATAACTGGGGGGCTAGCAAATCTATAAATTCGATAGCTCAAAACCGATAAATCCACACATTTCGCACATCCTTACAGCTAGAACTACAGAATTTGGAAAGAAGATTGCTACTAGCAAACTTCAAAAAACTGCATCAAAAATTTTGGAGCCACGCCCACCCACTCCGCCCCCAGCCCCCAATATTTTGAAATCAGAAAAGCCTATGTCTCCCACAGTTTTTGAGCTATAGCCACCAAATTTGGTGCCAAGATGTGTGATGATGAACCCAAAAACCGCATCAAAATTGGAGCTAGGGTCACCATATTTTGTAGGAAGATAGCTGGTAACGACCCCAAAATATCTGCATCGAAGATTTGCAGCCACGCCCATCCATACCTCCGCAGCCCCCCATTCCCCACTTATTACAATTTCTGATTAGTAGTTGCTGTCTCTGGTTGCTGTTTGTAAAATTGTTCTCTTAAATGTTATTTGAAAATTTAATCTTCTTATTTAATCTGTAAATACTTATTTGTGCTCTTAGATTTTTATACTCGATACCTAAGGTAAAGAGTATATTAGGTTTGTGCAATGTCCGTCATGGTGTCTATCCGTTCGCATAAACGCAAATTTGTCGACACCCTTCAAGCTAGAGACTTGCAACTTTCCAAATATCTTTAAATTGAAAGTGTCAAGATTGGGGCTCTACATTAGCTGGACGGCTGGCATATCGATAATTTCGATAACTCAAAATCGATAAATCCACATATTTCGCACATCCTTAAAGCTAGAACTACCAAGAATGGTGAGAAGAAGGCTACTAGCAACTCCCAAAAAACTGCATCAAAAATTTTGAAGCCACCCCCACTCAATCCATCCCCAGCCATCCCACAGTTTGTAAACATGGGTGATGACGACCCCCATTAAAGTTTTGGAGCCATCACCACCCATTCCGCCCCCAGCTCCCTGCAGTTTGAAATCAGAAACGCCTATAACTTCCCCAGTTTATGAGCTAGAACCACCAAAATGGCTGCCAAGATAAGAGATGACGGCCCTCAAAATAAACTGCATCAAAACTTTGGAAACGACACGCAACCATACCGCCCTAGCCACCCCCAGTCACCCCAGAACTTCGTCAAAACGGGAATGCGTTTATCTTTCAGTGATGTTGAGCTGGAGTCAGTAAATTGGGTAGAAAAATACCTGGTAGCAGCTCCTAAATTTTGGATGCCACGTCAACCAAAAGGCGCCCAGCACTAACCCCCCCCCCCCCCATTTAAAAAACTGGTTTGTGTACATCTTTTGGGCTGGAGCCACGAAGTTTAGCATGAAGATAACTGGTAACGAACCCCAAAGATCTGCAGCAAAAATTTGAATGCCTCACCCACCCAATCCACCCCCAGCCCCCCTGCCAAACCTTTTACAAATCTGGGCTAGAGTCACAAAATTTGGAAAGAAAATAGCTGGTGGCATCCCCATCTGCATCGGAGAATCTTTAAGGCAGCGTACACCCCTGCCGCATCCGTACCCCTTTATAATCGGGCCTCTTTTTACCGGCTTTCATACTGGTATCGAGTATGCCGCAGTCGGTTGCGTCTGACTGCAACGTTAAAACTTGTTAATTTTTGTTACATGAATTTTAACATTTTCTCATTTTAACCACTGCTGTAATGCTGCACATATGAATGCAGAGTATTTGTCTGCTTTGATTTCTGACGGTTTTCCCATTTAATCGAATACTTTTAAAAAGCACGATTTGCTTCTAACTAGACTCTGCCTTGAACTTCGACTAATGTCGCAAATTTAGAATAAATGTATATGCATGATAGAAATTGTTTGTTTTCAACTTAATGAAAATCCATATTATATTTTTATACCCGTTACCGAAGGTATGGAGTATATTGGTTTTTGCAATGTTCGTCATGGTGTCTGTCTGTTCGTCCGTATGGTTGCAAATTTATTCCACACCCTTTAAAGCTAGAGACTTGAAACTTTCCAATTCTCTTTATCTATGAAATAGTAAATAAAAGTGTCAAGATGGGGGCTCTACGATAACTGGGGGGCTAGCAAATCTATAAATTCGATAGCTCAAAACCGATAAATCCACATATTTCGCACATCCTTACAGCTAGAACTACAGAATTTGGAAAGAAGATTGCTACTAGCAAACTTCAAAAAACTGCATCAAAAATTTTGGAGCCACGCCCACCCACTCCGCCCCCAGCCCCCAATATTTTGAAATCAGAAAAGCCTATGTCTCCCACAGTTTTTGAGCTATAGCCACCAAATTTGGTGCCAAGATGTGTGATGATGACCCCCAAGAACCGCATCAAAATTGGAGCTAGGGTCACCAAATTTTGTAGGAAGATAGCTGGTAACGACCCCAAAATATCTGCATCGAAGATTTGCAGCCACGCCCATCCATACCTCCCCAGCCCCCCATTCCCCACTTATTACAATTTTCGAGCTAGAGTCACCAAATTTGGAAGGAAGATAGCAATTGACATTCCACATAGATCTGCAGCAAAACTTTGGATGCCACGCCCATCCATACCTCTCCCAGCCCCCCATTCCCCACATATTACAAACTTCGAGCTAGAGTGACCAAATTTGGAAGGAAGATAGCAATTGATATTCCACATAGATCTGCAGCAAAACTTTGGATGCCACGCCCACCCATACCGCTCCCAGCCCCCCATTCCCAACATATTACAAACTTCGAGCTAGAGTCACCAAATTTGGAAGGAAGATAATTGGTGGCATCCCCATCTGCATCGGAGAATCGTTAAGGCAGCTTACACCCCTGCCGCATCCTTACCCCTTTGCAATCAGGCCTCTTCTTACCGGCTTTAATACTGTTAACGAGTGTACCGCAGTCGGTTGCGTCCGACTGGAACGTTTCCACTTGTTCTTTTACGTAATTTGTCTCTGAGGGTAATTCAAGTTATAATTTCGTACTTCAGTGTTCAGTTTTTGACATGTTTCAAATATGACATTTAAATAATATTTTGTATTACCTTTTGATAATCTGAGTAGTAAAATTCATCTTTAAAACAATCTATCCCTGGATGTAAAAACTCAATGTGTCTCTCTGCGTACGTTTGTATGTCTGTTAGCTTTAAGTTACACTTCAGTGCTTTTATTTTGCTCTCTGCATTTATTATTTCTACACATTCTCTTTGGAAAATATGGAATATCTTTGTCATCATGAAAATATAAAACAATATATTTAACGCATAAATATTCTTTTATGTTTTCCTTTGCTTTCGCGTTTGTTATTTCTGTATATGTTATTTTAATATTTTTCTTGTGAAAATAATTGGTTACCTCTGTCACTTAGTTTATTCAATTTGTCTGTAATAATAGTTTAACGGTCTTCTCTTGATTTGGAAGTAACCTTGATTGTCTTCTTGCGCACTATGGATTGTTGCACAGGTGGGTTATCTTTTTTCCTCTCCCGATAGATTTTCGTTTAGTTGTACGCGTGACAATGCGTCCGCTACATGATTTTCTTTCCCTGGTAAATACTTGATTGTTGAATGAAATTCGTTTAGTTTGTAACATATTGGCTTATGATTTTGAGTTAGGACTGCTCCTAAAGCAACAAAGCATATATATAAAGCATATGTTGTAAGACAAAATGGTTTGTTATAATCTGCATGTATTAAACTGGGGTCGGATTTTAAAAGTATTTTTAGTTTTTCGAATGCTATGATGTATGATTTATCTTTAATATCTACTTTGGCTCCTCTTTTTAATTTTATTGTCAAAGGATTGACGATGTTAACAAAATCGGGGATGAATTTTCTATAAAATCTACACAAACCTAAAAAATTTGTTATTTCTTTTGGATTCTTTTGTATAAGTTAGTTCCTTACTGCATTTAATTGGTTTGGATTTGGTTTTATACCTTTTATTGTTACAACATGTCCTAAAAATTCAGTTTCCTTTTTTTTAGAAACCACACTTGTCTAATTGCAATTTTAAGTTGGCTTCAATTAGATTTCTAAATACCTTATTTAGTGACAAAATATGCTCTTCCTATGAAGTGGAGTAGATTATAATGTCATCTTAATACTTCAAAGATTATGGATCCAAAAGAGTTTTTAAGGCCCGATTTCTCAATGTCCGGTTAGTCAACTTATTCTAAGTTTAGTCGAATTTGAGTTTCTCAATGTTCGGCTAGGAGTATATGAGAAACAAAATAACTGGAAGGCTGGGTCTCGGTTAAAATTTATAGTGCGTTGAAGTCACGGTATATCGATAAGAATCATCGATAAGGCAAACAGCTGTCTCTTCAATTGTATATACCAGGTATACTGGTATGAAATGAGCGTTTTTTTGTGAAAATAAAACACTTATTCTTAAGGGAAAGTAAGTAACATTTTATTCAAAGTATTGGCCATTGTTTTTTACACATTTTTACCACCTTTCTGGCAATTTGTGGATACCACGCCAGTAAAATTGATCGTCTTTTAAAGCAAACCATTCAGACACCCAATTTTCGACCTCCTTGTAGGAATCAAAGTGCTGCTCAGCCAATGCGTGTCCCATCGATGAAAACAAATGGTAGTCGGAAGGAGCCAAGTCTGGTGAATACGGCGGGTGGGGTAGCAGCTCCCAGCCAAGTGTTTTGAATGTATCCTGAACCGGTTTTGCTTTGTGTGCAGGTGCATTGTCATGGAGCAAAATTACCTTGCCGTGTCTTCTGGCCCATTCTGGTCGTTTCTCGATCAATGCATGGTTCAAATCGATCATTTGTTGTCGGTAGCGATCAGTATTAGCGGTTTCACCAGGTTTTAGGAGCTCGTGGTACACCACACCTTTCTGGTCCCACCAAACACACAGCATTGTCTTCTTGCCGAATCGATCTGGTTTTGCAGTCGATGTTGATGGTTGTCCCGGATTAACCCATGATTTTTTCCGTTTAGGATTCTTAAAATAAATCAATTTTTCATCGCCAGTAACAATCCGATGCAAAATCGATTTTCTTTCGTGTCTTTGAAGCAAAATTTCAAAAGTGTTTTTTCGGTTTTCCATCTGTCTTTCATTCAACTCATGTGGCACCCATTTTCCACACTTTTGGATCTTTGCCATAGCTTTTAAACGGTCAGAAATTGTTTGTTGTGCAACATTTAACATTTCTGCAATTTGCTTTTGACTCAAAGTGTCATCTCCATCCAATATCGTTTGCGATTCGTCGTATTCAAACTTTTTTGGTGGTCTTCCACGTTCTTCATTTCTCACATCAAAATCATTATTTCTGAACCGTTGGAACCATCTTTTGCATGTTGCTTCTGATAGAGCATGATCACCATATGCCTCGACAAGCATTCGATGCGACTCTGCAGCACTTTTCTTCAAATGAAAACAAAAAATTAATGCTTTCCGCAAATCATCACTTTCTGGTACAAAATTTGACATTTTTAACACGATGAAAAAATATGATGTTGTCTGCTCAATGACTTGATGTATACTAAATATGTTTCACAGATTTCATAGCAAACAAACAAAAAAAAAACAAGTAAGAAGGCTCTAGTCGGGAGAGCCCGACTAGAAGATACCCTGAACCCAGTTGCAATAAATATATTTAATTTATATAAGACTTTGGTATACTGGCTTAGCTTCCATCGATTAAGTTCAATATCTCCGGTGTTTCTCAACCGATTTGGACGAAATTTTCAGAAAAGTTCTATCATTATCCATTACTTCAACCCTCATTTTTACATTTTCCAAATTCTATTCTTTTGCTATCGATTCCATGTGTTTATCGGAAATCAGAATAGTTATCGATAATTTAAAGTAAAATTGTTTTGCTCATGGTGTAGGAGAACTTATATCCAAAATCTGAAGTCTGTAGCTTTTGTAGTCTTTGAGATCCAAGCGTTCATACAGACGGACAGACAGACGGACAGACGGACATGGCTATATCGTCTCGGCTGTTGATACTGATCAAGAATATATATGCTTTATAGGGTCGGAGATGCTTCCTTCTGCCTGTTACATACTTTTGCACAAAACCATTATACCCTTATTTACCCATTTTATGGGTTAAGGGTATAAAAATAAGGGCTCGTTCGCAACAAATGTTCCCTATCGAGACATTTGTATCTTGACGCTCACTTCATACCGGTAAACCTGGTATATTGTAATATTTAAGCAAAATGGCATCGCATAACAGAGTTTTTTATATCCATGCACCGGATACGCAATTTTACGAAACAGAGCTAAAAGTAAATAACTCGAGAAGTTATAGGGATAGGGTGAACTATTTTTAATTGATATAAATGATGCCAAATTTGTACAGCGGTTCAGGCTAACAAAATCTACATGCTTTTGGTCCGCGTACTCTTTGCGTGATTTTTTTTTTTTTAATTTTCACCACAACACCAGTTTGCGTAGAGGGCTGAGCAGCAATTTTCTTCCAGGCTTCGTCCTGCTTCTACGTAACGGCGTCGCTCTTTTTGCAGTCTGAAATATTCTGAATCGACTCCACTAGTTCCACCAAGATTTTCCCATGGAACCGTTTGCAATCAGGCGTGTTCATTTTAATTTTATTTTTTATATATTTAAAATATGAAAAATTTGCCAGTCACCAACCAAAACAGTAAGAAGGCTCTAGTCGGGAGAGCCCGACTAGAAGATACCCTGAACCCAGTTGCAATAAGTATATGAAATTTATGCAAGACTTTGGTAAATTGACTTAACTTCAATCGCTTAGATTCGATATCTCCGGTGTTTCTTTACCGATTTGGACGATATTTTCAGAAAAGTTCTATCGTTACCCATTACTTAAACCCTAATTTTTACATTTTCCAAATTCTATATTTTTGCTATCGATTCCATGTTTATATCGGAAATCAGAATAGCTATCGATAATTTAAAGTAAACTTGTTTTGCGCATGGTGTAGGAGAACTTATATCCAAAATCTGAAGTCTGTAGCTTTTGTAGTCTGGACAGACGGACATGGCTTTATCGTCTCGACTGTTGATGCTGATCAAGAATATATATACTTTATGGGGTTGGAGATGCTTCCTTCTGCCTGTTACATACTTTTGCACAAAACCATTATACCCTTTTTACCCATTTGAACGACACCGTCATCGACAAACCCTTCCACTTCATCGCGGCAAGAATTGTAGTGCCAGCCTCTTTTTATAGAAATTTCGTCAAATAACAGACAGCTTGCCTACTGGTTTCGGTTATGCTTGAAAATATTTGACGTAATTTGCTCGATAAGTTTTCATTAAAACCCGGAACCATATATTTAATTGGAGCCCACCTTGTCAAGGATGTTTTTGACGGAAAATTCAAACCCAAAGTATCCCGCATGAAATCATTCGTTTTATTGATTTGTGCAATAATTTTCTCATCTTCTTCCCATGATTGCTTATTTTTTTAGCAGCATTTTACAAACGGACTTTGTATTTGTGTATACATTTTTCTTATTACTAAAAACACCGAGCACTTTGCTATCAAATCTGCTTTGTCTGAAACCGCGTCTTTGCAGTTTGTGAGAACGTAAGGCACTTCGCAGGCTTGTACCTTACCCTTAAAATAATTTACTTACTTACCAATACTTATTTTTATAAAACAATTCATTTTTCTCCTTCTGAAGACAGTTGGAGCAAAATTCATTGTTTTCTACTGTAGAAATTAATAAATTGTTTGTGGACGGACTACTTTTGGACGGACTTGAACTTTCGTTAAAAGATTCCCAAATGCTTTTATTTTTAATCTTTAAAATGTAAAAAATCTCCCAAATCAAAAGACTCTACGCTCACCCTGTCCACTGCCTGAATAGCCTTTTGGTTGTTATTAATTCGCTCATTTGCTTTGCTGGTGCTAGGTCGATGCAAAAGGATTCGCAATAAAATAAGCGCACATGAGGAATACAAGGAAAACAAGTGGAAACGTTCCAGTCGGACGCAACCGACTGCGGTATACTCGTTACCAGTATTAAAGCCGGTAAGAAGAAGCCTGATTGAAAAGGGGTACGGATGCGGCAGAGGTGTACGCTGCCTTAAAGATTCTCCGATGCAGATGGGCACGCCACCAATTATCATCCTTCCAAATTTGGTCTATCCATACCACCCCCAGCCCCCCTCTCACCACATATTATACCGCAGTCGGTTGCGTCCGACTGGAACGTTTCCACTTGTTCTTTTACGTAATTTGTCTCTGAGGGTAATTCAAGTTATAATTTCGTACTTCAGTGTTCAGTTTTTGACATGTTTCAAATATGACATTTAAATAATATTTTGTATTACCTTTTGATAATCTGAGTAGTAAAATTCATCTTTAAAACAATTTATTGTTTTTTCTATCACTGGATGTAATAACTCAATGTGTCTCTCTGCGTACGTTTGTATGTCTGTTAGCTTTAAGTTACACTTCAGTGCTTTTATTTTGCTCTCTGCATTTATTATTTCTACACATTCTCTTTGGAAAATATGGAATATCTTTGTCATCATGAAAATATAAAACAATATATTTAACGCATAAATATTCTTTTATGTTTTCCTTTGCTTTCGCGTTTTTCATTTCTGTATATGTTATTTTAATATTTTTCTTGTGAAAATAATTGGTTACCTCTGTCACTTAGTTTATTCAATTTGTCTGTAATAATAGTTTAACGGTCTTCTCTTGATTTGGAAGTAACCTTGATTGTCTTCTTGTGCACTATGGATTGTTGCACAGGTGGCTTATCTTTTTTCCTCTCCCGATAGATTTTCGTTTAGTTGTACGCGTGACAATGCGTCCGCTACATGATTTTCTTTCCCTGGTAAATACTTGATTGTTGAATGAAATTCGTTTAGTTTGTAACATATTGGCTTATGATTTTGAGTTAGGACTGCTCCTAAAGCAACAAAGCATATATATAAAGCATATGTTGTAAGACAAAATGGTTTGTTATAATCTGCATGTAGGCCGTCAGCCGTCAGGTGCTACAGGGGGATGATCACGCAGTGTCTAATGCCGGTACTTGTACTGGTATCTAGGCTGCGTGCCGTATCTGTAGCGCACTGGCGGAAGTGCGACTATACTCTCCTCGCGAGGGCGGCTGGAAACAGGCTCTTGGTTACGTCATGTCTCTGCCAATGAGTGCTGGCAAATCGTAGTCGGGCGAGAGAAGACAACTCTCCAAATCACCTCAAGCTAAGGTGGAACAGCATACGCCGATGGTTGCGTGGCCGGGGAGAAGCTCGGTCTCTAGTATGCGGACTCAGGGGGAACAACCGACCCACCCTGTTTTATGTAGGCTTCCCGCGGTACATGGGCTCTGCCGCGGGTGACGATCCCCTTCCCTATTACTCGTGGGAACAATATGAACTCTAACACTAACAACATAACAATAAACAAAGAGGCCGGCACTTGCCCAAAGTCGGATGGGACTAATAATCCCTCATCTTCTGCGCTGCCCGGTAAGCCAGCGGGCAGTGCTATTCCAGGTGTACGAGATAAGGTTCCGGACAGGCAGCCGAGTCGTGGGGCGAGACCTGGATATAAGGTGCCGGCTAGAGCTCCGCAGAGCATACATGCGGCGGGCTCAGCCTCCACCCCAAACCGGGCCTCAATCTCGATAAAACCGAGCATGCCCGGACCTAAGAAACCGTCGTACAACGACAAGAGACGTGCTGCGGGTATCTTCACCCGGAACCTGTCTGGCACAGAAACATCGCCAGAAGGTTCGCAGCTGGTGGAGTGGGCAAAATCAATTTTGCCCGATTTTCATCCAGCTCCAGCGAAAGAGCCAGATGCCGCTAAGCCAAAGCGGCAGCTACCGGAAGCTAGTAGCGCACCACAAGCCAAGCGGTCGCGCCAGCAGCTCGGGACGAAATCATACGCCGAGGTGACGAGGGGTAAGGTTCTTCTCGGTGTCCTGGATAAGGGCAGCGAGGGGGGCCAAATCCCGAGGAACCAGTGGCCGTGGGTGGAGAACGAGCTGCAAGGAGCCTTTATGCAGATCATGCTGGGAAATGGAGGACCACCGCCCGTATACCAAGATGCCGGCTGGCATCAAGGTTGCGTGAAGGTGGTGGCATGCGCAGATATGCACTCAGCCAAGATCTACAAAGAGGCCATTTCTGCCCTGGGTGAGGTCTACCCTGGGGCCAAGTTGGAGGCTGTGGACTGGAAGGATGTGCCAAGCAGGCCTAGGGCTCGAGTATGGGTATCGGCTAAACCCGATGATCCGGCCGAGATTCTAAAGGTCTTCCAATTTTGCAACCCTCAGCTGCCGTCAAGCAACTGGCGGGTGGCAAAATTGGAAAAGGCGGATGGTCCACGGCGCCAGATTCTCTTGGTGCTGAACGACAATACTGTCGAGCACCTCGCCAAGTCCGGCGACACCTTACAGTACGGCTTTAAGACCGTGGCTGTTAGGGTGTATCGCTCGGACAAGGCCAACGAGTCCGTCGTGCAAGAGCCGGATCTGGAGATCGACCACGACGAGGATCTAGATGAGGAGGAGCTATTAGGCTATGCGTCTGAGACATCAGAGCTAGCTCGAGATCTCTCCCGGCTAGGCCACATCGGGGGAGACATAGAGGTAGAAGACGATGAAGATGCCGACATTACTGTGGTGGAGAAGGATTTGAAGAATGTCCTTGAGACTTCTTCAGATAAATCTACACCACAGTAAGGCAGCATCGGCTGCTCTTCTGCTGTACCTGGAGAGGGGTACAGTGGACATAGTCCTTATACAGGAACCCTGGGTGTGTGGTGGCAGGGTTTCTGGACTGAGGACACATGAACACAAGCTACTAGTAGCTGGAACCGAAGGTAGATATAGAACCTGCATACTTGCAAAAAGAGATTTAAACATATTTTTGCTCCCGAAGTATAGCGACGCAGACAACACTGCAGCGTGTCTGGAGCTGGAGACGGAACCAGTCCGACTAGCCTCTAGCTACTTCGCTCACGACCATAAGGGCGACCCTCCGCATCCGTCGCTTCGTCAGCTGATCGCCGACTGCGAGCTGGGAGGCCTTCGGCTAATAGTGGGCTGCGACGCAAATGCCCATCATCATCAGTGGGGAAGCACTGATACAAACGTAAGGGGTGAGTTGATTTTTGACTACCTTCTCAATACCAACATGCTTATTTGTAATAATGGTAAGGACCCGACCTTTATTATCAAAAACCGCAGGGAAGTCCTAGATATTACTCTTGTCTCTGCCTCTTTATGGGATCAAATCCTCTCTTAGAAGGTGCTGGATGAGCACTCCTTCTCGGATCACAGGTATATTGAAACCATACTACAGATCCAAAGTCCCAAACCAACTCAGTTCAGAAACTTAAGAAGAACTGATTGGCAGAATTACGCTGTTTCTCTGCAAAGACTGCTCCCTGAAACTCCACCTGAAGGGCCAAATACCGTCGAGTATACAACCTTTCTCATAAGAAAATTCAGTTAAGCGTGTGAAAACGCCCTGAATGCATCTTGTCCCATTAGCAGACCAAAAAGGAAAAAGAAACCTCCTTGGTGGACTGCTAAAATCGGAGAGTTGAGGGCAGCTGCCAGAAAACTCTTCAATAAAGCAAAGGCTCAAAATGACGAACAGACATGGGCTGACTACAAGGCAGGGCTCTCCGTGTTCAAAAAGGAGCTTCGCAAAGCAAAACGAACTTCTTGGAGAACTTTCTGCTCAGAGATAGACAGTACTTCCGAAGCAGCCAGACTAAGGAAGCTACTAAGTAAAACTCCTCAGACTCTTGGTTTCATCAAAAATGCAAACGATGAATGGACATCATCCAGTGAAGAATCACTAACCTTACTCCTGGACACACATTTTCCGGGGGGAAGTAGATCGCCAAGACCCTGTGATCTGCACGCTAGCGGGGAGACACAGAAGCTCTTGGAATTGCTCAGTGAATGCAATATCCATCGGGCAATTAAGAGCTTCAAACCCTATAAATCACCAGGAATAGACAATATCATTCCTGCCCAATTGCAGTCCGCGGGGAAATTAGCCATCAATTGGCTTAAGAACATATTCTCCAGGGTTTTTAAAAGTGGTATAATCCCGGGGCCATGGCTGGAATCGAAAGTAGTTTTCATCCCAAAAGCCGGAAAACCCTCGCACACAACCGCTAAAGATTTTCGACCTATCAGTCTCTCGTCTTTTCTACTGAAAACGATGGAGAGGCTGCTCTGTCTTCAATTGAGAAGCACTATTCCCATATCGCTTCTCTCACCAGTTCAGCATGCCTACCGAGACCGCACTGCATGCACTTACTGCATACATTGAAAAGTCTATACACAGGGAAAACTATACGCTAGTAGCGTTCCTAGACATAGAAGGAGCTTTCAACAACGTCACTCCTAAGACTATCACCGACTCGCTGACGGATTTGGGAGTTGACTCCCTGACTGTGCACCTGATCGATCAGATGCTCCAATGCAGGATCGTAAGGGCCGCACTGGGGGCAGTGACTGTCATAAAATCCGTTGATCGTGGAACCCCACAAGGCGGAGTCCTCTCTCCTCTTCTATGGAACGTAGCAGTAAACCAACTGCTGCTGTCCATGGATGGGGGAGGGTGCAAAGTGGTAGCCTATGCAGACGACGTTGCCCTAGCCTTTTCAGGCAAGTTCCCGCAGACGTTATGTGATTGAATGACGGAAGCCCTTGCTAGGCTTTACGGTTGGGCAAAAAGATCTGGATTAGGAGTTAATCCTGCTAAAACGGAGCTGGTTCTGTTTACGAGGAAATACAAAATTCCGTCTCTACAGCCACCAACTCTAGATGGGGTTGAACTGTCCTTTAGTGACTCAGCAAGATACCTAGGTCTAATTCTAGACAAGAAATTAAACTGGAATCTCAATACTGAAGAGCGTATAAGGAAGGCACATGTTGCTCTATACGCCTGTAGGAAGACAATCGGACTTAAATAGGGCATGACTCCGCAAGTTGTCCATTGGCTCTACACTGCGGTAGTCAGACCAATTTTATTCTATGGTGTTTCTGTCTGGTGGCCTGCACTTGACAAGAAAACAGTCACCAGGAAATTAGGAAGGGTGCAGCGAACTGCTGCGCTCTGCATAACAAGAGATTTACGTACGACCCCGGGTAACGCTCTTGATGCCATACTGCACTTCCTACCTGTCGAAATGATGGGGCGGAAAATAGCAACTAATTCAGCGCTCCGAATTAGGGAAGCCAAACAGTGGATAGGCCAGGACTTTGGACATTCAAGTATCTTGAAAAACAATCCACTCATACCAGACAATACGGATTATCAGATCCCACAGGTGTATTTA
Organism: Scaptomyza flava; assembly: GCA_030179655.1. Classification (NCBI taxonomy): domain Eukaryota; kingdom Metazoa; phylum Arthropoda; class Insecta; order Diptera; family Drosophilidae; genus Scaptomyza; species Scaptomyza flava. Next base: position 33,830,785 of record JARNME010000404.1, on the reverse strand, counting down.
GACACTCCCTTTACCACCCTAATCCCAACTAGAGAGAACTGGGAAGAAAGCTTGCCCGCAAGACCTGCGGAAGCTATAGAAATTTTTACAGACGGCTCAAAGCTGGACGGTAGAGTAGGAGGCGGCATTTTCTGCGCCAATTTTAACTTACGCAAAGCTTTTCGACTCCCTGACCACTGTAGCCTCTTCCAGGCAGAAGTGCTAGCAATTCAGGAGTCACTAAGTTGCATTCCACATAGGTGTAATGTCAGTAAAATCTATATCCTCACAGACAGCCAAGCAGCAATTAGATCGCTGGAGTCGTACACGTCGAACTCTAAGGCTGTTCATAACTGTCGCAAATCTCTAAGCGAGATGGCAGAGCAGTTTAGCATATGCCTGGTATGGGTCCCAGGACATAGGGACATAGAAGGCAACTGCATCGCTGATGAACTTGCCAGATTAGGAACTACCATGGAACTCTTTCCAAACTGGGGTCGGATTTTATAAGTATTTTTAATTTTTCGAATGCTATGATGTATGATTCATTTTTAATATCTACTTTGGCTCCTCTTTTTAATTTTATTGTCAAAGGATTGACGATGCTAACAAAATCGGGGATGAATTTTCTATAAAATCTTCACAAACCAAAAAAATTTGTTATTTCTTTTGGATTCTTTTGTATAAGTTAGTTCCTTACTGCATTTAATTGGTTTGGATTTGGTTTTATACCTTTTATTGTTACAACATGTCCTAAAAATTCAGTTTCCTTTTTTTTAGAAACCACACTTGTCTAATTGCAATTTAAAGTTGGCTTCCCTTAGATTTCTAAATACCTTATTTAGTGACAAAATATGCTCTTCCTATGAAGTGGAGTAGATTATAATATCATCTTAATACTTCAAAGATTATGAATCCAAAAGAGTTTTAAGGCCCGATTTCTCAATGTCCGGTTAGTCAACTTAGTCTAAGTTTAGTCGAATTTGAGTTTCTCAATGTTCGGTTAGGAGTATATGAGAAACAAACTAACTGGAAGGCTGGGTCTCGGTTAAAATTTATAGTGCGTTGAAGTCACGATATATCGATAAGAATCATCGATAAGGCAAACAGCTGTCCCTTGAATTGTATATATATTGTGTTATTTAAGCAAAATGGCATCGCATAACAGAGTTTTTTATATCCATGCACCGGATACGCAATTTTACGAAACAGAGCTAAAAGTAAATAACTCGAGAAGTTATAGGGATAGGGTGAACTATTTTAATTGATATAAATGATGCCAAATTTGTACAGCGGTTCAGGCTAACAAAATCTACATGCTTTTGGTCCGCGTACTCTTTGCGTGATTTTTTTTTTTTAATTTTCACCACAACACCAGTTTGCGTAGAGGGCTGAGCAGCAATTTTCTTCCAGGCTTCGTCCTGCTTCTACGTAACGGCGTCGCTCTTTTTGCACTCTGAAATATTCTGAATCGACTCCACTAGTTCCACCAAGCTTTTCCCATGGAACCGTTTGCAATCAGGCGTGTTCATTTTAATTTTATTTTTTACTAGGGGGTCCCCCCCTGCTCGCTTCGCTCGCCAACCCCCCTCACGCTGCGCGCTCGATTTTCGATGCAAGCAATTATAACGTTTGAAAATAACCGTGTGTTGAAGCCCCTGTGTATTCACTTGCACATCTGATGAAATCCTACATTTCCGTTTATACGACATAGTAAGTGCCCCGCTTACTTCGCTGCGCAGATAGTTTATATTATTTTAGCAATAAAAGATAGATGTAAAATAAATAAATTAGAAAATATTTAACAACATATTAAAGCAAAGTATTTAATATTCTCTTTTCCACGCCACCATTGAGGGAGAGAATCAGATGCGTAATTTTTTATTGTGGTTTCCCCAGTAGGCCTTATCCACTTGTTGAATTTAATTTGCAATTATTAACAACTGTTAAGAGCTTCTTGATAAACGATATTGGTTGTTTTTCCGTCAGGTGCTAATACAACTAAACTTTTTGGTGAACTGACTCTTGAGCAGGCTACATAAAATTGGCCATGAGAGAAGCAATCGTGTCTTAAATCTAGTCCGGCTAATTTGAGAGTTTGTCCCTGTGATTTATTGATTGTTAGGGCAAAGCAAACTTTTAAGGGAAATTGCAATCTTTTAAATTGAAATGGCAATTCAGAGTCAGAAAGTATTAATGGAATTCTCGGTATAAAAACCGTTTCCCCTATACCACTGCCAGTAAAGACCATTGCTTCGACAACATTCTTATGAAGGGCTTTAACTTGCAATCTTGTACCATTGCACAGTTTGGGCGGCTTCAAGTTGCGAATCAACATTACAGGTGAACCAATCTTTAAAGTTAATTTATGTTGAGGCAGGCCAGCCGGATTTAATGAATTAAGAAACTCGACGGGGTAATGAACTGCATCTTCGACTTCAGTCACAGAATCAATAGAGTTATATGTCATTTCTTCACTTTGAAATGATTTTAATAAAAACTCGTTTATTTCCAATGCATTGTCATTTCTCGCAGTCAAAATAGCACGTTCTGATTTTTCAGAGATATTTGTAATATCCGGAAATATTTTGAGAGTTAGTTCTTCAATACTTTTCACAACATGACACAAAGTTGATGGTAAAGTTATTTTGCCATCATGGGTTGGAAATAATCCATTTCCTATTTGAAGAAGCATTTCTGCAAATTCACCAGCTATGCTATCACCTTTTAAGTACACTCGCATATTTTTCGTTAATGCAATTTTCTGTATTTTGGGCCACAAAATTGAAGACTTTAAGCACGCATTTATTTCATCTGCTCTTGTTCCTCTGGGGATCACTGGAAGAGTTTGTCGAAAATCACCAGCTAAGAGAACAGTTATGCCACCCATTAAGTATTCACTATCTCGAATGTCTTTCAAAGATCGATCTACAGCTTCAAAAGCACCTTTATGGGCCATAGTACACTCATCCCAAACAATAAGCTTGCAATCTTTGAGCACAGCAGCCATATTAGATTGCTTTGAAATTGAGCAATGTGGTGTTTCTAAATGAATCAAATTAAATGGAATCTTAAGTGTAGAATGCGCTGTGCGACCACCATTAAGTAAAGTGGCTGCGATACCGGAAGAAGCAACGGCCTATGCAATTTTTTTACTTTGCCGTACCTTTGCCAATAATAAATTTAAAAGAAACGTTTTACCTGTTCCACCAGGTGCATCTAAAAAATAGATTTCTCCCTGTTCTGCTTCAACGCTATGTAGTATCTTTTCGTATACTTCCGAAACGTTTCCGAATTCTTTCACGTTCATTTCCGTCGTCACGTTCTTGTGCAGTACGATTAGATCGGTAATTAGCTTGGTTTGTAGCATTTCTGGTTCTTCTACCTAAATTGCTTCGTCTTATAGGAGGCATATCAAATATAAATAATTTTTTCACTAATCACGAACTAAACAAACACTAACTAAGTAAACACTCTGCACAAAACACAATCGTTCGACCAAAGCGTCACGACTTTTTCAAAACACGATATACGAATTTGTTTCGTGTATCAGTTGTCAAAAGCAAACTCAGTAGATTAGGTAACAGACAACTACGTTTTAGTTACAAATCATTTGTATGTGAAAAAGAAAAGGGCTATTTTTAGGGTTTTTACAGCAATAATTCTAATTTTTCTCGCCGTAAAAACCATCCTTGAACTTCAACGAACATTTAGAAAAAAGATTTGGCCAAATTGGTCCAGGCGTTGTTGAGTTATGCGCTTACCAACACATTTTGCGATTCATTTTTATATTATAGATATATTTAAAATATGAAAAATTTGCCAGTCACCAACCAAAACAGCAACAAACAAGTAAGAAGGCTCTAGTCGGGAGAGCCCGACTAGAAGATACCCTGAACCCAGTTGCAATAAGTATATTAAATTTATGTAAGACTTTGGTAAACTGACTTAACTTCAATCGCTTAAATTCGATATCTATGGTGTTTCTTTACCGATTTGGACGATATTTTCAGAAAAGTTCTATCGTTACCCATTACTTAAACCCTAATTTTTACATTTTCCAAATTCTATATTTTTGCTATCGATTCCATGTTTATATCGGAAATCAGAATAGTTATCGATAATTTAAAGTAAACTTGTTCTGCTCATGGTGTAGGAGAACTTATATCCAAAATCTGAAGTCTGTAGCTTGTGTAGTCTTTGAGATCCAAGCGTTCATACAGACGAACAGACGGACAGACAGACGGACATGGCTATATCGTCTCGACTGTTGATGCTGATCAAGAATATATATACTTTATGGGGTTGGAGATGCTTCCTTCTGTCTGTTACATACTTTTGCACAAAACCATTATACCCTTTTTACCCATTTGAACGACACCGTCATCGACAAACCCTTCCACTTCATCGCGGCAAGAATTGTAGTGCAAGCCTCTTTTTATAGAAATTTCGTCAAATAACAGACAGCTTGCCTACTGGTTTCGGTTATGTTTGAAAATATTTGACGTAATTTGCTCGATAAGTTTTCATTAAAGCCCGGAACCATATATTTAATTGGAGCCCACCTTGTCAAGGATGTTTTTGACGGAAAATTCAAACCCAAAGTATCCCGCATGAAATCATTCGTTTTATTGCTTTGTGCAATAATTTTCTCATCTTCTTCCCATGATTGCTTATTTTTTTAGCAGCATTTTACAAACGGACTTTGTATTTGTGTATAAATTTTTCTTATTACTAAAAACACCGAGCACTTTGCTATTAAATCTGCTTTGTCTTGTACCTTACCCTTAAAATAATTTACTTACTTACCAATACTTATTTTTATAAAACAATTCATTTTTCTCCTTCTGAAGACAGTTGGAGCAAAATTCATTGTTTCCTACTGTAGATATTAATAAATTGTTTGTGGACGGACTACTTTTGGACGGACTACTTTTGGACGGACTTGAACTTTTGTTAAAAGATTCCCAAATGCTTTTATTTTTAATCTTTAAAATGTAAAAAATCTCCCAAATCAAAAGACTCTACGCTCACCCTGTCCACTGCCTGAATAGCCTTTTTGTTGTTATTAATTCGCTCATTTGCTTTGCTGGTGCTAGGTCGATGCAAAAGGATTCGCAATAAAATAAGCGCACATGAGGAATACAAGGAAAACAAGTGGAAACGTTGCAGTCGGACGCAACCGACTGCGGCATACTCGACGCCAGTATTAAAACCGGTAAAAACAGGCCTGATTGCAAAGGTGTACGGATGCGGCAGAGGTGTACGCTGCCTTAAATATTCTCCGATGCAGATGGGGACGCCACCAATTATCTTCCTTCCAAATTTGGTGACTCTAGCTCAAAGTTTGTAAGAGCTGTGGAAAGGGGGTCTGGGGGCGGTATAGGTGGGTGTGGCATCCAATTTTTTGATGCAGATCAAAAATTTTTGATGCAGATCTTTATGGAATGTCAATTGCTATCTACATACCAATTTTGGTGACTCTAGCTCGAAAATTGTAATAAGTGGGCAAAGGGGGGCTGGGGGCGGCATGGTTAGGTGTGGCATCCAAATTTTTTATTCAGATCCTTGTGGAATGTCAATTGCTATCTTCATACCAAATTTGGTGACTCTAGCTAGAAGTTTGTAATATGTGGTGAGAGGGGGGCTGGGGGTGGTATGGATGGACCAAATTTGGAAGGATGATAGCTGGTGGCATCCCCATCTGCATCGGAGAATCGTTAAGGCAGCTTACACCCCTGCCGCATCCGTACCCCTTTGCAATCAGGCCTCTTCTTACCGGCTTTAATACTGGTAACGAGTATACCGCAGTCGGTTGCGTCCGACTGGAACGTTTCCACTTGTTCTTTTACGTAATTTGTCTCTGAGGGTAATTCAAGTTATAATTTCGTACTTCAGTGTTCAGTTTTTGACATGTTTCAAATATGACATTTAAATAATATTTTGTATTACCTTTTGATAATCTGAGTAGTAAAATTCATCTTTAAAACAATTTATTGTTTTTTCTATCACTGGATGTAATAACTCAATGTGTCTCTCTGCGTACGTTTGTATGTCTGTTAGCTTTAAGTTACACTTCAGTGCTTTTATTTTGCTCTCTGCATTTATTATTTCTACACATTCTCTTTGGAAAATATGGAATATCTTTGTCATCATGAAAATATAAAACAATATATTTAACTCATAAATATTCTGTTGTGTTTTCCTTTTCTTTCGCGTTAGTCATTTCTGTATATGTTATTTTAATATTTTTCTTGTGAAAATAATTGGTTACCTCCGTCTTTTTGTCAATTCACTTAGTTTATTCAATTTGTCTGTAATAATAGTTTAACGGTCTTCTCTTGATTTGGAAGTAACCTTGATTGTCTTCTTGTGCACTATGGATTGTTGCACAGGTGGCTTATCTTTTTTCCTCTCCCGATAGATTTTCGTTTAGTTGTACGCGTGACAATGCGTCCGCTACATAATTTTCTTTCCCTGGTAAATACTTGATTGTTGAATGAAATTCGTTTAGTTTGTAACATATTGGCTTATGATTTTGAGTTAGGACTGCTCCTAAAGCAACATTTCTGGCATATGTTGTAAGACAAAATGGTTTGTTATAATCTGCATGTATTAAACTGGGATCGGATTTTATAAGTACTTTTAATTTTTCGAATGCTATGATGTATGATTCATTTTTAATATCTGCTTTGGCTCCTCTTTTTAATTTTATTGTCAAAGGATTGACGATGCTAACAAAATCGGGGATGAATTTTCTATAAAATCTTCACAAACCAAAAAAATTTTTTATTTCTTTTGGATTCTTTTGTATAAGTTAGTTCCTTACTGCATTTAATTGGTTTGGATTTGGTTTTATACCTTTTATTGTTACAACATGTCCTAAAAATTCAGTTTCTATTTTTTTAGAAACCACACTTATCTAATTGCAATTTTAAGTTGGCTTCCCTTAGATTTCTAAATACCTTATTTAGTGACAAAATATGCTCTTCCTATGAAGTGGAGTAGATTATAATATCATCTTAATACTTCAAAGATTATGGATCCAAAAGAGTTTTTAAGGCCCGATTTCTCAATGTCCGGTTAGTCAACTTAGTCTAAGTTTAGTCGAATTTGAGTTTCTCAATGTTCGGTTAGGAGTATATGAGAAACAAACTAACTGGAAGGCTGGGTCTCGGTTAAAATTTATAGTGCGTTGAAGTCACGATATATCGATAAGAATCATCGATAAGGCAAACAGCTGTCCCTTGAATTGTATATATATTGTGTTAATTAAGCAAAATGGCATCGCATAACAGAGTTTTTTATATCCATGCACCGGATACGCAATTTTACGAAACAGAGCTAAAAGTAAATAACTCGAGAAGTTATAGGGATAGGGTGAACTATTTTTAATTGATATAAATGATGCCAAGTTTGTACAGCGGTTCAGGCTAACAAAATCTACATGCTTTTGGTCCGCGTACTCTTTGCGTGATTTTTTTTTTTTAATTTTCACCACAACACCAGTTTGCGTAGAGGGCTGAGCAGCAATTTTCTTCCAGGCTTCGTCCTGCTTCTACGTAACGGCGTCGCTCTTTTTGCACTCTGAAATATTCTGAATCGACTCCACTAGTTCCACCAAGCTTTTCCCATGGAACCGTTTGCAATCAGGCGTGTTCATTTTAATTTTATTTTTTATATATTTAAAATATGAAAAATTTGCCAGTCACCAACCAAAACAGCAACAAACAAGTAAGAAGGCTCTAGTCGGGAGAGCCCGACTAGAAGATACCCTGAACCCAGTTGCAATAAGTATATTAAATTTATGTAAGGCTTTGGTAAACTGACTTAACTTCAATCGCTTAAATTCGATATCTATGGTGTTTCTTTACCGATTTGGACGATATTTTCAGAAAAGTTCTATCGTTACCCATTACTTAAACCCTAATTTTTACATTTTCCAAATTCTATATTTTTGCTATCGATTCCATGTTTATATCGGAAATCAGAATAGTTATCGATAATTTAAAGTAAACTTGTTCTGCTCATGGTGTAGGAGAACTTATATCCAAATCTGAAGTCTGTAGCTTGTGTAGTCTTTGAGATCCAAGCGTTCATACAGACGAACAGACGGACAGACAGACGGACATGGCTATATCGTCTCGACTGTTGATGCTGATCAAGAATATATATACTTTATGGGGTTGGAGATGCTTCCTTCTGCCTGTTAAATACTTTTGCACAAAACCATTATACCCTTTTTACCCATTTGAACGACACCGTCATCGACAAACCCTTCCACTTCATCGCGGCAAGAATTGTAGTGCAAGCCTCTTTTTATAGAAATTTCGTCAAATAACAGACAGCTTGCCTACTGGTTTCGGTTATGCTTGAAAATATTTGACGTAATTTGCTCGATAAGTTTTCATTAAAGCCCGGAACCATATATTTAATTGGAGCCCACCTTGTCAAGGATGTTTTTGACGGAAAATTCAAACCCAAAGTATCCCGCATGAAATCATTCGTTTTATTGCTTTGTGCAATAATTTTCTCATCTTCTTCCCATGATTGTTGTATTTGTATGTTGTATTGACTTTGTATTTGTGGATAAATTTTTCTTATTACTAAAAACACCGAGCACTTTGCTATTAAATCTGCTTTGTCTTGTACCTTACCCTTAAAATAATTTACTTACTTACCAATACTTATTTTTATAAAACAATTCATTTTTCTCCTTCTGAAGACAGTTGGAGCAAAATTCATTGTTTCCTACTGTAGAAATTAATAAATTGTTTGTGGACGGACTACTTTTGGACGGACTACTTTTGGACGGACTTGAACTTTTGTTAAAAGATTCCCAAATGCTTTTATTTTTAATCTTTAAAATGTAAAAAATCTCCCAAATCAAAAGACTCTACGCTCACCCTGTCCACTGCCTGAATAGCCTTTTTGTTGTTATTAATTCGCTCATTTGCTTTGCTGGTGCTAGTTCGATGCAAAAGGATTCGCAATAAAATAAGCGCACATGAGGAATACAAGGAAAACAAGTGGAAACGTTGCAGTCGGACGCAACCGACTGCGGCATACTCGACGCCAGTATTAAAACCGGTAAAAAGAGGCCTGATTGCAAAGGGGTACGGATGCGGCAGAGGTGTACGCTGCCTTAAAGATTCTCCGATGCAGATGGGGACGCCACCAATTATCTTCCTTCCAAATTTGGTGACTCTAGCTCAAAGTTTGTAAGAGCTGTGGAAAGGGGGTCTGGGGGCGGTTTAGGTGGGTGTGGCATCAAATTTTTTAATGCAGATCAAAAATTTTTGATGCAGATCTTTATGGAATGTCAATTGCTATCTACATACCAAATTTGGTGACTCTAGCTCGAAAATTGTAATAAGTGGGCAAAGGGGGGCTGGGGGCGGCATGGCTAAGTGTGGCATCCAAATTTTTATACTCGATACCGAAGGTAAAGAGTATATTGGTTTTGTGCAATGTCGGTCATGGTGTCAGTCCGTCTGTCCGTCCGTATGTGTGCAAGTTTTTTCCACACCCTTCAAGCTAGGGACTTGAAACTTTCCAATTCTTTTTATCTATGGGATAGAAAATTAAAGTGTCAAGATTGGGGTTCTACGATAACTGGGGGGCTGGCAAATCGATAAATTCGATAACTCAAAAACGATAAATCCGCATATTTCACACACCCTTACAGCTAGAACTACCAAATTTGGTAAGAAGATAGCTACTAGCAACTCCCAAAAAACTGCATCAATTATTTTGGAGCCACGCCCCCCATTCCGCCCCCAGACCCCCCGAATTTTAAAGTCAAATAAGCCTATATCTCCCACAGTTTTTGAGCTAGAGCCACCAAATTTGGTGCCAATTTAGCTGATGATGACCCCCCAAAAACTGCACCAAAAGTTTGGATGCCACGCCCACCAATACCGCCGTAGCCGCCCCCAGATGCCCCAACGCTTCGTAAAAAACGGGAATGCGTGTATCTTCCAAAGTAGTGGAGCTGGAGCCACCAAATTGGGTAGGAAGATAGCTGGTAACGACCCCAAAAGAACTGTATCATAGTTTTGGAGCCACGCCCCCCCATTCCGCCCCAGACCCCCCGCATTTCAAAGTCAAATAAGCCTATATCTCCCACAGTTTTTGAGCTAGAGCCACCAAATTTGGTGCCAATTTAGCTGATGATGACCCCCAAAAAACTGCATCAAAAGTTTGGATGCCACGCCCACCAATACCGCCCTAGCCACCCCCATCTGCCCCAACGCTTCGTCAAAAACGGGAATGCGTGTATATTCCAGAGTAGTGGAGCTAGAGCCACCAAATTTGGTAGGAAGATAGCTGGCAACGACCCCCAACAATCTGCATCAAAGTTTTGGAGCCTAGCCCATCCATTCCGCCCCCCTTTCCCCACCTTATACAAACTTTGAGCTAGAGTCACCAAATTTGGTATGAAGGTAGCATTTGACATTCCACAAGGATCTGCAGCAAAAATTTGGATGCCACGCCCAAACATACCGCCCCCAGCCCCCATTTCCCCACTTTATACAAACTTTGAGCTAGAGTCACCAAATTTGGTATGAAGGTAGCATTTGACATTCCACAAGGATCTGAAGCAAAAATTTTGATGCCACGCCCAACCATACTGCCCCCAGCCCCCCTTTCCCCACTTTATACAAACTTCGAGCTAGAGTCACCAAATTTGGTATGAAGATAGCAATTGACATCCCACATAGATCTGCACCAAAAATTTGAATGCCACGCCCAACCATACCGCCCCCAGCCCCCATTTCCCCACTTTATACAAACTTTGAGCTAGAGTCACCAAATTTGGTATGAAGGTAGCATTTGACATTCCACAAGGATCTGCATCAAAAATTTGGATGCAATTCCACCCATACCGCCCCCAGCCCCCCTTTCCCCACTTTTTACAAACTTCGAGCTAGAGTCACCAAATTTGGTATGAAGATAGCAATTGACATCCCACATGGATGGGCATAAAAATTTTTAATACTGGTATCGAGTATACCGCAGTCGGCTGCGTCCGACTGCAACGTTTCCACTTGTTTATTCAGATCCTTGTGGAATGTCAATTGCTATCTTCATACCAAATTTGGTGACTCTAGCTAGAAGTTTGTAATATGTGCTGAGAGGGGGGCTGGGGGTGGTATGGATGGACCAAATTTGGAAGGATGATAGCTGGTGGCATCCCCATCTGCATCGGAGAATCGTTAAGGCAGCTTACACCCCTGCCGCATCCGTACCCCTTTGCAATCAGGCCTCTTCTTACCGGCTTTAATACTGGTAACGAGTATACCGCAGTCGGTTGCGTCCGACTGGAACGTTTCCACTTGTTCTTTTACGTAATTTGTCTCTGAGGGTAATTCAAGTTATAATTTCGTACTTCAGTGTTCAGTTTTTGACATGTTTCAAATATGACATTTAAATAATATTTTGATAATCTGAGTAGTAAAATTCATCTTTAAAACAATTTATTGTTTTTTCTATCACTGGATGTAATAACTCAATGTGTCTCTCTGCGTACGTTTGTATGTCTGTTAGCTTTAAGTTACACTTCAGTGCTTTTATTTTGCTCTCTGCATTTATTATTTCTACACATTCTCTTTGGAAAATATGGAATATCTTTGTCATCATGAAAATATAAAACAATATATTTAACTCATAAATATTCTGTTCTGTTTTCCTTTTCTTTCGCGTTAGTCATTTCTGTATATGTTATATATATTGGACGTAGATGTACTAACGAACAGTACAGTCAAGTGGCCCAACGATACCAAGCACCGGCTTGTTAACGCGCGGACCCACGCACAAAGCGACCCACCTCCCGCCCATCCGACCGAGGGGCGCTCCGCTTATCGTGCGGTTACGATGATCGCGAACATGTAGACAAATGACACAAAACTAACTTTTTAAAAGAGCAAGTAGGAGTGGCACTGTGTATTAAGTGGGAAAGATCGTTATAAATAGAACACAGAATACGAAAAGGGTTATGAAAAGCATAATTAGAATTACAAGTTTGAAGAGCTATAGGTACAAAATTTCTAGTATTTCTAATAGGAACAGCAAAGTTAATTTGGTTAATTAATTCAGAAGAATCAATTTCACCATTAATTAATTTGTGAAAAAAGGAAAATGAAAGCATTATTCTACGATCACTCAGAGAAGGAAGATCTATTAGTAAAAGTCTACTACGATAAGACGGCAAATTATTGTTAGTGTCCCAGTTAAGACCTCTAAGTGCGAAGAGCAGAAATTGTTTTTGTACCGATTCTATTTTATTCTGATGAATTTCGTATTTCGGAAACCATATACAAGATCCATATTCCAGAATCGGTCGTACAAGAGAAGTATACAGAGTTTTTGTTAAGTAGGGATCGTTAAACTCCTTCGACCAGCGCTTAATGAACCCCAAGACACCAGATGCTCGATTGGAAATTGAAGAAATATGCTTGTCAAACTTAAGCTTTGGGTCCATAAGGATGCCCAAATCGTCAACCCATTCAATTCTATCTAGTGGTTTGTTGTCAAGAAAATAAATATTAAAAAAGGGCAAACATCAAAAAATGACATTACTTTACATTTACTGTAATTAAGATTTAAAAAATTTACTTTACACCACATTTGAAAGTTGTCTAAATCTCTTTGAAGCTGTTGAGCAGCTAGGGGAGTTGCAGCTGACGTGCATAACTTTACATCATCAGCGTACATAAAAACCCGAGAGAACTTTATAACCGATGGAAGATCGTTTATAAACAAAATAAATAATAAAGGACCAAGATGACTACCCTGAGGAACGCCTGAAGTGACCTGAACCGTCTTGGAAACGGACCCTTTGAATAAAACCCTCTGAGTTCTAAGAGTTAGGTAGTCTTTAATCCAAAGAACTAGAATATTTGAAAAGCCCAAGAGTTCAAGTTTATGTATTAGGAGATGATGATCTACAGAGTCGAAAGCCTTACTAAAATCAGTATAAATAACATCAGTCTGCAATTTGTCCTGAAAACCCTTGATAACAAACGAAGTAAATTCTAACAAGTTAGTGGTAGTAGATCTTTGTTTCATAAATCCGTGCTGGCACGGTGAAATAATAGATTTACAAAGGTGTTGAAGATGGGAGGTTATTAATTTTTCAAAAATCTTAGGAATAGCAGACAACTTGGAAATACCCCTATAATTTTAATATTTTTCTTGTGAAAATAATTGGTTACCTCCGTCTTTTTGTCAATTCACTTAGTTTATTCAATTTGTCTGTAATAATAGTTTAACGGTCTTCTCTTGATTTGGAAGTAACCTTGATTGTCTTCTTGTGCACTATGGATTGTTGCACAGGTGGCTTATCTTTTTTCCTCTCCCGATAGATTTTCGTTTAGTTGACAATGCGTCCGCTACATGATTTTCTTTCCCTGGTAAATACTTGATTGTTGAATGAAATTCGTTTAGTTTGTAACATATTGGCTTATGATTTTGAGTTAGGACTGCTCCTAAAGCAACATTTCTGGCATATGTTGTAAGACAAAATGGTTTGTTATAATCTGCATGTATTAAACTGGGATCGGATTTTATAAGTACTTTTAATTTTTCGAATGCTATGATGTATGATTCATTTTTAATATCTGCTTTGGCTCCTCTTTTTAATTTTATTGTCAAAGGATTGACGATGCTAACAAAATCGGGGATGAATTTTCTATAAAATCTTCACAAACCAAAAAAATTTTTTATTTCTTTTGGATTCTTTTGTATAAGTTAGTTCCTTACTGCATTTAATTGGTTTGGATTTGGTTTTATACCTTTTATTGTTACAACATGTCCTAAAAATTCAGTTTCCTTTTTTTTAGAAACCACACTTGTCTAATTGCAATTTTAAGTTGGCTTCCCTTAGATTTCTAAATACCTTATTTAGTGACAAAATATGCTCTTCCTATGAAGTGGAGTAGATTATAATATCATCTTAATACTTCAAAGATTATGGATCCAAAAGAGTTTTAAGGCCCGATTTCTCAATGTCCGGTTAGTCAACTTATTCTAAGTTTAGTCGAATTTGAGTTTCTCAATGTTCGGTTAGGAGTATATGAGAAACAAACTAACTGGAAGGCTGGGTCTCGGTTAAAATTTATAGTGCGTTGAAGTCACGATATATCGATAAGAATCATCGATAAGGCAAACAGCTGTCCCTTGAATTGTATATATATTGTGTTATTAAGCAAAATGGCATCGCATAACAGAGTTTTTTATATCCATGCACCGGATACGCAATTTTACGAAACAGAGCTAAAAGTAAATAACTCGAGAAGTTATAGGGATAGGGTGAACTATTTCACTGATATAAATGATGCCAAATTTGTACAGCGGTTCAGGCTAACAAAATCTACATGCTTTTGGTCCGCGTACTCTTTGCGTGATTTTTTTTTTTTAATTTTCACCACAACACCAGTTTGCGTAGAGGGCTGAGCAGCAATTTTCTTCCAGGCTTCGTCCTGCTTCTACGTAACGGCGTCGCTCTTTTTGCACTCTGAAATATTCTGAATCGACTCCACTAGTTCCACCAAGCTTTTCCCATCGAACCGTTTGCAATCAGGCGTGTTCATTTTAATTTTATTTTTTATATATTTAAAATATGAAAAATTTGCCAGTCACCAACCAAAACAGCAACAAACAAGTAAGAAGGCTCTAGTCGGGAGAGCCCGAATAGAAGATACCCTGAACCCAGTTGCAATAAGTATATTAAATTTATGTAAGACTTTGGTAAACTGACTTAACTTCAATCTCTAATCGATATCTATGGTGTTCTTTACCGATTTGGACGATATTTTCAGAAAAGTTCTATCGTTACCCATTACTTAAACCCTAATTTTTACATTTTCCAAATTCTATATTTTTGCTATCGATTCCATGTTTATATCGGAAATCAGAATAGTTATCGATAATTTAAAGTAAACTTGTTCTGCTCATGGTGTAGGAGAACTTATATCCAAAATCTGAAGTCTGTAGCTTGTGTAGTCTTTGAGATCCAAGCGTTCATACAGACGAACAGACGGACAGACAGACGGACATGGCTATATCGTCTCGACTGTTGATGCTGATCACGATTATATATACTTTATGGGGTTGGAGATGCTTCCTTCTGCCTGTTCCATACTTTTGCACAAAACCATTATACCCTTTTTACCCATTTGAACGACACCGTCATCGACAAACCCTTCCACTTCATCGCGGCAAGAATTGTAGTGCAAGCCTCTTTTTATAGAAATTTCGTCAAATAACAGACAGCTTGCCTACTGGTTTCGGTTATGCTTGAAAATATTTGACGTAATTTGCTCGATAAGTTTTCATTAAAACCCGGAACCATATATTTAATTGGAGCCCACCTTGTCAAGGATGTTTTTGACGGAAAATTCAAACCCAAGGTATCCCGCATGAAATCATTCGTTTTATTGCTTTGTGCAATAATTTTCTCATCTTCTTCCCATGATTGTTGTATTTGTATGTTGTATTGACTTTGTATATGTGGATAAATTTTTCTTATTACTAAAAACACCGAGCACTTTGCTATCAAATCTGCTTTGTCTTGTACCTTACCCTTAAAATAATTTACTTACTTACCAATACTTATTTTTATAAAACAATTCATTTTTCTCCTTCTGAAGACAGTTGGAGCAAAATTCATTGTTTCCTACTGTAGAAATTAATAAATTGTTTGTGGACGGACTACTTTTGGACGGACTACTTTTGGACGGACTTGAACTTTTGTTAAAAGATTCCCAAATGCTTTTATTTTTAATCTTTAAAATGTAAAAAATCTCCCAAATCAAAAGACTCTACGCTCACCCTGTCCACTGCCTGAATAGCCTTTTTGTTGTTATTAATTCGCTCATTTGCTTTGCTGGTGCTAGTTCGATGCAAAAGGATTCGCAATAAAATAAGCGCACATGAGGAATAAAGGGAAAACAAGTGGAAACGTTGCAGTCGGACGCAACCGACTGCGGCATACTCGACGTCAGTATTAAAACCGGTAAAAAGAGGCCTGATTGCAAAGGGGTACGGATGCGGCAGAGGTGTACGCTGCCTTAAAGATTCTCCGATGCAGATGGGGACGCCACCAATTATCTTCCTTCCAAATTTGGTGACTCTAGCTCAAAGTTTGTAAGAGCTGTGGAAAGGGGGTCTGGGGGCGGTATAGGTGGGTGTGGCATCCAATTTTTTGATGCAGATCAAAAATTTTTGATGAAGATCCTTGTGGAATGTCAATTGCTATCTACATACCAAATTTGGTAACTCTAGCTAGAAGTTTGTAATATAGGTGAGAGGGGGGCTGGGGGTGGTATGGATGGACCAAATTTGGAAGGATGATAGCTGGTGGCATCCCCATCTGCATCGGAGAATCGTTAAGGCAGCTTACACCCCTGCCGCATCCGTACCCCTTTGCAATCAGGCCTCTTCTTACCGGCTTTAATACTGGTAACGAGTATACCGCAGTCGGTTGCGTCCGACTGGAACGTTTCCACTTGTTCTTTTACGTAATTTGTCTCTGAGGGTAATTCAAGTTATAATTTCGTACTTCAGTGTTCAGTTTTTGACATGTTTCAAATATGACATTTAATAATATTGTATACCTTTTGATAATCTGAGTAGTAAAATTCATCTTTAAAACAATTTATTGTTTTTTCTATCACTGGATGTAATAACTCAATGTGTCTCTCTGCGTACGTTTGTATGTCTGTTAGCTTTAAGTTACACTTCAGTGCTTTTATTTTGCTCTCTGCATTTATTATTTCTACACATTCTCTTTGGAAAATATGGAATATCTTTGTCATCATGAAAATATAAAACAATATATTTAACTCATAAATATTCTGTTCTGTTTTCCTTTTCTTTCGCGTTAGTCATTTCTGTACATGTTATTTTAATATTTTTCTTGTGAAAATAATTGGTTACCTCCGTCTTTTTGTCAATTCACTTAGTTTATTCAATTTGTTTGTAATAATAGTTTAACGGTCTTCTCTTGATTTGGAAGTAACCTTGATTGTCTTCTTGTGCACTATGGATTGTTGCACAGGTGGCTTATCTTTTTTCCTCTCCCGATAGATTTTCGTTTAGTTGTACGCGTGACAATGCGTCCGCTACATGATTTTCTTTCCCTGGTAAATACTTGATTGTTGAATGAAATTTGTTTAGTTTGTAACATATTGGCTTATGATTTTGAGTTAGGACTGCTCCTAAAGCAACATTTCTGGCATATGTTGTAAGACAAAATGGTTTGTTATAATCTGCATGTATTAAACTGGGATCGGATTTTATAAGTACTTTTAATTTTTCGAATGCTATGATGTATGATTCATTTTTAATATCTGCTTTGGCTCCTCTTTTTAATTTTATTGTCAAAGGATTGACGATGCTAACAAAATCGGGGATGAATTTTCTATAAAATCTACACAAACCAAAAAAATTTGTTATTTCTTTTGGATTCTTTTGTATAAGTTAGTTCCTTACTGCATTTAATTGGTTTGGATTTGGTTTTATACCTTTTATTGTTACAACATGTCCTAAAAATTCAGTTTCCTTTTTTTTAGAAACCACACTTGTCTAACTGCAATTTTAAGTTGGCTTCCCTTAGATTTCTAAATACCTTATTTAGTGACAAAATATGCTCTTCCTATGAAGTGGAGTAGATTATAATATCATCTTAATACTTCAAAGATTATGGATCCAAAAGAGTTTTTAAGGCCCGATTTCTCAATGTCCGGTTAGTCAACTTATTCTAAGTTTAGTCGAATTTGAGTTTCTCAATGTTCGGTTAGGAGTATATGAGAAACAAACTAACTGGAAGGCTGGGTCTCGGTTAAAATTTATAGTGCGTTGAAGTCACTATATATCGATAAGAATCATCGATAAGGCAAACAGCTGTCCCTTGAATTGTATATATATTGTGTTATTTAAGCAAAATGGCATCGCATAACAGAGTTTTTTATATCCATGCACCGGATACGCAATTTTACGAAACAGAGCTAAAAGTAAATAACTCGAGAAGTTATAGGGATAGGGTGAACTATTTTTCATTGATATAAATGATGCCAAATTTGTACAGCGGTTCAGGCTAACAAAATCTACATGCTTTTGATCCGCGTACTCTTTGCGTGATTTTTATTCTCGATACCGAAGGTAAAGAGTATATTGGTTTTGTGCAATGTCCGTCATGGTTTCTGTCCGTCTGTCCTTCTGTCCGTCTGTCCGTCCGTATGGTTGCAAGTTTTTTCCACACCCTTCAAGCTAGAGACTTGAAACTTTCCAATTCTCTTTATCTATGGGATAGTAAATTAAAGTGTCAAGATGGGGGTTCTACGATAACTGGGGGGCTGGCAAATCGATAAATTCGATAACTCAAAACCGATAAATCCACATATTTCGCACATCCTTACAGCTAGAACTACGAAATTTGGTAAGAAGATAGCTACTAGCAACCCCCAAAAAACTGCATCAAAAATTTTGGAGCCACGCCCTCTCATTCCGCCCCCAGCCCCACGGCATTATAAAGTCAAAAACGCCTATATCTCCCACAGTTTTTGAGCTATAGCCACCAAATTTGGTGCCAAGATAGGTGATGACGACCCCCCAATACTGCCCTAGCCACCCCCATCCGCTCCAACGCTTCGTCAAAAACGGGAATGCGTGTATCTTCCAGAGCTGTGGAGCTAGAGCCAGCGAATTTGGTAAGAAGATAGCTGGTAACGACCCCCAAAAACTGCATCAAAGTTTTGGAGCCACGCCCACCCATTACGCCCCCAGCCCCCCCACATTTTGAAATCATAAATGGCTATATCTCCCACAGTTTTTGAGCTAGAGCCACCAAATTTGGTTCCAAGATAAGTGATAATGACCCCATAAAAACTGCATCAAAAGTTTGGATGCCACGCCCACCAATACTGCCCTAGCCGCCCCCATCCACCCCAACGCTTCGTCAAAAACGGGAATGCGTGTATCTTCCAGAGTTGTGGAGCTAGAGCCTCCAAATTTGGTGGGAAGATAGCTGGTAACGACCCCCAAAAATCTGCATCACAGTTTTGGAGCCACGCCCACCCATTTCGCCCCCCTTTCCCCTATTTTTACAATTTTCGAGCTAGAGTCACCAAATTTGGTATGAAAATAGCAATTGACATTTCACAAAGATCTGCATCAAAAATTGGGATGCCACGCCCACCCATACCACCCCCATCCTCCCTTTCACCACTTTTTACAAACTTCGAGCTAGAGTTAAAAAATTTGGTATGAAGATAGCAATTGACATTCCACATAGATCTGCAGCAAAACTTTGGATGCCACGCCCACCTATACCGCCCCCAGCCCCCCTTTCCCTACTTTTTACAAACTTCGAGCTAGAGTCGCCAAATTTGGTATGAAGATAGCAATTGACATTCCTCACAGATCTGCATCAAAACTTTGGATGCCACGCCCACCCATACCGCCGCCAGCCCCCCTTTCCCCACTCTTTACAAACTTCGAGCTAGAGTCACCAAATTTGGTATGAAGATAGCAATTGATATTCCACAAAGATCTGCATCAAACATTTGGATGCCACGCCCAGCCATACTGCCCCCAGCCCCCCTTTCCCCACTCTTTACAAACTTCGAGCTAGAGTCACCAAATTTGGTATGAAGATAGACATTGACATTTCACAAAGATCTGCAGTAAAAATTTGGATGCCACACCCACCTATACCGCCCCCAGACCCCCTTTCCACAGCTCTTACAAACTTTGAGCTAGAGTCACCAAATTTGGAGGGAAGATAATTGGTGGCGTCCCCATCTGCATCGGAGAATCTTTAAGGCAGCGTACACCCCTGCCCCATCCGTACCCCTTTGCAATCAGGCCTCTTATTATGCGTCCGACTGCAACGTTTCCACTTTTTTTTTTAATTTTCACTTCAACACCAGTTTGCGTAGAGGGCTGAGCAGCAATTTTCTTCCAGGCTTCGTCCTGCTTCTACGTAACGGCGTCGCTCTTTTTGCACTCTGAAATATTCTGAATCGACTCCACTAGTTCCACCAAGCTTTTCCCATCGAACCGTTTGCAATCAGGCATGTTCATTTTAATTTTATTTTTTATATATTTAAAATATGAAAAATTTGCCAGTCACCAACCAAAACAGTAAGAAGGCTCTAGTCGGGAGAACCCGACTAGAAGATACCCTGAACCCAGTTGCAATAAGTAAATTAAATTTATGTAAGACTTTGGTAAACTGACTTAACTTCAATCGCTTAAATTCGATATCTCCGGTGTTTCTTTACCGATTTGGACGATATTTTCAGAAAAGTTCTATCGTTACCCATTACTTAAACCCTAATTTTTACATTTTCCAAATTCTATATTTTTGCTATCGATTCCATGTTTATATCGGAAATCAGAATAGTTATCGATAATTTAAAGTAAACTTGTTCTGCTCATGGTGTAGGAGAACTTATATCCAAAATCTGAAGTCTGTATCTTTTGTAGTCTTTGAGATCCAAGCGTTCATACAGACGGACAGACGGACAGACAGACGGCTATATCGTCTCGACTGTTGATGCTGATCAAGAATATATATACTTTATGGGGTTGGAGATGCTTCCTTCTGCCTGTTCCATACTTTTGCACAAAACCATTATACCCTTTTTACCCATTTGAACGACACTGTCATCGACAAACCCTTCCACTTCATCGCGGCAAGAATTGTAGTGCAAGCCTCTTTTTATAGAAATTTCGTCAAATAACAGACAGCTTGCCTACTGGTTTCGGTTATGTTTGAAAATATTTGACGTAATTTGCTCGATAAGTTTTCATTAAAACCCCGAACCATATATTTAATTGGAGCCCACCTTGTCAAGGATGTTTTTGACGGAAAATTCAAACCCAAGGTATCCCGCATGAAATCATTCGTTTTATTGTTTTGTGCAATAATTTTCTCATCTTCTTCCCATGATTGTTGTATTTGTATGTTGTATTGACTTTGTATATGTGGATACATTTTTCTTATTACTAAAAACACCGAGCACTTTGCTATTAAATCTGCTTTGTCTTGTACCTTACCCTTAAAATAATTTACTTACTTACCAATACTTATTTTTATAAAACAATTCATTTTTCTCCTTCTGAAGACAGTTGGAGCAAAATTCATTGTTTTCTACTGTAGAAATTAATAAATTGTTTGTGGACGGACTACTTTTGGACGGACTACTTTTGGACGGACTTGAACTTTCGTTAAAAGATTCCCAAATGCTTTTATTTTTAATCTTTAAAATGTAAAAAATCTCCCAAATCAAAAGACTCTACGCTCACCCTGTCCACTGCCTGAATAGCCTTTTTGTTGTTATTAATTCGCTCATTTGCTTTGCTGGTGCTAGTTCGATGCAAAAGGATTCGCAATAAAATAAGCGCACATGAGGAATACAAGGAAAACAAGTGGAAACGTTGCAGTCGGACGCAACCGACTGCGGCATACTCGACGCCAGTATTAAAACCGGTAAAAAGAGGCCTGATTGCAAAGGGGTACGGATGCGGCCTTAAAGATTCTCCGATGCAGATGGGGACGCCACCAATTATCTTCCTTCCAAATTTGGTGACTCTAGCTCAAAGTTTGTAAGAGCTGTGGAAAGGGGGTATGGGGGCGGTATAGGTGGGTGTGGCATCCAATTTTTTGATATAGATCTTTGTGAAATGTCAATTGTTATCTTCATACCAAATTTGGTGACTCTAGGTCGAAGTTTGTAAAAAGTGGGCAAAGGGGGGCTGCGGGCGGCATGGGTAGGTGTGGCATCCAAATTTTTGATGCAGATCTTTGTGGAATGTCAATTGCTATTTTCATACCAAATTTGGTGACTCTAGCTAGAAGTTTGTAATATGTGGTGAGAGGGGAGCTGGGGGTGGTATGGATGGAAGGGCATCATAATTTTTGATGCAGATCTTTGTGGAATGTCAATTGCTATCTTCATACCAAATTTGGTGAATCTAGCTCGAAAATTGTAAGAAATGAGGAAAGGGGGCTGGGGGCGGTATGGGTGGGCGTGGCATCCAGAGTTTTGAGGCAGATCTATGTGGAATGTCAATTGCTATCTTCATACCAAATTTGGTGGCTCTAGCTCAAAGTTTGTGAAAGGTGGGGAAAGGGGGTCGAAATGGGTGGGCATGGCTCCAAAACTTTGATGCAGATTTTTAGGGGTCGTTGCCAGCTATCTTCCTACCAAAATTGGAGGCTCTAGCTCCACAACTCTGGAAGATACACGCATTCCCGTTTTTTAAGAAAAGTTAAGAAGGATGGGGGCGGCTGGGGCAGTATTGGTGGGCGTGGCATCCAATCTTTTGATGCATGATATGTGTTTTTTTAACTTTAAAATGCGTTGGGCTGGGGGCGGAATGGGTGGGCGTGGCTCCAAAATTTTCGATGCAGTTTTTTGGGGGTTGATAGTAGCTATCGTCTCACCAAATTTGGTAGTTCTAGCTGTAAGGATGTGCGAAAAATGTGGATTTAATGGTTTTGAGCTATCGAATTTATCGACTTGCCAGCCCCCCAGTTACAGTAGAGCCCACATCTTGACACTTTAATTTACTATCCCATAGATAACAAGTAAGAAGGCTATAGACGGGAGAGCCCGACTAGAAGATACCCCGAACCCAGATGCAATAAATAATTTAAATTGATAATCGTTTTTGGGATAAGGACTTAACTTCAATCGATTCAATTCGGTATCTCCGGTGTTTCTTAACCGATTTGGACGATATTGTCAGAAAAGTTCTATCGTTACCCATTACTTAAACACTCATTTTTGAATTTGCCAAATTCGATATTTTTTGTTATCGATTATATGTGTATATGGGAAACCAGAATAGCTATCGATAATTTGAAGCAAACTTGTTCTGCTCATGGTATAGAAAAACTTATATTCAAAATCTGAAGTCTCTTGGTCTTGTAGTCTTTGTGATCCACGCTTTCTTGAGTAAAGAGTTCACTAGCACATAATCGCAATTGAAGACAAAAGAAAAGGAGAATAATGTCACAGCCGAGGAAATACAAGGCCCGTGGTACCTATCATGAGGTACAGGACGACAATTTCAACCCTATAAGCCTTGCTCCGACATCTGAAGTGGGATCGCCTCCACTCCAAGCCATTTCCGACGACTGCGTGTGTACACTTTTGAAATCGCAGTGCCGAAATCTGCTCGATGTTATAAACGCAGTATGAAGTGTACAGTCAACTCAAAATAGCTATAAACCTGTTGTTATGCCAAAGATTAACGCCGACTCTGCTGGCTCTAATGCGGCTGCTGGTGCGTTACTGTAGATCTTATTTTATAGGAAAATTCTTTGGATGGCAGTGCTCTCTGAATTGCATTAAGCAAAGCATTAGAAGGCAGCGCTTCGAGTTGGCTGCCACAGGTGTGGCAACGAAACTCCAGCAGCTACTTTTTTCAAGTCTTTCGCTGTACGGAAGCAGCTGCAAAAATATATTCTTTAAATTCGCTCCATATCATTCCAGAAAAACATATCTGTGGCAGCTCAGTTGAAGCGCTTCCTTCTTCTACTTATTACAACGCTTATGGCGAAATGGAAGTCGATGAATATCGAACAAATCGCTGCATCCGTTGTCTTGGAACATGCCGCGCATATTGACTATAGTAGAGTCCGGTGTTAAATAAAGTACTATTAGACTGGCACGTCCGTGCCTTCCGACTTTGGTTTCTTGAATGTCTTTTTTAACACGCTTATATTAGCTTCACTTGTATGTATGTATGTAACTCTCCTTTTGACTAAAAGCAAGTGGCTTATTACTGTCAGTATATCCCACTACCTCAAGTTCGTTCGTTGGCCGAGCGGTCTAAGGCGCGGGTCTTCGCGCCCGGACGCACCGATAGTGGGTTCTAATCCCGTCCACGGCCGAAAAAAAATTTTTTTAATTCTCATTTGGACTAAAAGCAAGCCGAAAAAGAAATTTTTTTTTTAAATCTGCACCATGTTCATGTTCACTAGACCTTACAAATTTTTTTTTTCAATAATTAATAGAAATAAAAATTAATAAATAAATATAGTTTAAAAAAACTAAAACACACGCTTTTATAATACATCGAACTAAAAAGTGAAAAATAAATATAGTTTAAAAAAACTAAAAAAACACGCTTTTAGAGCATATCAAACTAAAAAGTTAAAAATAATTTTTCAAATAAGCTTAAAACAATAATAAATGATACTAGCATTATTGTAAAAAAAGCGTGGGGCGCTTTGTCCATATTTCTCGTACATCGAGCGCCAAATGCTATTTTTTACAATAATGCTAGTATCATTTATTATTGTTTTAAGCTTATTTGAAAACTAATTGCTTACCAAAAACTAATTCATATGGTCAATAATTATGTGCCATAGAAGGGGTCGTGTTGAAACAGTATACGAAATATTTTAGCCACACATCCCAATCAGTTTTGTCGACTGAAATGTATGAACGAATATATTCATTAAAAGTTCTATGACTTCTTTCTACTGTTCCAACTGTCTGGTGGTGGTGTGCTGTAGACGTTATATTGTCTATTTTTAAATATTTGCACAAGTCATTTATAATAGAATTTTTATATTCAGTTCCCATGTCTGTAATGAACGTCTTCATTGGACCGAACTGTAATATAAAAGATTCAAATATAGCTTTAGCAACAGTATTTGCATTTTTATTTGGGATCGGTATGGCAACAAGATATTTTTTTAAATCGCAAATAAGCGTAACTGCATATTCGTTACCATATTCAGATCTTGGTAATGGACCTACTGTGTCAACTATTACCCTGTCGAAAGGGTGTGTCGGTAATTGTTAAAGGAGTTTTAGTATGTGTTGTTGTTTTTGACATCTGGCATTTTGGACATCTACGTACGTACTCTTTTATATGACGAGTCATATTTTTCCAATAGTAGTGTCTTTTTACTTTGGCCAAAGTTTTTGTTATGCCCGTGTGTCCTCCTTGTATGGGATTATCATGAAATGTAAACAAAATTGCTTCTTTTTCTGTATCGCTGGATACAATGGTCACCGGCTTGAGTAGCGCTACTCTTAATAATCTCAATGTATTATTGCCCATATTTATGAAATTATCTATTGAAACTTGTTCAAAGATGATTTCATGCGGTGCCACTTTTAGTTGGCATAAATCATGCATACCGGCTTCCTTTTCGAGCCTTTGAAAAATTTACCTATGTCGATAACTCCATTAGTATACAGATCGCTAACATTTATTCTTGCAACGATTTTATTTCCGTGTTTGAAATAACACAGCTTTCCTTTCATATGCAAGGCTACTTTTCGTACATCGTCATTTGTGATGACTTCATATACGTTGGGCTTAGAAGCTTTTTCAAGATTTTGCCTAAGCAAAGGTTCTTGTTCATTTCCTGCGCAGGATTTATTTTGTCTACTTTGTTGCCTGGTAGTGACTTTCAGGACTTTATTTTGTAAATCTATTAATTCGGATATTGTTATCCGTGATAGGGCATCTGCCACGAAATTGTCTTTACCCTTTAGATTCCCGACTGTAAAGTCGTATTCTTCTAATTCGAGCCGCATGCGTGTAAGTTTGGAACTTGGATTGACCATAGAAAATAAATAAGGTAATGGTCTGTGGTCAGTTTTCGCTGTAAAGTGTTTTCCATAAATATGTGGACGAAAATGTACTATTGCCCAGTGGATTGCTGCTAATTCTTGTTCTGTTGTGCTTTTATTACTTTCACCCTTTGTAAATGAACGAGATGCGTATGCAACTGGAAGTTGGAGTCCATTATAGTTTTGAGTTAAAACTGCTCCACACGCTTGCTTACTAGCAACCGTTATTATGCAAAATTCTTTGCTGAAGTCTGGGTATTGTAGTAATGTTGCTTGAATTAGCTTGTCTTTGAGGTATTGGAATGCAGTTTGGCATTCAACTGTCCATTCAAAAGGAACACTCTTTTTACATAATCTTGTTATGAGCCGTGAATATTCGGCGAAATTGTTTATAAATCGTCTATAATAGTTGCAGAATGCAACGAATCGTCTCGCGCTGTCCGCATCATGTGGGACTGGATAGTTTTTAATGACGTCGTATTTTTTGTCGTCTGGCAAGATTCCTTTATCTGTGCATTTGTGACCGAGGATGGTTACTTCATGCATGAAAAATGAACATTTTTGCAGATGTAACTTAAGGTTGTATTTCCTACATTTGTCAAAAACATCAGTTAAGTTTTTAAACAAATGTTTTTCGGAACAACCAATAACTATTAAATCATCCATATAAAGGAAAGCTTGCGAAGAATCAAGGCCAGAGAACGCTATAGTCATCATTCTCTGAAATGAATTCGGCGCTATTTTTAAACCGAATGGTAATCGCATGAAGCGATATGAGCCATTGCTCGTTAAAAATGAAGTTATATTTCCTGAACTTTCTTTGAGTTCAATTTGATGAAAGCCTGACATTAAGTCAAGGCATGAGAAATATTTTGCTCTACCTAGTTGATCTAATATATCATCAATTCTAGGCAGTGGAAATTTATCGGACAGTAGTTTTTTTTATTAATTTGACGATAGTCAATTACTAATCGCCATTTTTTTTTTCTGAGCCTGGAAGGGCTTTCTTTGGGACAAGTAAGAGTGGGCTGTTGTATTCTGACACAGACGGTTCGACAATGTTGTCGCTGATTAATTTTTCAACTTGTTTTTGTATTTCTTCTGTCTGGCTATGCGGGCTTCGATAGTTCTTAATGTACACTGGTTCATTATCTTTTAGTCTCAGTTGTTGTTTATAGAAGTTATTGTTGTGATCGATTCGGTTTCAAGACCGAATATGTCACTATATTTGGTGCATAAATTGGTTAATTCTGACTTGAATTGTGGGGGGAAATTTTTTGCTAGCTGAGATATGACAGTTTTTTCTCTATATTCTTGATTTGTGTGAACTACATCGTAGTTCGAAAGTGATTCATGTTTTAAATTATTTATTGTAACTAATTGATCGGTACTAGCTGTATTTAGTAAACGGACAAACGTATTTTGAGATGTTGCAACTGTGTTTGCAACATATACACCAGGTTGAATTTCCTGATTTGGAATAAATACACCATCTTCTTTTGAAGTTAGCGTGACTTTTCGGACAACTTGTGATCTTGCTGGCAGAAGTATTGAGTTTTTACCAGAGTCATATGTTATTGCGACATGAATCGGATATTTTAGATTATTGGGTCTAATTATAAACCAATCTTCCGATGGTTTGAAATCTAGTTGACAATTGAATTTTTTTATAAAATCAATGCCTATTATTCCATCATATGGTATAGCGAAATCTAAATCAACTATGTGAAAATTGTGTGGAATTATATATTTTCCTGTCTGAATCTCTATTGATGCTAGACCTTTGGATTTTAAAATCTCTTTACTTATGCCTTGAATGTTTATTACATTATTAGGCTGGATGTCATGAAAGACATCAGAAGTTTCTTTAAGTATTGAGATGTCTGCACCTGTATCTATTAAAAAGGTAAGTTTTTTACCTGTTGACACGTGGTCAAATGAAACAAATATATTGAGACTAAAATTTATTGTATGAACTTTAGTGTTTTCTATTGCTGGGTATCTAAAGGTTGCTCGGAGTTTCCCGAAACATCTTGGGTTACTCTGACATTGTTATGACCTCTGTTTGAATTGCCATGGCCTCTAGAGTTTTGGCCTCGAGTGTTGCCTCTGTTATTATTGTAGTATTGTCCTTGACCGCCTCTGTTGTAAGGTCGGCCTCTATAATTACCTTTTCCGCGGTTTCCGCCACGTTGAGAGTAATTTTGGTAGAACAATACAGCGTTGGATTGTCCAGTTGCCTCTGTGCAACTGTTGACAAATTTGGATATCGCATCATTCATGTTATTGAATGTGCCAGCCTGCATGATAAGTTTTACCTTATCGTTAGCACAGTTTTTGGTCATTGCCTTAACTGCTTCGGCTGTACTGTATTTATTGGCTAGTTCCGGCGTTAAACCATCGTTTATATATGCGCCTTCCAAAGCTCTTGTTAACTGCTCAACCTCTTGTGTATACTGGTTGGCAGTTTTGCTTCGTTGTTGAAAGTTGAGTAATTTGGCTGACAATACTTCTACTGACTCGCCTTTTACTGTGCTTGATAGTTTTGCAATACTTTGAGCGATCGTTTGCTCTTTGCTAATCAAGTTTCTTGCGTGGGGTCATTTTTATTGGTTTAATTTCTTCTTCAGAATCAGAATCAAAATCAATGTCGGTTTCTTTGTCTGGCATCCGGTCGTCTAATACGGATGGATCGAATGTTACCGGTACACATAGTACCGAAGGAAGAAATAGATGTAGGTCGTGTTTTGTGTCCAAGGTAATTAACGCTGATCTTAATTTGTCGATAATTTCCCTTGCTTGTAATTTGTGTAGACTATTTAAGTTGTCATAATTGAAATGTATAAGTTCCCGACATTCGTTGTACGTTTGTACTAGTATTTGGGTATGCTTGATTATAGTTTCAATTCGTATGGGAACTTTCTTATTTAAGCACTTATACGATTTAATGAACTCAACGCGTTTTTGTATTATAAGCTCTCTGAATTCTGTCCATTCCATGAGTTACTAATATTTATCGATGCAGTCGCACCATTAGTTTAGTAACTGGACCCAAGAAGACGTTATCTTCTGTTAGTTCTTTTACCATCACATATGGCAAAGTGGATAGCACTATACCTTTTTCTTTTAAACTGCAGTGGTATAGTGGGCTAGTAATTCTATTATACGAGTCCACGTAGGCGTACTCAAAATCAGATATCGAGATTAATTCGTGAAATTGATTTAGTACACAAATTGCTCGTATAATGAACTCTGGGTCTCTTTCGAATGCTTCGGCTATTGCCGCATGCATTTTGAAATACTTATTATGTGATATGTTTCTTGTGCATTCAATATGTCTGCGTATATGTCAGATAGTTGTCTGGTACCCATTGGCTCCATATATAATATTGCTCATACTTTGTTTGGGAAATCTGTTTCTTTGTTAGGCATATGTTGTAACAGAGCTTTTATTCTGATACTTGAGGTATATCCATCATACAATAATATATATATAAATATAAATTTAATTTAGTCAAAAATTGTTATTAGTATGTATAGTTTTTTTTTTTCATTCGATTCTAAATTTTATCTAGATCGTTAGCCTTGCTTTTGTATTTTTTCTTGAGGCACTTATTGTGTAGCTTGTATAATTTAAAGAACATATTTGCGCTTAGAATAACAACGATAATTATTAACAAAGTATTCGTTATTCCTAAATCTACACTACTTGATTCTACTTTATTAATAACATTAGCGGTGGAATCCACCGTTTTTGTGTCTACGAGGCCCATTTTGGCCGATTCTGTGTCATAAACGTTTTCCGTTTTAGATATTATATTATTATTTAGATTTCCTATTTTGAAATTATTTGTAATTTACATTTTTATTTATTTTTTTTTAAAAGGTTGCTTACCAACTGGCGGAGAGAAGTTTAAAATTAATTCACATAAGGTGAATGTACATATTCTCCTACCTAGTGTTTGTTTGGCTTTACAGGCCGCACTCTAATTGGGCAGATGTTATTCCGCTCAATGTTTTAAAGTAAGATTTTATGCATCGCAGTGCATTAAAAAAAAAATTGTTATTGGTTGGCGCACTTGGAAACGCTGTCGGTTCACTTTTCCGGGTCTAGCTTGTTATTATTACTGCTTCTTTGTTGGGGCACCGGTGCAGGCTGCACAGGTGTAACGGCAATGCGGTGAATATAGGAGTCCCTCGCAGTCACCGGGGCATGTCTTCTTAAACGTCGGTATTTCCTTTTTCTGGGGTGGTTGAGTTTTAATTATTAATTTATTTGTATTTTGTATAGCAGTGTAGGTGGTTGTGTGCACAGGCTCTTGATTTTTTTCTTTTCAATTAACAACGATTTGATATGTTCGAGCTCTGTGTGTAATATCACAGTTGTGCTCCACGGCAAATTATCGTTGTTAAGTAGTTTAAGCAGTTTGCCTTTTCTTTCTCTTAGGCGTTTTACAACGCCGCCTCTTTTGCCACACATACCACTCACTGCGTTTTAATTCGTTCCGTGTTTTTTTTTTTTTTTTTTTTTGTCGATGGATCCGCTGTTGAGCATGCGTAATGTTCTTCTAGGGTTGTTAATGTTGAAGTTGCTCAGCAGATTCCATTGTTGATTGTTGTTAATGTTGAAGTTGATTAGCAGATTCCATGGTTGATTTGTTGTTAATGTTGATGTTGATCAGCAGATTCCATCAATGCAGGACTCAGACCGAGTCACGGTCGCCATATAGTAAAGTCCGGTGTTAAATAAAGTACTATTAGACTGGCACGTCCGTGTCTTGCGACTTTGGTTTCTTGAATGTCTTTTTTATTTTAAGTCAAAAGAATTCTTAGCCTAAATACATAATTGGGTTGCTTATGTATAAAGCTCTGTCGCAACAGAGCGGCCGCTGCCGTTGCAGCGGTCAAGAGAGAGAGAGAGAGTTGTAGTATATTTATGAATGTGTATGCAGAAGGCAAAGAATGCATATGCATTAAATATACATAAATAAGGCAAGCGCTGGCTTAGCTGGTAAGGGCTAAAGTGCTTACGTTGCGGATCCCACACTTCGTGGTGGTTGATCAGATTTCAAGTGCGCTGACCGTTTGTGTACTTGCGTTATATTTGTACATACGTAGCAACAAAGTGTTGCTATGTCTGATGGTTACATACCCTGCAATATAGTGGGCTTATGACAGATTGTCATGCATACTACATGACTCTAGACTGCAGCGTGCTGTGTTAACAACAAATATCAAAACACGCAACGAGTTGCAAAACGAACTTCGGGCATTTGCTTTTGCCAAAAACAAAGCAAGTTCTGTTTACGGCGAATCTGCAGCAAAGAGAGCGCGTTTGCACGCACCCATTAAATGTCACTTCTGTGGAAAAACGGGGACCAAATTCGCTGACTGCCGTTTTAAGAACAAAAACTTTGAATCACAAAATGGATCATATTCAAAACCTGGCCGCTCTACTGATGGAAAAATTATTTGCTTTTAGGGTAGAAACCCTGGAAATATCGCATCGGATTGTACTGGACGGCAAACAGCAGTAACACAACATAAAGTGGATGAGAAACGTGTAAACATATGCCATGTAGCTGCGCCAATCGGTACTTTGATGTCTTCCGGTGAGTCGTATGCGTATTTGCTTTGGCTCTGGTGCTGAGTGTTCACTGGTAAAGGAATTAGTGTCTCACCAGATTTCGGGCACACGAATTAATAATGTTGTTAATTTAAAGGGTATAGGAAACAGTACGGTAACAAGTACAATGCAAATTTTATCAAATGTTATTATAAGTGGACATTCTTTAGAAGTTATGTTTCATGTCCTCCTAAACAGCTACATAGACAGTAGCATTTTAATTCGCAGAGAGATATTAAGTCAGGGTTTTGGTGTCAACATAACTTTTGACCGTTTTGAATTGTATAAGACAAAAACCGTGTACACCTTTTAAGCTCTAAATGATTCTGCTTATCTTGCCAAGATTAATACCGAGCTGTGTGGCGTGGATAAGTAATGTTTGATGGATGTTTTAACTAGATTTTCTGATTCATTTATAGACGGTTTTCCAAAGAGTCGAGTTATAACTGGTGAGTTGCAAATACGTTTAATTGATCAAAACAAAACCATTCAAAGACGACCATACCGACTTAGTATTGAAGAGAAAGAAATAGTGAGGGGAAAACTTAAGGAATTGTTGTTAGCAAATATTAGTCGTCACAGCTGCTCGCCGTTTGCCAGCCCAATGCTTCTCGTCAAAAAGAAAAACGGTTCTGATCGACTATGTGTGGATTACCGCGAACTTAATTCGAATTCTGTATCAGAAAAATATATCCTGCCGTTAATCAACGATCAAATTGCAAGATTGCGTGGTGCAAAATGCTTTTCATGCCTGGATGTGGCAAGTGGTTTTCACTAGATTCCCATACATCCAAATTCTATACAGCGAACAGCATTCTTGACTTCAGAAGGTCAATACAAGTAACCATGCCATTCGGATTGAATAACGCCACATATGTGTTTCAACGGGCTGTGATGAAAGCGTGAAGGTGAACTTGCCTATTCTTGTATTATAGTCTATATGGACGATATCATGATCGTTGCACAAACAAAAGAAAAAGCATTAGAAAGATTGGAAACAGTCCTAAGCATTTTAACTCTGGCTGGTTTTTCGTTCAATATCGCGAAATGTTCTTTCCTAAAATTGAGTATTGAATATCTTGGGTTTGAAGTTAGGGATGGCGAAGTTCGTCCCAATCCACATAAGATACAAGCGTTAACCAATTTGCCTCCTCCACAGTCCGTTACCCAGGTGAGATAATTTATTGGCCTGGAATCGTATTTTCGTCAATTTGTACCAAAATTCTCTGATATGATGAAGCCGTTGTATGGTCTTACTTGCAAGAATAGTATAATCGAGCGGAGGTGTGAACATGAGCAAGTACGACAAAGAATTATGAAAACACTGACTGGTGAGTCCGTGCTTATTATATTCAACCCTAAGTATCCCATCGAGTTGCATACTGATGCCAGCATCGATGGCTATGGTGCTATTCTACTCCATAAAATTGACAATAAGCCTTGTGTTATAGAATATAGTAGTAAGCAAACATCCTCTGCTGAATCTCGATACCACTCATACGAGCTTGAAACGCTCGCGGTATTTAATTCTATGAAATATTTCCGACTCTATTTACATTGCCAACATTTTACTGTTTTCACTGATTGCAATTCATTGAAAGCTAGCGAAATTAAATTGACCTTACACCCAGAGTTTACCGCTGGTGGGCATATATGAAGTCTATCGACTTCGATGTACAGTATAGACCACGTGTGAAAATGACTCATGTGGATTTCCTCTCACGTAATCCCATATCATCTAAGAAAGTTTCTCAAGCTGTTGTTATTCCAGAAATTAAGCTTAAGCTTCTTGCAGAACAACAAAGTGATTCCGAAATTTCCTTGATTATTTCGAAAATGCAAAATGATGAACTTGGTGAAAGCTTGGCAAGAACTTACGAGATACGTACGAATATGCATTTTAGAAAAATTCAAAGAAATTGAAAAACTAGGTGCCTCTCCGTTGTTCCTAGACTATTGATGCGTTCACTAAATTTGTTTATTTATGCCACACTACAAATATTAATAGTGAACGTTGTGTAGACGCTGACGGATCGGCGATATCAGTATTTGGTGTACCAAAGCGAATCATTGCCGATCAGGGAAGGTGATTTACCGGTTCATGTTTTAATGACTTTTGTTCTATGCAAAAGATAGACTTACATCTTAAAGCAACTGACGCTAGTCGCGCAAACAGTCCGGTCGAACGCATTATTTAACATTGAAGCGTATGTTGACAGTTGTTGAGAGTAGTGAGCGATCCTGGCAGGATGCTTTAGGTGAAACACAATAAGCCATAAACTCTACAATAAATAGAAAAATTGTGGCCGGATTATTTAAATATATTTTTATGTTCTCGTGTCTTCTTTTTAACTTGTCTTGAACTTCGCTCACTTTCTATAACATCCCGTATTCCATTAAGTTGGGTGCGTAATCAATCTTTATCGCGTCTCTTATTCTCTACTTGATACTCGATTAGGCGAGCAATACATTCATCGGATGTGAGTATCGATCTCTAGTACTACCTTTCTATCAGCCTACTACACAACAAAGTCCAGTCCCTTAGAAGTGTTGATTGGAAAGGAAGCAAGACCCTTCAATATGTTACCTATATGTGAGAAAAATAATAATATCGATTCTATGTAAGAAAATAGCAAAAGAAAACTTGAGTAAGAACGCTTCTTATGAAAAAATACGTTTCGATAAAAACAAAGCTAAGCTTCACATATTTAATGTCGGTGATTATTTTTTGCTCAGGAACGAAGAAAGGCACCAAAAAAAGTTGGATCCCAAATATAAGGGTCCATTCCTGGTGGCAGAGGTGTTGCATGGAGATCGCTTCGTTCTTAAGTCTTTGATTAATAAGCGAACATACAAGTATTCGCATGAAGCATTAAGAAATATGCCGATAGAAGAGATTCCCGAAGAATTAGATCTGTGTAAAGAGAGAGACAACGTTGAAAGAGACGTAAATCAAAAATTGGTGGATTCCAATATGAGGTACAACGTTGAAAGAGACGTTACGGTGGTAGACTTAAATGCATGAATTCCAGACATCATACCATAAGGCCAACCTGCAGTGTAGGGTCTCCAGCGCTTGTAGGTACACGAGTTAATGTGTTGACTTATAAGCTGCCTGGTGGCTATCATTGTGGTGAGAGCCTGTATTGGAGAGGGTCGTGGATGTTCTATGAAATTACCAAATAAAAATGGAAATAATGTTCGCAATTCTCTGTCTGGTGGCTACTTAAATGATTAAATAACAAAGAAATATGTGAATAAAATGATCTGGAACTCTCTGTCATTGGGTTAGCCAGTTTGAATTTAAGTTAAATATAGTAATTAATAAGTATGGACTTCTTTTTCTTCTTTGAGCTTAAAATTTACATTTTACATTTTGAACTCTTTTGTAACACACGAGGACGTGTGATAATCAGGATGGCCGTGTTGGATCATTATTAGTTAGTAAGAAACAATGTTAAATCTAAGATTATCGATATGTTGTATGGAACATCGCTTAAGTTATTTAAGTTGATCTATCGTTTGAAGTTTTATTTTTAATAAGTTCACACTGTTATACAGACGAGCAGTTTGGAGTATCAGCCGTCCTCTTCTAACTGATGTGTTATTGTGCGCCCAGCAGAGTTCTTTGTTCTGTGTAGCCTCGGTGAGACAATTGAAAGATCGAGATGGTTAAAAAGCGTAATTGAAAGCCAAAACAAGGCGCGTGCTGAGGCAGTTAACCAGTGATTCTTGAGTGAAGAGGTCACTAGCAAAGACATAAGAAAAGGAGAAAAATGTCACAGGCGAGGAAACACAAAGCCCGTGGTACCAATCATGAGGTACTGGACGACAATTTGAACCCTATCAGCCTTGCTCCGATGTATATAATTTGGAAAATAAAATTAAAATAACTAAAAATTCGACATAGTCATTGAAATCATACAAAATTTTCAGTTATGATTAAAAACAAACATTTTTAATTGTAATTTTAAAGGTTAAATATGCTTTGACCTTTATTATTACAACTCGAGCATTCATTTTAAAGCTTGAGAGAATTTTCTATGAATTGCTTGTTATATTTTCCTAATCGCTTCATTAGTTTAGAAGTTATGATTTTTGAAATGTAAAATGAGAAAAGGCCCTACTGTGCGAGTTGAAAAGTGGCTGCTGCATTTTTCAGACGAAACGGCATACGTGTGTATTCGTTATGCCCATGTTTAGTGGAAAGTGCTGTTTTTGGCATTGAATTAGAGTCCATTTGGATTTGATGATAGCCTTTTGCTAGATCGAGAGTTGTGAAATATTGGCATCTGCCAAGTTTATCTTAATTTTCGTCCAATACTGGAATCGGGAATTTGTCATCAATTGTGATTTCTTTTCGAAATCTTAAGTCAATTACTGCTCTACATTTTTGTTTTCCTGCCGCATCTAATTTTTTCCGTCCGTCATGTCATCTGTCATGTTAAGACAATAGCTAAATTTTGTGGAGTAAGTATACGGTTACGTATACTTAACATTGACACAAAATATATTGACGACGTGAAAATTCGGAAAGCGAGGTCAAGGGGATGGAATCTTGAGAGCTGTCGGGTCTGATTGCTGCTGTCCAGCAGCTGTAGCGCCAACACATTGTTGTGGTTTTGTGATTGTTTCTTGGATCGTGGGCATCTTTCGGTAATTTTGAAGTACGTCGTTTCTAGCGAAGAACAATGCTCCCACTAGTGTGCGCAGAACTTTGTTTTGAAATCTCTTTATATTTTGGATATAAGAGGCAGCTGCAGTTCCCCAGATTTGTAAACCGTTGGCTTAGATTGGCTTGAGAATTATTTTGTATAAAAGAACTTTGTTGAGTAGACTGAGACGAGAGGAGGATCTAACCAGTCAGCACAGACCCTTGAAGTGATATTGAGCGGCAGTGAAAAGGGAGTAAAGAATTGAAGCAAGCACGCTGTCCAGTGCGTTGTAGATATATTTCGCGACCATGTGGCACTGCGCAGAAGTACCATGATGTTTTATGAATCCGAATTGGTGGTCCGGAATGAGCTGCTTCCCTTCAAATAAAGATAAAAATCTACGCAAAAATACTCTCTCGAAAATGTTATAAATTATCATCAAGAGACTAATGGAACGGTAAAAGCTGGCAATGTGCACAGGTTTGCCAGGCTTAGGAATCATAATGGTTGAAGCGCACTTCCATCGGAAAAGGAAATGGTGAAGACGCATGGTCCGATTGAAGACGAGAGTAAACAGTTTGATCACGTTAGGTGGCAGTATCTTCATAGTCTGGAGCTTTTTCATCCTCTAATATTTCAGTAATTGAGAAGTTCTTTTCGCATGGGATGTCCAAGAAACTGCGTATTTCGTCATTGGAATGGGACAAATGTCCGTTCTAAGTGCGCAGCAAACACTTGAGATTTTGCTCGCTAGAGCAGCACCAAGAACCTCTGGCACACTGTATCGGGGGGCAGCCAAAGGCTTTTTTCGGGGTCATCAGGGTGAGCGTCAGATAATTATGCTTCAAGGCTATCACTCCTCCTTGAGTCTCTAAAAGGCGTGGTTCAAGGCGGCTTTGTCGAGGGAGTTTCTGCTTAGCTGCCAGATGTGTCTTAGTCGCATTTTTTCCCGGACCTCTAGCGTTATTTCTCCAGACTAGAGATGCCTGTCTTTTTCGGGTATTCCATGTGTTTGCCTCGATGATGATGTGACAATGCTGGCAGCGTTGTGTATATGCCTAGTTAGTGCTTCAGCAGTAGCATCAATGTCGTTGCCAGAATAAAGGGATATGTTGATGTCAACATTCTACTCAAGCCAGGTGCGTTACATTGCAGCATTGATGCATTTACCAAGTATACGATGAGCAAAGTACTGTGGTCAGACTGTAGGTCTGTGCAGATGGTCGTGCGGATTTGCCTGGGATGAACTTCTTTGGCAACAGCAAAGAACAGAATGTCCGACAGTTAAGTAAGGTAAGTTGGCCAGTAGGTGGGCTCCCCGGCCGAGTGGCTGGTGAGATCTATGCTCCAGCTGCAATTTCAGAGTGCTGTTCCTTTGGTGTTTGTATGCCTGGATCTCCACCAGGTAATCTTGGCATTAAAGTCGCATCTAGCGATGAATTTTTGGTCCAATCGGTCAACTTATTTTTTTATTTATTGGACGTAGATGTACTAACGAACAGTACAGTCAAGTGGCCCAACGATACCAAGCACCGGCTTGTTAACGCGCGGACCCACGCACAAAGCGACCCACCTCCCGCCCATCCGACCGAGGGGCGCTCCGCTTATCGTGCGGTTACGATGATCGCGAACATGTAGACAAATGACACAAAACTAACTTTTTAAAAGAGCAAGTAGGAGTGGCACTGTGTATTAAGTGGGAAAGATCGTTATAAATAGAACACAGAATACGAAAAGGGTTATGAAAAGCATAATTAGAATTACAAGTTTGAAGAGCTATAGGTACAAAATTTCTAGTATTTCTAATAGGAACAGCAAAGTTAATTTGGTTAATTAATTCAGAAGAATCAATTTCACCATTAATTAATTTGTGAAAAAAGGAAAATGAAAGCATTATTCTACGATCACTCAGAGAAGGAAGATCTATTAGTAAAAGTCTACTACGATAAGACGGCAAATTATTGTTAGTGTCCCAGTTAAGACCTCTAAGTGCGAAGAGCAGAAATTGTTTTTGTACCGATTCTATTTTATTCTGATGAATTTCGTATTTCGGAAACCATATACAAGATCCATATTCCAGAATCGGTCGTACAAGAGAAGTATACAGAGTTTTTGTTAAGTAGGGATCGTTAAACTCCTTCGACCAGCGCTTAATGAACCCCAAGACACCAGATGCTCGATTGGAAATTGAAGAAATATGCTTGTCAAACTTAAGCTTTGGGTCCATAAGGATGCCCAAATCGTCAACCCATTCAATTCTATCTAGTGGTTTGTTGTCAAGAAAATAAATATTAAAAAAGGGCAAACATCTAAAAAATGACATTACTTTACATTTACTGTAATTAAGATTTAAAAAATTTACTTTACACCACATTTGAAAGTTGTCTAAATCTCTTTGAAGCTGTTGAGCAGCTAGGGGAGTTGCAGCTGACGTGCATAACTTTACATCATCAGCGTACATAAAAACCCGAGAGAACTTTATAACCGATGGAAGATCGTTTATAAACAAAATAAATAATAAAGGACCAAGATGACTACCCTGAGGAACGCCTGAAGTGACCTGAACCGTCTTGGAAACGGACCCTTTGAATAAAACCCTCTGAGTTCTAAGAGTTAGGTAGTCTTTAATCCAAAGAACTAGAATATTTGAAAAGCCCAAGAGTTCAAGTTTATGTATTAGGAGATGATGATCTACAGAGTCGAAAGCCTTACTAAAATCAGTATAAATAACATCAGTCTGCAATTTGTCCTGAAAACCCTTGATAACAAACGAAGTAAATTCTAACAAGTTAGTGGTAGTAGATCTTTGTTTCATAAATCCGTGCTGGCACGGTGAAATAATAGATTTACAAAGGTGTTGAAGATGGGAGGTTATTAATTTTTTCAAAAATCTTAGGAATAGCAGACAACTTGGAAATACCCCTATAATTTTAAACATTAGATTTGTTTCCTTTTTTATGGAGAGGAATTATAAATGACTCTTTCCAAATTTTTGGAAAGGAGCCTAACTCCAGGGACAAGTTAAACACTTTAAGCAACGGCTTTAAAAGACCATGAGCACAGTGTCTAAGCACACAGCTTGGCACTCCGTCAGGTCCTGGGGAAAATATAGGTTTCAAAACATGAAGATTATTTAAAAGTGAGTTCTCAGTGATTTTCAGTCCAAAGATGCGATTCGAGCCATTAACCCGATAAGGGTAAGGCAAACCGACTTGAGATTGACATGAGCTATAAGTCGTTTGAAAAAATTGGGCAAATATATTTGCAATCTCCTAATCAGAATTGGCCTTCGTTTCCTCAAAGAATACTTCCGTTGGGAGTGTCGATGACCTACGCTTCGCATTAACAAAATCAAAAAATCGCTTTGGATCCTGCTGAAACTGTAATCTACACCGAGTCAGGTAATTCTTATAACATAGGTTATTTAAGATATCAAAACTGGCACGAGCAATGAAGTATGCAGAATAGGCCACCGATGAGCCGTTTTTTCTAAATCTCTTGTAGAGTTAAGATTTTCGATTTTTGAGAATTTTCAACTCTCGGGTAAACCACACAGGTTTGTTAGACCTGTTTAGCTCACCAACCGGGACACATAAATCAAATAAAGAATATAAGGTATTATAAAAAATACTGATTGCCACGTCCAAGTCGTCAGACTCGTAGAGGGGAGACCAGTCAGTTTGGGATAAAAGCAGAGCGAGTCCCTCAAAATCAGTTTTCCGAAAATGACGAACTCGACTCAAAGGCATCCTGAAATTGCAACGCGTTCGGGAAGGTAAATTAATCAACAGCTCCAACGTAGGATGGTATAAGTCTTCGGGATAAGATATAGGCTGGGAACGGGAAACGGATGAAGATGATGAATCCAAAACAAAAATCAGATCAAGCATTTTATTGAGAGAATTTGGGATAGCATTAATTTTACTCAATGACATCCCAAGTAGGTCGATTAAAAATTCATTCGGGGCCGTGGGAGTCAGGGCACCAGAGTCAGGACAAGAAATCCAAGTAGCTTCAGCAATGTTGAAATCACCAAGAACTACAAGAAAATCACGATCAGAAAGCAAGGCAGAGACAGAATGAATAGCAGATAGATGTGTCTCATAGATAGAGAGATCAGAAGAAGGAGGTATATACGAACAAGTGATAAAAATGTTAATACCGCAAATGTTTAGCTTTACAGCAATAAACTCTATATCAAAAGAACTATCTAATACGACTGTTTCAGAAGGAAAGTCTACATTCACAGCAATAAGCACTCCACCACCACGCCGAAGAGTACGGTCCTTTCTGTAAATATAATATGTACTACATAGAATTTCGGAATTGAGAATGTCTTGCCTTAACCACGTTTCAGTAAAGGCAATGACATGGAAGGGAAAGAAAGACTATTAAGGTATAAACTAGTGAGTTTACTACAAAGACCTCTTACATTCTGATAGCCAAGTAAGAAGGAGGATGTTAGTTTTTTGAACTATCAGTTATTGGGAGAGTTACCTTAGAACCAACCACCGGAAGGGTAGATACAATCGGGGGCCGATTTTTTTTCCTTGCAGTATACTCTTTCACAATTATGTGTTCTGGCCAAAATTCTTTGCAGCATATAGTGCAAAAATCTTGATTCGGAACACTGATTTTAAAAGACGAAATTTTCCGATCATAAGCAAATTTGAATTTCTCCACCGTGAAATTGGCATTCGATTTGGCCTTGATATAGACCTTGACATCATCTGATGTTAAATCAGGGGGTCGCCTTGAAACAAATATTTGTTTTTCAGGTGGAACAGCAACAAATTTTTTAATTATATCCTCCACTGAGGCTGGTTTGGAAGTCTCAGTCTCGGATAACTGAATATTTGGCTCTTTAAGTTTGATAGAGTTTTTTTGTTGATTAACATCAACACTACTAACCACCTAAGAAACCGAAGGATCGGGATCAGATAACACAATATCCATGGGAGTTATTGGTATATCATCTAAGTTCTCGATAATTTTAGTTGGAGGGACATGAAGATTTTTATTTACTTTATTTACTTTACCCTGCGGTATCGGAGCGTTTGGAGTATTTTCCGACATCACAGAGCCCGATAACTGCCCAACGTTGGCCTTTTTACGCTTTGGAGAATCCATTACGAGATTTTTCTCGTTAAGGTTTCTTTGAACCGATGAGAACTTTTCACACAGTTTATTCAACTGGCAGAAAATGCCCTCTAAGCCAAGTTGAGTATTTATAAAGCTTACAATGTCTTTTTTTTTCTCCAAACATGACCAACACGGCCACTCTAAATTAGTATCCTTCATGAGGTCTGAGACACGGCCAGTAATGCCGGCACATTGCTCATGAGCAACATTTGTGCACATCCAGCAGCAGACAAAACCCATTTTTGAGTTTGCGCGGACTTGACAATTCGCATAGCAGCAGACAGACATTTTTATTTAATTTATTAAAAGGGAAGAAAAGTACAAATAAAAAATAAATAAAAAAAAATATCGCTGCAGAAAATTGTTATGATTAAAATACAGGTCCACCCTAAAGTGCAAATAGTAAAGCTACAAACAAAACTTACTTCACAGCTTCACAAACAAAAACGGCGCGAGCGCGACCACCGAAAGCAACAAGCAACGGAGAAGAGTTTGACCGCGACCAACACCAACACAAAAGAGCGCGTTAGAGTAAACGATCAAGAAACGGTTTAATGCACTGGGAGCGAAGCGCTTGAAAAAAAGAGAGAGAGAGAGTGAGCGTAAAAACACAAAAACAAAACAAAAGCAGGCGGCAGCAAGTTGAGCAAATTTTTCAGTATGCTGGACTGCAGTTTGTTGTTGTGTTTGGAATCACTTTAAAACAAATGCAAATTAAATTGTTAATTTACTGTCCACTTTGGGTTTAGGCAAACCGGCAAAACACAAAGTCACAAAACTATTAGTTTACACAAAGACGCGAAATTAATAGCAGAAATAAAACGCACAATAGTAAAAAAGCGAAGCGCATAAAAAAAACACGTCCGTTGCGATGCAAAGCGAATTACGACATTGCTCAAACATTCCCTGGGTTATTTTATGCCTTGAAGGAAAGCACAGCGCTGCTAGCTTTATGTCTTTCTGAGGGCTGTGGATCTGTAAATAATAAGCTTGCACCCAGGGAAGCTGGATAGGATCGAGTTCAGTGTGTGAGGTACCCGACTTGATGAGTTAAGTGGAGCCACCTCTAGCAGAGCCACTGGAGTGGTTACAAACTATGAGCTCGTATCCTGACAAAGACCGTTTGTATTCCAAATGGTGATTTTAATTTTTACTTGCATTGAGTCAGAGATGACATGAGGTTCCCGAGCATCTGCGTAAATTGTGCAGTTAGTTGCACAACTATTTGTTGAATGAGGACTTCCACTTTTCTCATTATGGATTCTTCGCTGAAGGGTGGTGTTCGCTTGTGGTTTGGAGAGTTAAATTGGGGATACTGTATACCATTGCCATTGCGGAAATGGCTGGCATAACTTACTGCATCAGGGACGTGGCTGATTGGCTGTCTACCAGAGTGACCACGTGGACCAATGTTGTGATGGGGGGTGTTGCGTTGAAACTGGCGTTGGCTTGTTTGCTTGTACACACGACTTTTGTATGAGCCGTTTGGTTCATGCTGCAGTGAGCACAGCATGCTTCGGCTTCCCTTACTTTGGTGCTGTCAGTTGCGTTGCGATTCTGTGCACATTTAACATAACTGTATGGTGCCGATGAACTTGTGAGATGGTTCTGAGGTGGGCAAGCTGAGGCCACCGAACGGGTCGCAGGTAAATAAGCAGTCCCGGACATTAACAGGTACCACACCGTATGTGGGACCGACAAGGCGCTTGCCTGACCGCCTTCATTACATAGTCTTACACACACCCTTCTCCTACACATGTTTTCCTACCCAATTCCTACCCCCCACATCTTACAACGTGCAGTGGTGACGTCCTTGGGCAAGGGTGCCACTTCACTCCCCGAAGCCAGAGTGTTACAAGGTCCGTGCTCATTGGCTGGTTTGCAGTCAGGGACGCCGGTACTACTTTCCCCTACACTCGTGGGATCTAAATGGATACAGAAAAATTTTTGAAAAACATGCGGGGCTTAACCGTTGCTGTTCCACAGGAGAGGCTGCAAAAGAAGCCGCCTCTACCGGCACCGGGTCAACCTAGCGTATGGTACCTCCGGTTCCTCGAGCGTGGCTAGAAGCCGGAAGAGGCTCGTAAGAGAGCGCTTGAGCATCGGGCCCTGACCTCATCTCCAGTTGAGCGTATCGACGCCAAGCCGTGGCGAGGAAAAAGCGACCTCTTCAACACACGTCGCCTACTGAATTCCCAAAAGACCCCAAGAGGCCGAAAAGTAGAGGCAACGCAACTCCGGAGGGCCAAGGTACCTCAAACGGTTCGAAGCGACCGAAGGGGGCCACGTATGCATGTGTAGCTAAGGGCACTAACCTTGCTATACTGGCTCATGAATTCCCGAGGAAGCGGCTGACCAAGAAGGAGTTGTCGACGGTGGAGTCAGCCCTGGTAGATGAGATGAGGAAGGGCTGGACCGCTAGCCTCAACTTTAATGGTTTCCTATTCCGGGATGTTCTGGTCTTAGTGGACAGTCTGGACGAGGATGCCAGGAAGTGGCTGGAGCTGAAGGTGCCCAGCATCAGTGCCGCAGTGGGTGTGGAACTCCGCACATAACCGCAAGGAGAGATACCGGAGACAAAGATCGTCACGGTGTACCTGCCACGCACGGCTGGTGAGACGGTGGAGAATTCACTAGGACTGCTCATTGAGCAGAATAAGGGTCTTCTCACCGAGACGTGGCACATACTCAGGCATATTGATACCATGGGCGGAAAGGTGCTGACTTTTGGTATGGAGGATGAAGCTCTATCACTCCTCAATAATAAGGAAATGACGGTAAGCTTCAGATTTGGTCAGCTGAGGTGCCGGCTGCACAAAAAGCAAGCCGCGACAGAGACGGCTGCCAAGGTGCTAGCAGACGAAGTGCCTCGCACCTCTTCTGCTGCAGCACCCACCGATGAGGCAGCCAAAGCCGAAGCGATTGCAGCCTGGGAAGCCGAGTTGGACTAGGCTCTGGGAGTGATGAGAAGCCGTCCGATGATGATCAGACACCCACCGGGACGTTGTCAGAGTCCTATCTGACGCTCTCGGAAGGGGAACCTGAGCTCTAAGGATGCTGGCCACCAGCGTGGCACAGATTAACCTGCATCACGCGAGGGCAGCTTCGGCTGTCATCAGCAGGTTGATGTCCAGGTCTGACCTGGGTCTGGTGCTCATCCAGGAGCCATGGGTCGTTAGAGGTAGGATCTGTGGCCTTGACCAAGTAAGTTCGCAGCTAGTAGTATATATGAGGGAGACATCGCCAAGAGCATGCATCTTGGTCCGAAAAAACACTAACTTTCTTTTTCCTTCCAAATTTCTCAGCAGGGATCTTGTAGCGGTGCTAATCACTGGCGTGTTTGGGAGTATGGTGGTGGCGTCAGCCTAGTTCCCGGGAGATACTGCGGAAGCCACCCAACAGAGGTTCAGGGTCTGGTGGCACACTGCAGCAGCAATAGACTCCTATTGCTGCTGGAATGCGACGCAAACGCGCATATCGTAGCGTGGGGCAGCACGGACAACAACAGTAGAGGTGAGTGCTTGCTTGACTATCTTGTAGCTAATGACCTAATGGTGTTCAATGTGGGGGCTGAACCCACTTTTATCACCAACAAGTAAGAAGGCTCTAGTCGGGAGAGCCCGACTAGAAGATACCTTGAACCCAGTTGCAATAAATAAATTAAATTTATGTAAGACTTTGGTATACTGACTTAGTTTCAATCGACTAAGTTCAATATCTCCGGTGTTTCTCAACCGATTTGGACGAAAATTTCAGAAAAGTTCTATCACTACCCATTACGTCAACCCTCATTTTAAGATTTTCCAAATTCGATATT
Source organism: Scaptomyza flava (assembly GCA_030179655.1). Lineage (NCBI taxonomy): Eukaryota > Metazoa > Arthropoda > Insecta > Diptera > Drosophilidae > Scaptomyza > Scaptomyza flava. The sequence goes on along the minus strand of JARNME010000404.1, from coordinate 33,785,956 downwards.
TTTTTGTTATCGTTATTTTGTGTATATCGGAAACCATAATAGCAATCGATAATTTGAAGCCAACTTGTTCTGCTCATGGTATAGGAGAACTTATATCCAAAATCTGAAGTATCTAGCTCTTGTAGTCTCTGAGATCCACGCGTTCATACAGACGGACAGACAGACGGACAGACGGACATGGCTATATCGTCTCGACTGTTGATGCTGATCAAGAATGGAGGAGGAGATGCTTCCTTCTGCCTGTTACATACTTTTGCACAAAACCATTATACCCTTATTTACCCATTTTATTGGTTAAGGGTATAAAAATAGAGCCGAAGTACTTGATATTACTTTCGGCAAAGGGGGGCCTCTGGGCTGGCTTACAACTGGAGGGTCCCCACAGAACCGTCAAATCTGAGCAGACTAAACCATAGTAGGAGGGTCTCTTCTCAGGAAGAGCTAGAGCAACTCTCGACAGAAGTTGGCGAGACGATTATGCATGCCTATCATGCAAGTTGTCCAACAAACTCCATAGAGTCCAACAGGGATAACCCTTGGTGGAATAAAAAGCTTGGGATGCTTCGAGCAGAGGTCAGGAGGCTGTTTAATACAGCCAAAAATAATAGTGACAGATGGGACTTATATACCAAGAAACTAACAGAATATAATAAATAAATCCATTACAGCAAACGTGCTCATTTCCGGAGATTTTGCTCCAACCTAGAGCAGGTCACACCTGCTGTGACAGTCTTTAAGTCGATCTCGAAAGGCAAAGTGTTGTCCGAACTCTGCTTAAGGAGGCCAGATGGTTCCTTCACGGAAAATGAGGTGGAAAAGGCAGAACTTCTCCTGCAAAGTCACTTTCCACTTTGTAAAACCATCACCAACATTGACAGCTGTTACGAAACGGTTCCCATCAGGAGACCGGACTGGAGCCTGGCTGCAGCCATAGTAACAGAGCAAATAATAAGATGGGCTATTGGTACGCTTAGTCCCTACAAGGCCCCAGGTACGGACGGTATCCTCCCCGTCCATCTTCAGAAGGGGATGGAACAGCTTATGGTGTTCCTCATTCGAATTTTCCAGGGAAGCCTAGCTATGGGCTACATATCAAGGGCATGGAGGACGGCCAGGGTGATCTTTATCCCGAAAGTGGGGAAAAAAGAACCCTTTCACCCCAAATCTTTCAGGCCGATCAGCCTGACATCCTTCTTCCTAAAAACCCTCAAAAAGATAGTTGACAATCACATTATTATCTCGTACCTAGTGTCCAGTCCCTTGCAAGATCACCAACATGCCTGTAGAGAAGGAAAGTCGACAGAATCGGCTCTCCTTGACCTAGTAAACAGCCTGCAATGCTCAGTGAAGGCCAAAGGCGTTGCTCTTTGTGCCTTCATGGATATAGAGGGTGCTTTCGATAACACATCACATGATGTTGTGGTTAAGGCGCTTCAGGGAAAAGGAGTTGAGCCAGGACTTGACTCCTTGACACTAGAATTGCGGAAATCACTGTCAACAATTTGACGGTCAGGGCCCAAACCACCACAGTTTGTCCACGGGGGGGTGTCCTATCACCTCTCCCCTGGAGTCTCGTGGTGGACGAGCTACTAGTCAAACTTACAGATAATGGATTTGAATGCCAAGGCTACGCCGATGACATTACCATTGTCTGTAAAGGCAACTTTGAGAACACGCTATGTGATAGAATAACTCTGGGTCTTAAACTTTGTTTGGACTGGTGCAAAGACGTGGGGCTGAATATCAATCCAGCAAAAACCACAATTGTCGCCTTCACCTATCGTTACAAATTAAAGTCCATAAGACCCATATGTATTGGGGGTTCGGTAATCCCAATCTCTACAGAGATAAAGTATCTGGGGGTAATCTTGGACAAGAGGCTACTGTGGAAACAGCACGTTGAGCTTGCGGTACGCAAGGCTACAATAGCCCTAATGCGTTGTAGATCTCTCGCAGGGAAAAATTGGTGTGCGCCCCAAAAATCCTTCTGTGGATGTACACAGCAATGGTGAGGCCCATAGTCAGCTACGGCGCTGTGGTATGGGCAGGACGTGTTGACCTTGATGTCGCTAAACGGCAACTGGGCAAACTCCAGAGACTTGCCTGCACGTGCATCTTGGGAGCAATGCGTACGTGCCCGTCCTCAGCACTGGACGTACTGCTAGGACTTCCGGCTTTGCATCTTTACATCAAACACAGTGCAAACAGGTCTATTATGAGATTGGCAGGAGCGAACGCAATCACCTCTGTCACTAGTGCAACTGGCACACTGTTGGCCTTTCCGCAAGATGCGCAGATGACCCTTTTTAGTTTCGAGAAGCTCTTTTAAACGGAGCTTAGCAATAAAGCAGAATAGACTAGTCTGTCGACCAGATATATTGTGAAACCACATGCTGTTAGATAGTACACGGACGGATCATTAACAGATGAGGGTGCTGGAGCTGGAGTCTGCGGACCCCGACTCAAGAATCATGAGCCCCTGGGCAAATTCGCCAGCATTTTCCAAGCGGAAGTGCACGCGATTGAAAGATGTGCAACCTTCAACTTCGAGAGGGGATACGTTCATAGAGACATAGCCATTTTCTCCGACAGCCAGGCAGCGATCAAAGCACTTAGTGCTTATAAGATCGTCTCTAAACTGGTTTGGCAATGTATAGAAGCACTCAACAGGTTGGGCAGTAAAAACAAAGTCACCATCTATTGGGTACCGGGACATGCGGGTGTTCCCGGCAACGAGGTCACCGATATTTTGGCCAGGAGAGGAGCTAGCACTCCTTTCCAGGGCCCTGAACCTTTCTGTGGGCTAGGACCAGGGCTTATCAGTCAGAGCAGTCGCATCGATCTGCTCAACGCATGCGAGTACGCTTGGCGGTTTTCACATGGGGCAAGACAGAGCAAGCGACTTCTAGGTAGTTACAAAAAGAAGAGAACTGAGGATTGTCTGAAGCTGAGCAAAGGATCTTTCTTGACCGGGCACTGCAGACTGTGCAAGCATCTGCTTAATCTCAGGTTAGGGGATGACAGTCTTTGCAGACTGTGTCTGGAGGGGGATGAGACACCAGAGCACCTGCTTTAGGAGTGTCCCGCCATCAGTCGACTGAGGCTCTCTCTTCTGAGGAGCCTCTTTCTGTCTACAGAGAAGATGACGGCTCCCCGACCATGCCACATCGTCGCGTTCCTGTGATCGATCGGGCTGGTCGAGAAGTTGTTACTCACAAAACAGTAAGAGGGCACAAAAGATCCTAGTGGTTGCAGTGCATGATCCTCGTTCCAAAAATAATAATAATAATGGTTTGTTGTAGAATCTCTGTGTGTGACCGAATTCTTGAAATCTATGACACTTGACGATATCATGAAACTTCTTTGTCGGCTCTATCGTCACCACAGCGTTCCAAAGCCTGCTGATGTCGTACACCTTTTTTGTTGATTGATTTGGGCCAAAGTCAATGAAAACAATGAAATTTGTGCCTTGCTTATCCTGTTTTTGGCTACAGCAATGTGGCTGCCTTATGACTCATCTTGAAGAACTCGCTTTTGATGCGGTCCATTGAGGTGGAGAAATGCATCCCTTTAAGCGCTATCTTAAAGGTCCTATCTTCCTTTATTTTATACGAGTGGAACTCCACCTTCTTGGCAGTAAACAGCCTGACCACGTTGCGGTAGTCATCACTTTTGTGAATCATCCCGGCCATCTCTACCCGGCTTGTGAGTGAAGGAGGCCTACCCAGCATACTCCTCAATCATGATCAGCATGCCTTGTACGTTGTGTACATTGTCTATGAAGATAGGAGTGGCTTATAAATAAGAGGAGTAGGGACATCATCTTCGTTTCCCATGACAACGTTTTTAAAATCATTGTCAGCTGGTCATGTGATTTGCAGCTGTCTTCTTGATAACTGGAGCTAAGGTCGTTTTTTTGACTTCACCTTTTACCGTAGTGTCAAAGTCCAAGGAGGGGTCTTCTTCTTGGTTTCTTCTTCTTAATTGAAAAGGGTAAGTTGGTTTTGCGATTAGTTGTTGCAATAAGCCATTTGGCAGGTGTCTGCCATGGAATGTCTCTATGGTTAACATTGCACCCTACTTTGGGCATGTTGCTGTTTGACCCTCGAAATGCCATTCTGGCAAAATCATTTAGTAGTTGAGCCCTAAGATCCTTTCCATTTTTGCCAGCTATCGACATCATCGCATGTCAAGAACGACTTGTTCGCGAGACTGATTGTGAGCTGTCTTCCATTACTCGGTATCTCCCGTCACTACTCAGGCGATTATTGTGTCGGTGAGGTGATGAGTCTGTCCACTTCCCCACTGTTATGGTCTGAGCGTAGGGCACAGTAAAACTTTGTAAAACTATTTTCTTTATGTCCGCAGTTGTTAAACTTATGCCGAAACTACACGCAACAGCGGCAAATGATCTTGAAGTGTGGTATTGCCGCACACTTTAAAAAGCACAGTTTTTTTTATAATGAAATAATTTGTTTTGAATTTTTTTTTTTATTTTATTGTTTTTGGAAAAAAGACTTTGATGTTGTCTGCTTGACGCCTGCTCAATTAATCGAGTTATAAGGTGATTCAGATTTTCTTATTATCTCTTGCTCTAACCTTTCCTTGACTTGTTTATCTATTTCCTCATGTTGTACTTGTGAATACGGTCTTTTTTAAATGGAATTTTCATTTTGGTTGTTTTTAAAATATAAATAAAATATTCAATAAAAATTAGAATATGACAAATGAAATTAAAAATATAAATATTTTATAGAGGGAATCTAAGCAAATCTATAGCAAAAACCGGTAATTGAAGAAATATCTACAACCAAACCGGCATGGATACTGGCTGTACGAAATATGGAGGTCACAGGCAATATATAGTGGTAGTGGAACAGGTCTGTAGACGGGGTATTAAGTTACACCGATCCTCTAAAGTTCGTGGAGGCAATTGAAGAGCGGGCCATATCATACGGCATCAGCCTTGATCGTATGCCTAGGACAATGTGCGAGGCGCTGACAGATATGGCAGAAAAATTTCTTGGAGTATTTTTTTCCCTCACAATATTTCGACAGATTAGAAGACGAGATCAGGGCCCGCTGAAAACGGGTAGGCATACAAAGAGAACCTGGTTGACCTGAAGAGACTGATGCATCGTGCCTGCTATAGGTCCGACCAGAAGTTGAACAGGGTAAATGAGAATTTAGAGCAGGACTTCCGACTGTACATTCATAGGCACTTTTAAACATTAGCTCAACTGACTCAAAAAGAAATTACGCTAGGGAATATCCACATCCGCGAGTTGTATATTGTCAGGCAATGTGGCACTCAGGGCGTAAGCGGAGAAGCATGCCGGTTAAAGAAAATGGGGAAAGAGCAGCGGTGTCATCTGGAGTGGAATCGGATTGGCGCCGGCGTGATCCAGGCCAAAAACTGGAGATTGACATTGTCGCGACGGTAAAGGTCGGGAACCTACTGACGAAGGCGACGGTCGACACTGGTCGAGGAGTTTTGTGAGATAGGAGTTTTTTTTTAAAAGGAAAGAGTCGAAAGGAGAAGTGTTGTCAACGACCGCGAACATAAAACATAGTGCGCATAGTTAATTTTGGCTATGCCAAGACTATGATACCCTTCATACAGCCAAATCAATGCTCCCCCCTCTTAGTTGTTAATAATTTTTCGCTTATATTTTTACTCTTGAGTGTCATTTACTTGTTCGTGTGCGACAACAACAAAATATTGACATGTAGGTACTTGAAAGTGCACGACAGAGACAACAAGTGATAGTACGATATGCTAAATTTATATGGTGGCTATAACGTAGAATGCTCCGATCGGGATGAAATTTCATAGTGAACAAATCCGACATGATCTCAGCAATCTGTGAAAGTTTCATCAAGATCGGTTCAGCAGTTTGGCCGGAAATCGTATTGAAACAGACAGACGGACAGACGGACGGACGGACGGACGGACGGACGGAAATCAATTTCTGAGCTCGTCCTGATCAATTTGATATATAGTTTATGGGGTCTCCCATCATTCCTTTAAGGCGTTACAGATTCATGACAACTGATTCACATGTGAGGGGTATAAAAAGATGTTACGAACAGTGGTGAGCCTCGTTAATAGGAAGATAGCATAAAATCTGCTCTGGGAATGGACTTTCTAGGTAAGATGTGGACGACCATGCAGTGCGGTGAGGCGATGCTTGTTTTCAGAACACCGACCATGGAGATAGGCGGAGGCAATGTGGATCGTGCGTTATATAAATAGTGCAAGAAGGACTGCGCAGAGCGGGAACGACGAGTGAATGTCCTGGGGACACCTCAAAGGGAGGACGCTAAGGAGAGCAGCGGTTCCAAGAGAAGACAAATCCCGGGTCCCCGAATACATCAGCGGTCACAAAACCCCTGTCGATACCACCCCCGTTATCGGGAAAGGAAAAGGAATGTTTTCCCACCCGTTTTCATGCACACGGTATACTTGCACAAGGAGTCGATGATTGACACGGCTATTGAAGAGAGAAGCGAAATTCATCGGGAGAAAGGTGCCGATGGAGTTGATCAAGAGGAGGCACACATGAGGTCGGTGGCGAAGTCCCCATCCCCGAATGAGAAAGTAGCCAAGTGTTTTCGGAACGAGAGGTGAACTGGGTAGAAGTACTGGAGCGATTCGAGGATATAGAAGAATGGCAGGGGGGCTTCGAATCGGAGAGCTTTCCGATAACTCGGATTCCTATTCCAACGTCGTGGACAGTCCACCCGGCAACACGATTTTGAATCCACTGGCCATACCCATCATGGCGGCTGAGCTATAGCGGAAGAGGACGAAAGGGCGCCGTAGCCGTTTCAAGGTGACGGCGGCGACGGAAATGTTTGGGGTGACTCAACACCGCGAGAGGGTGAAGTCACCATCACGAAGATAGGGGGGGGGGGGGGGGGGGGGTGTGACGCAGGCCCGTCGCGACCTCCATCACAATATATTACAAGTAGATAACACCTTTGACATAATAAACAGAATAGCATATTATTGTATTAGACTTAACATTAACATAGAACATAGATTTAACATGGCAAAGAGCAAAGGTAAAGAATTGCTTAGTAGCTTAGCAGCCAGACAGCGTAAGAAGATCAAGATGTCGTGATTTACGAGAAGAGGAAAAGCGCGCTCAGGCCGAGCGCGAGACTGGCAAATTAGTTCGTGTTTGGATTTAAAGTCGTCAGGTTGTGTCCCACAAGAGGTAGCCGAGAATTTAAAGGTGCGGTCTTGTCCCACAGAAGGGAGTCGATGAATTGAAGTGGATATACTGAGAAAACGTTGAAAATAGTGAAACGCGGCAAACGGCCGACGTTGTTAGAATAACACATTTGGGAAAGTAAGTCAGTGTAGACGAATTCCCCCTGGAAACCGCAAGACAATTGTATGTAGATATTTGACAGGATAGAGAGAGTTTAAGTGAATCTTTGTCAAATGAAGCAGCATAACCTTAAAACACATGCGTCGTTATTCTGACATGGGAGGAATTAGATATACACGCATACGCGCAAGGATACACATACTCAAATGTGCACGTGGTCGGTACGTTAATAAACGCATCTCTAATTGTGAAATTAACATCTGAGTGATCGGCAGCACTCGTACTGTGACTAGTCCCGTACGCTATCCAAATCATCCAACGGGTTTGGTTACGCGGCTTTGGCATCTGTGCATCTCTGCGACCTCGATTCGCGAGGGAAATTTAACCTTGGCTATCGGCGGTACTTGTACTGTGGACGCTTCCCTGATCGCAAGCCGTCACGAAATTTTTACCCCTGTATAACTCGCGTGTATTTTTCCGAAAATTTAAATATTTCTTGTTACGTTGAATCTTGGCCGGATTGAGTTTCATACCCCGGCCAAAATCACTACTTTACAGTACTGAATGTCTTGAAATTTATGTAATAACTTTGAAATACATATTTTTTCTTCATCGTTTAAGTGATCTAGTCGAAATTCATTTGATTCTTTCAATTTTTCGTTTATTACGAAATTGAATTCTAAGTCTTCAACTGAAGGTGGATCTAGGCACTCCGGTTCTGGTCCTTCCTCTAATTTATATTTGGATCATATTTTAAAATGAATCTGTATTATCCTTACGTTGCTACTCCGTTTTCATAATCAAATTTGACTTTGCAAGCTTCTAAATACTTTCTTCCAATTAATAAATCATATCGATTTGAAAAATTATGCAAGTAAAATTTATTTTTGAATGTCTAAATTTTACATGAACCTATTGTCATTCATTCTGTAAGTTTTATATTACCATTTGTTATGCAGGGGTGTGCCAGCCATCAAAACCAACCGAATTCCAACCTAAAACCAACCTCGAGCTGGTTTTAGGTGTGCCAGAGCAGAGTTTGAGATGGTTTTGAAATCTCCACAAATTTGGTCAGAGATTTGGTTAGTTTAAGCAATATTAAATGTCTATTGAATAACAAGTGTTACTTTTTCGAAAGGTAATTTTAAGCTACATTGCATATTGCAAATACATTTGAATTTTATAAATTCATGATTTTAGATATTAATAAATCTCTAACAAATCTCTAAGACTGATTGCCGTTCCGTGTAAGCGTGCAAAACCGTCCCTAACAAGAGAGGGGCTACCTAGTTCGTTTAACCATAACTATTATTCGCAGTCTTCAATATGTCAATTTAAAAGACACTTATTTGTGGCAAATCAACATAAAACAAGTAAGAAGGCTCTAGTCGGGAGAGCCCGATTAGAAGATAGAGGTGAGTGCTTGCTTGACTATCTTGTAGCTAATGACCTAATGGTGTTCAATGTGGGAGCTGAACCCACTTTTATCACCAACAAGTAAGAAGGCTCTAGTCGGGAGAGCCCGACTTGAAGATACCTTGAACCCAGTTGCAATAAATAAATTAAATTTATGTAAGACTTTGGTATACTGACTTAGCTTCAATCGATTAAGTTCAATATCTCCGGTGTTTCTCAACCGATTTGGACGAAATTTTCAGAAAAGTTCTATCATTACCCATTACGTCAAGTTGTCCAACAAACTCCATAGAGTCCAACAGGGATAACCCTTGGTGGAATAAAAAGCTTGGGATGCTTCGAGCAGAGGTCAGGAGGCTGTTTAATACAGCCAAAAAGAATAGTGACAGATGGGACTTATATACCAAGAAACTAACAGAATATAATAAAGAAATCCGGTACAGCAAACGTGCTCATTTCCGGAGATTTTGCTCCAACCTAGAGCAGGTCACACCTGCTGTGACAGTCTTTAAGTCGATCTCGAAAGGCAAAGTGTTGTCCGAACTCTGCTTAAGGAGGCCAGATGGTTCCTTCACGGAAAATGAGGTGGAAAAGGCAGAACTTCTCCTGCAAAGTCACTTTCCACTTTGTAAAACCATCACCAACATTGACAGCTGTTACGAAACGGTTCCCATCAGCAGACCGGACTGGAGCCTGGCTGCAGCCATAGTAACAGAGCAAATAATAAGATGGGCCATTGGTACGCTTAGTCCCTACAAGGCCCCAGGTACGGACGGTATCCTCCCCGTCCATCTTCAGAAGGGGATGGAACAGCTTATGGTGTTCCTCATTCGAATTTTCCAGGGAAGCCTAGCTATGGGCTACATACCAAGGGCATGGAGGACGGCCAGGGTGATCTTTATCCCGAAAGTGGGGAAAAAAGACCCCTTTCACCCCAAATCTTTCAGGCCGATCAGCCTGACATCCTTCTTCCTAAAAACACTCAAAAAGATAGTTGAAAATCACATTATTATCTCGTACCTAGTGTCCAGTCCCCTGCATGATCACCAACATGCCTATAGAGAAGGAAAGTCGACAGAATCGGCTCTCCTTGTCCTAGTAAACAGCCTTCAATGCTCAGTGAACGCCAAAGGCGTTGCTCTTTGTGCCTTCATGGACATAGAGGGTACTTTCGATAACACAGCACATGATGTTGTGGTTAGGGCGCTTAAGGGAAAAGGAGTTGAGCCAGGACTTACTCTCTGGCTAGGCAAGCTCCTTGACACTAGAATTGCGGAAATCACTGTCAACAATTTGACGGTCAGGGCCCAAACCACCACAGGTTGTCCACAGGGGGGTGTCCTATCACCTCTCCTCTGGAGTCTCGTGGTGGACGAGCTACAAGTCAAACTTACAGATAATGGATTTGAATGCCAAGGCTACGCCGATGACATTACCATTGTCTGTAAAGGCAACTTTGAGAGCACGCTATGTGATAGAATAACTCTGGGTCTTAAACTTTGTTTGGACTGGTGCAAAGACGTGGGGCTGAATATCAATCCAGCAAAAACCACAATTGTCGCCTTCACCAATCGTTACAAATTAAAGTCCATAAGACCCATATGTATTGGGGGTTCGGTAATCCCAATCTCTACAGAGATAAAGTATCTGGGGGTAATCTTGGACAAGAGACTATTAAATTCGATTATTATTAAATTCGTTTGAAGCGAATAGACGTGTTTGTTAGTGGGCTGCGTTATTTTCACTAATCCCGACTAATTTTACGTATATAAATTGGTTAACGAACCCTTATAAAAAACTTTTCATATTGGTTCACAAAGTGGCAGCATATCTGTTCCATATATTTAAATAAATAATACGAAAAAGTATAAAAACTTCTTTCCTGGCTTAGCGCGGCAAAACATCTTGAGGATGAAAACATTCAGGCACTGCGGGAAAGGGTGTCGGATCTTGAAGCAAAACTGGGAGCTCGGCAGTTGGCAGAGGAGAATGCCAAAATTGCAAACGATATTCGCATTCATGGTATCCCAATGAGTTAGAATGAAAACCTGAAAACCATCATGCACAACTTATTCTTCTCACTCAATCTCACTTCCCCGCCGCCGAGAATAAGTGAGGTGTTTAGAATAAAAACGCGTGGCCCGACACATACCGTTTTAGATCCGATTGTGATCGTAACGTTTGTCAGCTTCCGAGATAAAATGGCACTACTACGCGCCGCGGGAGCACACCGACGGAGCTCTAAGATGCCACTGACTCTAAATCTCTTGGGACTCAACTCTCAAGCGGCCTTTTACATTAATGAGCAGCTGTCAAAGCTCAACTATCAAATTTTTAAAGAGGCGCTTAAGCTTAAAAAGCATAAAGCTTTCTCAGCGGCCTTTACGCGCTCCACTCAGGTGTACGTCAGGCAAGGCGGAAGCAGCGAGTGCATTTGCATTAAGAGCATGGAAGAGCTTTTATCTCTTTCTAATACCGGCGTGGTGGACAACACTAGCTCTTCAGATCTGGCCTCTTCATCTGTGGGGAACTTATTTCGTTCCCAATAAACATCTGTATTTTGTAATTATTTGTATTTTTAATTATTTTTGTATCCCAAAAACTCTTATTTGTCAACAATTACATTTTAGTGAGTTAGGTATTAGCTTTAATTCTCTTTGGTGCGTTTCTAAAATTAGGTCTCATCTTATATGTTGGATAATATGATTGATCCAATGGCGATGAGTAATGTTATGCTTAGAATTCTAGCTAAGCAACACCGTGGGCTTAACATTTGCCATATTAATGCTCAAAGTTTAGTCAGAAAGATGGATGAGTTTAGATATATGTTTGTTAAGTCAAATGTTGATGTAGTGTGTGTATCGGAGACATGGTTTATGACTCAAATGTGTGATCTGTTAGTTTCATGTGAAGGTTTTACTGTTTTTCGTGCAGATCGTGTTGGACATGGAGGGGGCGTGGCAATTTTTGTTAATAATAAGCTGCGATCCAAGCTGATGTGTAAGCATGAAGAAGGAAGTACAACGGAGTTCATATTTGTTGAAATAAGCTGTCCACAGTATTTTCGTAAAATGCTTATTGGTTGTGTTTATCGTCCGAATCGTGCAGCGTCATACTCTAAAATAATTTCGTCGATTTCTATGTTAACTGTTTCATATATTGACATTGCGATCCTCGGAGATTTTAATAGCAATGTGTTGTACCACAATGATCTCACCAACAATATGGAATCACTTGGATTACACTTGGTCAATACAACTAATCCAACCCATTTTACTTCTACTTGCAGTACACTCTTGGATTTGATCTTTGTTAGTAATTCATTAAAAGCTCTTATGTATGACCAAATTTCTGTCCCTTGCTTCTCCAAACATGATCTTGCCTTTGTGTCGTATGATGTTTGTATAAATAAGTTGGACCTGACATATACATATAGAGACTTTAGAAATATAGATATGAACTTTTTATCTGACGAATTTAATATATATGACTGGACCTTAATATACAACATGACCACAGCTGACGAACAGGTTGAATATCTGCAGGGTCAAATAATAGATCTGTATAATACTTGTGTCCCATCAAAATCTAAACTTCCCCAGCCTCGCGAGAAGCCCTGGCTAACACATTTTGTTAAAAGAGCTATACTAAAAAGAAATGAAGCCTACAACAAATGGAAGAGATTTAAGACTGACTTTTTGGATGATACCTTCAAAAGTTTACGACGTGCAGTTGTTAAATTGATTAATAATGGTAAGAAGCGATTATATTCCCAGAAATTCCAACAATCCATCTCGTCAAGAGATAAATGGAGAATTATAAATGAAATTGGAGTGGGAAAGCAAAATGTTAGAACCAGTGTCGAAGTTAATGCTGAAGAGCTTAACCAAAAGTTCGTCAACTGCGCTGTACCTGAGGCCCCAGCCAATGAATACCTTAACTGTGATCCTCCTAACTGTGATATTAGTTTTAGTTTTAGGTGTGTCAGAAATTATGAAGTCCTTGAATCTATGTTAAATGTCAAATCAAATGCAGTTGGACTGGATGATATAAATCCTAAATTTGTCAAAATTATAATTCCGTCTATCTTAAATCAGGTTACACATATTATGAATACAGCAATCACTACTTCCGTGTTTCCAGAAAAATGGGAACTTGCTAAGATTATCCCTGTCCCTAAGGGTAATGGAGATTTCAGACCAATCTCAGTTCGTCCTTTTCTATCCAAAGTGTTTGAAAATTTACTAGCAAACCAAATAAATGAATATATGGTTACCAGCAGTCTTCTCAGCAATGACCAATCCGGTTTTAGGAAAAACAGAAGCTGCACTACAGCAATCCTTAATATTGTTGAGGATATACGTAGAAGCAGGGACGATGGCAATGTAACGTTCTTGACACTGCTTGACTATAGCAAAGCTTTTGATACTGTCAACCATGACATTCAATGGTCTAAAATTAAGAAGCTGTACAGTTTTACAGCCAGAGCCGATTCCTTATTACGCTCATACCTAGTAAACCGTCTTCAATCTGTTGTCACACCGTCAAGTTCGTCGTCATTTCTGTCTCTAAGCCGTGGAGTGCCACAAGGATCGATTCTTGGGCCGTTACTATACTCGTGTTATGTTAATGATTTGCCCAATGTCTTTTCTGAATGTAATGTCCATATGTATGCTGATGATGTTCAGTTGTATTGCTGTAGTCCATTGTCCAGAATTGATGAATGTGTAAGTGTAACTAATAGAGAACTGGTCAAGGTGAGCGAGTGGTCACGAAGTAATGGCCTTGGTATAAACACGTCCAAAACTAAGTGTATAGTAATATACAAAAAGTCCATTGACACCCTAAACTTGGGAAAAATTAAAATTGACCATAATTCTATTGACTACGTAGACAGGGTAGCTAACCTAGGCATAAAGTTTAATAAGACACTGACTTGGAGTGACTACATAATTAAATCCATAGGTAGAACTTATTCAGCCTTAAGAACTCTATACCTGACACAGCTTCTCCTGCCAATTAATATTAAACTCATTGTTGTTAAGACCTACCTTATACCAACTCTCTTTTATGGAGTAGAAATTTTTTCAAACCCTGACGCTGCTAGTAAGCACAGGCTCAATGTTGTGTTCAATAGTATTACGCGTTATGTGTTTAATTTAGGAAGAAGAGATCATGTTACACCATATGCATTCAAAATATATAACCTTAGCTTGAAAAACTGGATTCAACTTAGAGCATTAATATTGTTACACAAAATTATAAATACAAAAGAGCCCAGTTATCTTTATAATAGATTGATTTTTTTAACTTCACGTCGGACAAATAATTTAACAACTGTACGTCATCGATTATCTGTCTCTGAACACCAGTACTTTATACACACTGTTCGCCTGTGGAACAACCTACCACACGACCTAAAGATAATTAGAAGCGCACCACAATTTAAAAGCAGCCTGCTGCTGCATTTACAAAATAATATCTAACTGAAACAATTCTAATATACATAAAACTAAGCTTACTAATGCTAATCTTCTTAAGGGGAAGACTGTTCTTCCGATTTTCTTTTTTTCTTTTTTTGTATAATTTAAATTATTTGTATTATTTAAATTATTTGAATAATTTAAATTACTTCTCTCTATTTTCTTCTTTTTCTTTTCTCTGCTTTGTTACTTTTAATTAATTAATTAATAATTTTGTTTTAGTGACTAGTGCCTTAAATTTAAGTTTCTTGGAACTTGTAGCACTAGGATGTTAATCAAATAAATAAAAATTTGTTGACTACTATGGAAACAGCATGTTGAGCTTGCGGTACGCAAGGCTACAATAGCCCTAATGTGCTGTAGATCTCTCGCAGGGAAAAATTGGGGTGTGCCCCAAAAATCCTTCTGTGGATGTACACAGCAATGGTGAGGCCCATAGTCAGCTACGGCGCTGTGGTATGGGCAGGACGTGTTGACCTTGATGTCACTAAACGGCAACTGGGCAAACTCCAAAGACTGGCCTGCACGTGCATCTTGGGCGCAATGCGTACGTGCTCGTCATCAGCACTGGACGTACTGCTAGGACTTCCGGCTTTGCATCTTTACATCAAACACAGTGCGAACAGGTCTATTATGAGATTGGAGAGCGAACGCAATCACCTCTGTCACTAGTGCAACTGTCACACTGTTGGCCTTTCCGCAAGATGCGCAGATGACTCTTTTTAGTTTCGAGAAGCTCTTTTAAACGGAGCTTAGCAATGAAGCAGAACAGACTAGTCTGTCGACCACCTATAATGTGAAACCACATGCTGTTAGATAGTACATGGACGGATCATTAACAGATGAGGGTGCTGGAGCTGGAGTCTGCGGACCCCGACTCAAGTATCATGAGCCCCTGGGCAAATTCGCCAGCATTTTCCAAGCGGAAGTGCACGCGATTGAAAGATGTGCAACCTTCAACTTCGAGAGGGGATACGTTCATAGAGACATAGCCATTTTCTCCGACAGCCAGGCAGCGATCAAAGCACTTAGAGCTTATAAGATCGTCTCCAAACTGGTTTGGCAATGTATAGAAGCACTCAACAGGTTGGGCAGTAAAAACAAAGTCACCATCTATTGGGTACCGGGACATGCGGGTGTTCCCGGTAATGAGGTCGCCGATATTTTAGCCAGGAGAGGAGCTAGCACTCCTTTCCAGGGCCCTGAACCTTTCTGTGGGCTAGGACCAGGGTTTATCAGTCAGAGCAGTCGCATCGATCTGCTCAACGCATGTGAGGACGCTTGGCGGTTTTCACATGGGGCAAGACAATGCAAGCGACTGCTAGGTAGCTACAACAAGAAGAGAACTGAGGATTGTCTGAAGCTGAGCAAAGGACCTCTTCGGATAGTCACGGGTTTCTTTACAGGGCACTGCAGACTGTGCAAGCATCTGCTTAATCTCAGGTTAGGGGATGACAGTCTTTGCAGACTGTGTCTGGAGGGGGATGAGACTCCAGAGCACCTGCTTTAGGAGTGTCCCGCCATCAGTCGACTGAGGCTCTCTCTTCTGGGGAGCCTCTTTCTGTCTACAGAGAAGATGACGGCTCCCCGACCATGCCACATCGTCGCGTTCCTGTGATCGATCGGGCTGGTCGAGGAGTTGTAACTCACAAAACAGTAAGAGGGCACAAAAGATCCTAGTGGTTGCAGTGCATGATCCTCGTTCCAAAAATAATAATAATAATGGTTTGTTGTAGAATCTCTGTGTGTGACCGAATTCTTGAAATCTATGACACTTGACGATATCATGAAACTTCTTTGTCGGCTCTATCGTCACCACAGCGTTCCAAAGCCTGCTGATGTCGTACACCTTTTTTGTTGATTGATTTGGGCCAAAGTCAATGAAAACAATGAAATTTGTGCCTTGCTTATCCTGTTTTTGGCTACAGCAATGTGGCTGCCTTATGACTCATCTTGAAGAGCTCGCTTTTGATGCGGTCCATTGAGGTGGAGAAATGCATCCCTTTAAGCGCTATCTTAAAGGTCCTATCTTCCTTTATTTTATACGAGTGGAACTCCACCTTCTTGGCAGTAAACAGCCTGACCACGTTGCGGTAGTCATCACTTTTGTGAATCATCCCGGCCATCTCTACCCGGCTTGTGAGTGAAGGAGGCCTACCCAGCATACTCCTCAATCATGATCAGCATGCCTTGTACGTTGTGTACATTGTCTATGAAGATAGGAGTGGCTTATAAATAAGAGGAGTAGGGACATGATCTTCGTTTCCCATGACAACGTTTTTAAAATCATTGTCAGCTGGTCATGTGATTTGCAGCTGTCTTCTTGATAACTGGAGCTAAGGTCGTTTTTTTGACTTCACCTTTTACCGTAGTGTCAAAGTCCAAGGAGGGGTCTTCTTCTTGGTTTCTTCTTCTTAATTGAAAAGGGTAAGTTGGTTTTGCGATTAGTTGTTGCAATAAGCCATTTGGCAGGTGTCTGCCATGGAATGTCTCTATGGTTAACATTGCACCCTACTTTGGGCATGTTGCTGTTTGACCCTCGAAATGCCATTCTGGCAAAATCATTTAGTAGTTGAGCCCTAAGATCCTTTCCATTTTTGCCAGCTATCGACATCATCGCATGTCAAGAACGACTTGTTCGTGAGACTGGTTGTGAGCTGTCTTCCATTACTCGGTATCTCCCGTCACTACTCAGGCGATTATTGTGTCGGTGAGGTGATGAGTCTGTCCACTTCCCCACTGTTATGGTCTGAGCGTAGGGCACAGTAAAACTTTGTAAAACTATTTTCTTTATGTCCGCAGTTGTTAAACTTATGCCGAAACTACACGCAACAGCGGCAAATGATCTTGAAGTGTGGTATTGCCGCACACTTTAAAAAGCACAGTTTTTTTTATAATGAAATAATTTGTTTTGAATTTTTTTTTTTATTTTATTGTTTTTGGAAAAAAGACTTTGATGTTGCCTGCTTGACGCCTGCTCAATTAATCGAGTTATAAGGTGATTCAGATTTTCTTATTATCTCTTGCTCTAACCTTTCCTTGACTTGTTTATCTATTTCCTCATGTTGTACTTGTGAATACGGTCTTTTTTAAATGGAATTTTCATTTGGTTGTTTTTAAAATATAAATAAAATATTCAATAAAAATTAGAATATGACAAATGAAATTAAAAATATAAATATTTTATAAAGGGAATCTAAGCAAATCTATAGCAAAAACCGGTAATTGAAGAAATATCTACAACCAAACCGGCATGGATACTGGCTGTACGAAATATGGAGGTCACAGGCAATATATAGTGGTAGTGGAACAGGTCTGTAGATGGGGTATTAAGTTACACCGATCCGCTAAAGTTCGTGGAGGCAATTGAAGAGCGGGCCATATCATACGGCATCAGCCTTGATCGTATGCCTAGGACAATGTGCGAGGCGCTGACAGATATGGCAGAAAAATTTCTTGGAGTATTTTTTTCCCTCACAATATTTCGACAGATTAGAAGACGAGATCAGGGCCCGCTGAAAACGGGTAGGCATACGAAGAGAACCTGGTTAACCTGAAGAAACTAATGCGTCACGCCTGCTATAGGTCCGACCAGAAGTTGAACAGGGGTAATGAAAATTAAGAGCAGGACTTCCGACTGTTCATTCGGAGAAGGGACTTTTAAACATTAGCTCAACTGACTCAAAAAGAAATTTCGCTAGGGAATATCCACATCCGCGAGTTGTATATTGTCAGGCAATGTGGCACTCAGGGCGTATGCGGAGAAGCATGCCGGTTAAAGAAAATGGGGAAAGAGCAGCGGTGTCATCTGGAGTGGAATCGGATTGGCGCCGGCGTAATCCAGGCAAAAAACTGGAGATTGACATTGTCGCCACGGTAAACGTCGGGAACCTACTGACGAAGGCGACGGTCGACACTGGTCGAGGAGTTTTGTGAGATAGGAGTTTTTTAAAAGGATAGAGTCGAAAGGAGAAGTGTTGTCAACGACCGCGAACATAAAACATAGAGGCGCATAGTTAATTTTGGCTTTGCCAAGACTATGATACTCTTCACACAGCCAAATCAATGCTCCCCCCTCTTAGTTGTTTGTAATTTTTCGCTTATATTTTTACTCTTGAGCGTCATTTACTTGTTCGTGTGCGACAACAACAACATATTGACATAAAGGTACTTGAAAGTGCACGACAGAGACAACAATTGATAGTACGATATGGTAAATTTGTATGGTGGCTATCAACAAATCCGACATGATCTCAGCAATCTGTGAAAGTTTCATCAAGATCGGTTCAGCGTTTGCCCGGAAATCGTGTTGATATGGTAAATTTTTATGATGGCTCTGTCGCAGAATGCTCCGATCGGGATGAAATTTCATAGTGAACAAACCAGACATGATCTAAGCAATCTGTGAAAGTTTCATCAAGATCGGTTCAGCAGTTTTGCCGGAAATCGTGTTGATATGGTAAGTTTGTATGGTGGCTTTTTCGCAGAATGCTCTGATCGGGATGAAATTTCATAGTGAACAAACCCGACATGATCTAAGCAATCTGTGAAAGTTTCATCAAGATCGGTTCAGCAGTTTGGCCGGAAATCGTGTTGATATTGTAAATTTATATGGTGGCTATATCGTACAATGCTCCGATCGGGATGAAATTTCATAGTGAACAAACCCGACATGATCTAAGCAATGTGTGAATGTTTCATTAAGATCGGTTTAGCAGTTTGGCCGGAAATCGTGTTGATATGGTAAATTTGTATGGTGGCTATGTCGTAGAATGCTCCAATCAGGATGAAATTTCATAGTGAACAAACCCGACATGATCTAAGCAATCTGTGTAAGTTTCATCAAGATCGGTTCAGCAGTTTGGCCGGAAATCGTGTTGATATGGTAAATTTGTATGGTGGCTATGTCACAGAATGCTCCGATCATGATGAAACTCCATGATGAGACTCCAGAGCACCTGCTTTAGGAGTGTCCCGCCATCAGTCGACTGAGGCTCTCTCTTCTGGGGAGCCTCTTTCTGTCTACAGAGAAGATGACGGCTCCCCGACCATGCCACATCGTCGCGTTCCTGTGATCGATCGGGCTGGTCGAGGAGTTGTAACTCACAAAACAGTAAGAGGGCACAAAAGATCCTAGTGGTTGCAGTGCATGATCCTCGTTCCAAAAATAATAATAATAATGGTTTGTTGTAGAATCTCTGTGTGTGACCGAATTCTTGAAATCTATGACACTTGACGATATCATGAAACTTCTTTGTCGGCTCTATCGTCACCACAGCGTTCCAAAGCCTGCTGATGTCGTACACCTTTTTTGTTGATTGATTTGGGCCAAAGTCAATGAAAACAATGAAATTTGTGCCTTGCTTATCCTGTTTTTGGCTACAGCAATGTGGCTGCCTTATGACTCATCTTGAAGAGCTCGCTTTTGATGCGGTCCATTGAGGTGGAGAAATGCATCCCTTTAAGCGCTATCTTAAAGGTCCTATCTTCCTTTATTTTATACGAGTGGAACTCCACCTTCTTGGCAGTAAACAGCCTGACCACGTTGCGGTAGTCATCACTTTTGTGAATCATCCCGGCCATCTCTACCCGGCTTGTGAGTGAAGGAGGCCTACCCAGCATACTCCTCAATCATGATCAGCATGCCTTGTACGTTGTGTACATTGTCTATGAAGATAGGAGTGGCTTATAAATAAGAGGAGTAGGGACATGATCTTCGTTTCCCATGACAACGTCTTTAAAATCATTGTCAGCTGGTCATGTGATTTGCAGCTGTCTTCTTGATAACTGGAGCTAAGGTCGTTTTTTTGACTTCACCTTTTACCGTAGTGTCAAAGTCCAAGGAGGGGTCTTCTTCTTGGTTTCTTCTTCTTAATTGAAAAGGGTGAGTTGGTTTTCCGATTAGTTGTTGCAATAAGCCATTTGGCAGGTGTCTGCCATGGAATGTCTCTATGGTTAACATTGCACCCTACTTTGGGCATGTTGCTGTTTGACCCTCGAAATGCCATTCTGGCAAAATCATTTAGTAGTTGAGCCCTAAGATCCTTTCCATTTTTGCCAGCTATCGACATAATCGCATGTCAAGAACGACTTGTTCGTGAGACTGGTTGTGAGCTGTCTTCCATTACTCGGTATCTCCCGTCACTACTCAGGCGATTATTGTGTCGGTGAGGTGATGAGTCTGTCCACTTCCCCACTGTTATGGTCTGAGCGTAGGGCACAGTAAAACTTTGTAAAACTATTTTCTTTATGTCCGCAGTTGTTAAACTTATGCCGAAACTACACGCAACAGCGGCAAATGATCTTGAAGTGTGGTATTGCCGCACACTTTAAAAGCACAGTTTTTTTATAATGAAATAATTTGTTTTGAATTTTTTTTTTTATTTTATTGTTTTTGGAAAAAGACTTTGATGTTGCCTGCTTGACGCCTGCTCAATTAATCGAGTTATAAGGTGATTCAGATTTTCTTATTATCTCTTGCTCTAACCTTACCTTGACTTGTTTATCTATTTCCTCATGTTGTACTTGTGAATACGGTCTTTTTAAATGGAATTTTCATTTTGGTTGTTTTAAAATATAATAAAATATCAATAAAAATTAGAATATGACAAATGAATTAAAAATAAAATTTTATAAGGGAATCTAAGCAATCTATAGCAAAACCGGTATTGAGAAATATCTACAACCAAACCGGCATGGATACTGGCTGGTACGAAATATGGAGGTCACAGGCAATATATAGTGGTAGTGGAACAGGTCTGTAGATGGGGTATTAAGTTACACCGATCCGCTAAAGTTCGTGGAGGCAATTGAAGAGCGGGCCATATCATACGGCATCAGCCTTGATCGTATGCCTAGGACAATGTGCGAGGCGCTGACAGATATGGCAGAAAAATTTCTTGGAGTATTTTTTTCCCTCACAATATTTCGACAGATTAGAAGACGAGATCAGGGCCCGCTGAAAACGGGTAGGCATACGAAGAGAACCTGGTTAACCTGAAGAAACTGATGCGTCACGCCTGCTATAGGTCCGACCAGAAGTTGAACAGGGGTAATGAAAATTAAGAGCAGGACTTCCGACTGTTCATTCGGAGAAGGGACTTTTAAACATTAGCTCAACTGACTCAAAAAGAAATTTCGCTAGGGAATATCCACATCCGCGAGTTGTATATTGTCAGGCAATGTGGCACTCAGGGCGTATGCGGAGAAGCATGCCGGTTAAAGAAAATGGGGAAAGAGCAGCGGTGTCATCTGGAGTGGAATCGGATTGGCGCCGGCGTAATCCAGGCAAAAAACTGGAGATTGACATTGTCGCCACGGTAAACGTCGGGAACCTACTGACGAAGGCGACGGTCGACACTGGTCGAGGAGTTTTGTGGGATAGGAGTTTTTTAAAAGGATAGAGTCGAAAGGAGAAGTGTTGTCAACGACCGCGAACATAAAACATAGAGGCGCATAGTTAATTTTGGCTTTGCCAAGACTATGATACTCTTCACACAGCCAAATCAATGCTCCCCCCTCTTAGTTGTTTGTAATTTTTCGCTTATATTTTTACTCTTGAGCGTCATTTACTTGTTCGTGTGCGACAACAACAACATATTGACATAAAGGTACTTGAAAGTGCACGACAGAGACAACAATTGATAGTACGATATGGTAAATTTGTATGGTGGCTATCAACAAATCCGACATGATCTCAGCAATCTGTGAAAGTTTCATCAAGATCGGTTCAGCAGTTTGCCCGGAAATCGTGTTGATATGGTAAATTTTTATGATGGCTCTGTCGCAGAATGCTCCGATCGGGATGAAATTTCATAGTGAACAAACCAGACATGATCTAAGCAATCTGTGAAAGTTTCATCAAGATCGGTTCAGCAGTTTTGCCGGAAATCGTGTTGATATGGTAAGTTTGTATGGTGGCTTTGTCGCAGAATGCTCTGATCGGGATGAAATTTCATAGTGAACAAACCCGACATGATCTAAGCAATCTGTGAAAGTTTCATCAAGATCGGTTCAGCAGTTTGGCCGGAAATCGTGTTGATATTGTAAATTTATATGGTGGCTATATCGTACAATGCTCCGATCGGGATGAAATTTCATAGTGAACAAACCCGACATGATCTAAGCAATGTGTGAATGTTTCATTAAGATCGGTTTAGCAGTTTGGCCGGAAATCGTGTTGATATGGTAAATTTGTATGGTGGCTATGTCGTAGAATGCTCCAATCAGGATGAAATTTCATAGTGAACAAACCCGACATGATCTAAGCAATCTGTGTAAGTTTCATCAAGATCGGTTCAGCAGTTTGGCCGGAAATCGTGTTGATATGGTAAATTTGTATGGTGGCTATGTCACAGAATGCTCCGATCATGATGAAATTTCATAGTGAACAAACCCGACATGATCTAAGCAATCTGTGAAAGTTTCATCAAGATCGGTTCAGCAGCTTGGCCGGAAATCGTGTTGATATTGTAAATTTATATGGTGGCTATATCGTACAATGCTCCGATCGGGATGAAATTTCATAGTGAACAAACCCGACATGATTTAAGCAATCTGTGAAAGTTTCATCAAGATCGGTTCAGCAGTTTGGCCGGAAATCGTTTTGATATGGTAAATTTGTACGGTGGCTTTGTCGCAGAATGCCCCGATCATGATGAAATTTAATAGTGAACAAACTCGACATGATTTAAGCAATCTGTGATTGTTTCATCAAGATCGGTTCAGCAGTTTGGCCGGAAATATTGTTGATATGGTAAATTTGTATGGTGGCTATGTCGTAGAATGCTCCATCAGGATGAAATTTCATAGTGAACAAACCCGACATGATCTAAGCAATCTGTGAAAGTATCATCAAGATCCGTTCAGTAGTTTGGCCGGAAATCGTGTTGATATGGTAAATTTGTATGGTGGCTATGTCGTAGAATGCTCCATTCAGGATGAAATTTCATAGTGAACAAACCCGACATGATCTAAGCAATCTGTGAAAGTTTCATCAAGATAGCAGTTTGGCCGGAAATCGTGTTGATATGGTAAATTTGTATGGTGGCTATGTCGCAGAATGCTCCGATCATGATGAAATTTCATAGTGAACAAACCCGACATGATTTAAGCAATCTGTAAATGTTTCATCAAGATCGGTTCAGCAGTTTGGCCGGAAATCGTGTTGATATGGTAAATTTGTATGGTGGCTATGTCGTAGAATGTTCCAATCAGGATGAATTTCATAGTGAACAAACCCGACATGATCTAAGCAATCTGTGAAAGTATCATCAAGATCCGATCAGTAGTTTGGCCGGAAATCGTGTTGATATGGTAAATTTGTATGGTGGCTATGTCGTAGAATGCTCCATCAGGATGAAATTTCATAGTGAACAAACCCGACATGATCTAAGCAATCTGTGAAAGTTTCATCAAGATCGGTTCAGCAGTTTGGCCGGAAATCGTGTTGATATGGTAAATTTGTATGGTGGCTATGTCGCAGAATGCTCCGATCATGATGAAATTCCATAGTGAACAAACCCGACATGATTTAAGCAATCTGTGAATGTTTCATCAAGATCAGTTCAGCCTTTTGGCCGGAAATCGTGTTGATATGGTAAATTTGTATGGTGGCTATGTCGCAGAATGCTCCGATCGGGATGAAATTTCATAGTGAACAAACCCGACATGATCTAAGCAATCTGTGAAAGTTTCATCAAGATCGGTTCAGCAGTTTGGCCGGAAATCGTGTTGATATTGTAAATTTATATGGTGGCTTTATCGTACAATGCTCCGATCGGGATGAAATTTCATAGTGAATAAACCCGACATGATCTAAGCAATCTGTCAAAGTTTCATCAAGATCGGTTCAGCAGTTTGGCCGGAAATCGTGTTGATATGGTAAACTTGTATGGTGGCTATGTCGCAGAATGCTCCGATCGGGATGAAATTTCATAGTGAACAAACCCGACATGATCTAAGCAATCTGTGAAAGTTTCATCAAGATCGGTTCAGCAGTTTGGCCGGAAATCGTGTTGATATGGTAAATTTTATGGTGGCTATGTCGTAGAATGCTCCGATCAGGATGAAATTTCATAGTGAACAAACCCGACATGATCTAAGCAATCTGTGTAAGTTTCATCAAGATCGGTTCAGCAGTTTGGCCGGAAATCGTGTTGATATGGTAAATTTGTATGGTGGCTATGTCACAGAATGCTCCGATCATGATGAAATTTCATAGTGAACAAACCCGACATGATCTAAGCAATCTGTGAAAGTTTCATCAAGATCGGTTCAGCAGTTTGGCCGGAAATCGTGTTGATATGGTAAATTTATATGGTGGCTATATCGTACAATGCTCCGATCGGGATGAAATTTCATAGTGAACAAACCCGACATGATCTAAGCAATCTGTGAAAGTTTCATCAAGATCGGTTCAGCAGTTTGGCCGGAAATCGTGTTGATATGGTAAATTTGTATGGTGGCTATGTCGCAGAATGCTCCGATCGGGATGAAATTTCATAGTGAACAAACCCGACATGATTTAAGCAATCTGTGAATGTTTCATCAAGATCGGTTCAGCAGTTTGGCCGGAAATCGTGTTGATATGGTAAATTTGTATGGTGGCTATGTCGTAGAATGCTCCGATCAGGATGAAATTTCATAGTGAACAAACCCGACATGATCTAAGCAATCTGTGAAAGTTTCATCAAGATCGGTTCAGCAGTTTGGCCGGAAATCGTGTTGATATGGTAAATTTGTATGGTGGCTATGTCGTAGAATGCTCCATTCAGGATGAAATTTCATAGTGAACAAACCCGACATGATCTAAGCAATCTGTGAAAGTTTCATCAAGATCGGTCAGTTTGGCCGGAAATCGTGTTGATATGGTAAATTTGTATGGTGGCTATGTCGCAGAATGCTCCGATCGGGATGAAATTTCATAGTGAACAAACCCGACATGATCTAAGCAATCTGTGAAAGTTTCATCAAGATCGGTTCAGCAGTTTGGCCGGAAATCGTGTTGATATGGTAAGTTTGTATGGTGGCTATGTCGTAGAATGTTCCAATCAGGATGAATTTCATAGTGAACAAACCCGACATGATCTAAGCAATCTGTGAAAGTATCATCAAGATCCGATCAGTAGTTTGGCCGGAAATCGTGTTGATATGGTAAATTTGTATGGTGGCTATGTCGTAGAATGCTCCATTCAGGATGAAATTTCATAGTGAACAAACCCGACATGATCTAAGCAATCTGTGAAAGTTTCATCAAGATCGGTTCAGCAGTTTGGCCGGAAATCGTGTTGATATGGTAAATTTGTATGGTGGCTATGTCGCAGAATGCTCCGATCATGATGAAATTCATAGTGAACAAACCCGACATGATTTAAGCAATCTGTGAATGTTTCATCAAGATCAGTTCAGCAGTTTGGCCGGAAATCGTGTTGATATGGTAAATTTGTATGGTGGCTATGTCGCAGAATGCTCCGATCGGGATGAAATTTCATAGTGAACAAACCCGACATGATCTAAGCAATCTGTGAAAGTTTCATCAAGATCGGTTCAGCAGTTTGGCCGGAAATCGTGTTGATATTGTAAATTTATATGGTGGCTATATCGTACAATGCTCCGATCGGGATGAAATTTCATAGTGAATAAACCCGACATGATCTAAGCAATCTGTCAAAGTTTCATCAAGATCGGTTCAGCAGTTTGGCCGGAAATCGTGTTGATATGGTAAACTTGTATGGTGGCTATGTCGCAGAATGCTCCGATCGGGATGAAATTTCATAGTGAACAAACCCGACATGATCTAAGCAATCTGTGAAAGTTTCATCAAGATCGGTTCAGCAGTTTGGCCGGAAATCGTGTTGATATGGTAAATTTGTATGGTGGCTATGTCGTAGAATGCTCCAATCAGGATGAAATTTCATAGTGAACAAACCCGACATGATCTAAGCAATCTGTGTAAGTTTCATCAAGATCGGTTCAGCAGTTTGGCCGGAAATCGTGTTGATATGGTAAATTTGTATGGTGGCTATGTCGCAGAATGCTCCGATCATGATGAAATTTCATAGTGAACAAACCCGACATGATCTAAGCAATCTGTGAAAGTTTCATCAAGATCGGTTCAGCAGTTTGGCCGGAAATCGTGTTGATATTGTAAATTTATATGGTGGCTATATCGTAGAATGCTCCGATCGGGATGAAATTTCATAGTGAACAAACCCGACATGATCTAAGCAATCTGTGAAAGTTTCATCAAGATCGGTTCAGCAGTTTGGCCGGAAATCGTGTTGATATGGTAAATTTGTATGGTGGCTATGTCGCAGAATGCTCCGATCGGGATGAAATTTCATAGTGAACAAACCCGACATGATCTAAGCAATCTGTGAATGTTTCATCAAGATCGGTTCAGCAGTTTGGCCGGAAATCGTGTTGATATGGTAAATTTGTATGGTGGCTATGTCGTAGAATGCTCCGATCGGGATGAAATTTCATAGTGAACAAACCCGACATGATCTAAGCAATCTGTGAAAGTTTCATCAAGATCGGTTCAGCAGTTTGGCCGGAAATCGTGTTGATATGGTAAATTTGTATGGTGGCTATGTCGCAGAATGCTCCGATCGGGATGAAATTTCATAGTGAACAAACCCGACATGATCTAAGCAATCTGTGAAAGTTTCATCAAGATCGGTTCAGCAGTTTGGCCGGAAATCGTGTTGATATGGTAAATTTGTATGGTGGCTATGTCGTAGAATGCTCCATCAGGATGAAATTTCATAGTGAACAAACCCGACATGATCTAAGCAATCTGTGAAAGTATCATCAAGATCGGTTCAGTAGTTTGGCCGGAAATCGTGTTGATATGGTAAATTTGTATGGTGGCTATGTCGTAGAATGCTCCATCAGGATGAAATTTCATAGTGAACAAACCCGACATGATCTAAGCAATCTGTGAAAGTTTCATCAAGATCGGTTCAGTAGTTTGGCCGGAAATCGTGTTGATATGGTAAATTTGTATGGTGGCTATGTCGCAGAATGCTCCGATCATGATGAAATTTCATAGTGAACAAACCCGACATGATCTAAGCAATCTGTGAATGTTTCATCAAGATCGGTTCAGCAGTTTGGCCGGAAATCGTGTTGATATGGTAAATTTATATGGTGGCTATATCGTAGAATGCTCCGATCGGGATGAAATTTCATAGTGAACAAACCCGACATGATCTAAGCAATCTGTGAAAGTTTCATCAAGATCGGTTCAGCAGTTTGGCCGGAAATCGTGTTGATATGGTAAATTTGTATGGTGGCTATGTCGTAGAATGCTCCATCAGGATGAAATTTCATAGTGAACAAACCCGACATGATTTAAGCAATCTGTGAAAGTATCATCAAGATCGGTTCAGCAGTTTGGCCGGAAATCGTGTTGATATGGTAAATTTATATGGTGGCTATATCGTACAATGCTCCGATCGGGATGAAATTTCATAGTGAACAAACCCGACATGATCTAAGCAATCTGTGAAAGTTTCATCAAGATCGGTTCAGCAGTTTGGCCGGAAATCGTGTTGATATGGTAAATTTGTATGGTGGCTATGTCGTAGAATGCTCCGATCGGGATGAAATTTCATAGTGAACAAACCCGACATGATCTAAGCAATCTGTCAAAGTTTCATCAAGATCGGTTCAGCAGTTTGGCCGGAAATCGTGTTGATATGGTAAATTTGTATGGTGGCTATGTCGTAGAATGCTCCGATCAGGATGAAATTTCATAGTGAACAAACCCGACATGATCTAAGCAATCTGTGAAAGTTCATCAAGATCGGTTCAGCAGTTTGGCCGGAAATCGTGTTGATATGGTAAATTTGTATGGTGGCTATGTCGTAGAATGCTCCATCAGGATGAAATTTCATAGTGAACAAACCCGACATGATCTAAGCAATCTGTGAAAGTTTCATCAAGATCGGTTCAGCAGTTTGGCCGGAAATCGTGTTGATATGGTAAATTTGTATGGTGGCTATGTCGTAGAATGCTCCGATCATGATGAAATTTCATAGTGAACAAACCCGACATGATCTAAGCAATCTGTGAAAGTTTCATCAAGATCGGTTCAGCAGTTTGGCCGGAAATCGTGTTGATATGGTAAATTTGTATGGTGGCTATGTCGCAGAATGCTCCGATCGGGATGAAATTTCATAGTGAACAAACCCGACATGATCTAAGCAATCTGTGAAAGTTTCATCAAGATCGGTTCAGCAGTTTGGCCGGAAATCGTGTTGATATTGTAAATTTATATGGTGGCTATATCGTAGAATGCTCCGATCGCGATGAAATTTCATAGTGAACAAACCCGACATGATCTAAGCAATCTGTGAAAGTTTCATCAAGATCGGTTCAGCAGTTTGGCCGGAAATCGTGTTGATATGGTAAATTTGTATGGTGGCTATGTCGTAGAATGCTCCGATCAGGATGAAATTTCATAGTGAACAAACCCGACATGATCTAAGCAATCTGTGAAAGTTTCATCAAGATCGGTTCAGCAGTTTGGCCGGAAATCGTGTTGATATGGTAAATTTGTATGGTGGCTATGTCGTAGAATGCTCCGATCGGGATGAAATTTCATAGTGAACAAACCCGACATGATCTAAGCAATCTGTGAAAGTTTCATCAAGATCGGTTCAGCAGTTTGGCCGGAAATCGTGTTGATATGGTAAATTTATATGGTGGCTATATCGTAGAATGCTCCGATCGGGATGAAATTTCATAGTGAACAAACCCGACATGATCTAAGCAATCTGTGAAAGTTTCATCAAGATCGGTTCAGCAGTTTGGCCGGAAATCGTGTTGATATGGTAAATTTGTATGGTGGCTATGTCGTAGAATGCTCCATCAGGATGAAATTTCATAGTGAACAAACCCGACATGATCTAAGCAATCTGTGAAAGTTTCATCAAGATCGGTTCAGCAGTTTGGCCGGAAATCGTGTTGATATGGTAAATTTGTATGGTGGCTATGTCGTAGAATGCTCCGATCAGGATGAAATTTCATAGTGAACAAACCCGACATGATCTAAGCAATCTGTGAAAGTTTCATCAAGATCGGTTCAGCAGTTTGGCCGGAAATCGTGTTGATATGGTAAATTTGTATGGTGGCTATGTCGCAGAATGCTCCGATCAGGATGAAATTTCATAGTGAACAAACCCGACATGATCTAAGCAATCTGTGAATGTTTCATCAAGATCGGTTCAGCAGTTTGGCCGGAAATCGTGTTGATATGGTAAATTTATATGGTGGCTATATCGTAGAATGCTCCGATCGGGATGAAATTTCATAGTGAACAAACCCGACATGATCTAAGCAATCTGTGAAAGTTTCATCAAGATCGGTTCAGCAGTTTGGCCGGAAATCGTGTTGATATGGTAAATTTGTATGGTGGCTATGTCGTAGAATGCTCCGATCAGGATGAAATTTCATAGTGAACAAACCCGACATGATCTAAGCAATCTGTGAAAGTTTCATCAAGATCGGTTCAGCAGTTTGGCCGGAAATCGTGTTGATATGGTAAATTTATATGGTGGCTATATCGTAGAATGCTCCGATCGGGATGAAATTTCATAGTGAACAAACCCGACATGATCTAAGCAATCTGTGAAAGTTTCATCAAGATCGGTTCAGCAGTTTGGCCGGAAATCGTGTTGATATGGTAAATTTGTATGGTGGCTATGTCGTAGAATGCTCCGATCGGGATGAAATTTCATAGTGAACAAACCCGACATGATCTAAGCAATCTGTGAAAGTTTCATCAAGATCGGTTCAGCAGTTTGGCCGGAAATCGTGTTGATATGGTAAATTTGTATGGTGGCTATGTCGCAGAATGCTCCGATCAGGATGAAATTTCATAGTGAACAAACCCGACATGATCTAAGCAATCTGTGAAAGTTTCATCAAGATCGGTTCAGCAGTTTGGCCGGAAATCGTGTTGATATTGTAAATTTATATGGTGGCTATATCGTACAATGCTCCGATCGGGATGAAATTTCATAGTGAACAAACCCGACATGATCTAAGCAATCTGTGAAAGTTTCATCAAGATCGGTTCAGCAGTTTGGCCGGAAATCGTGTTGATATGGTAAATTTGTACGGTGGCTATGTCGCAGAATGCTCCGATCATGATGAAATTTCATAGTGAACAAACCCGACATGATCTAAGCAATCTGTGAAAGTTTCATCAAGATCGGTTCAGCAGTTTGGCCGGAAATCGTGTTGATATGGTAAATTTGTATGGTGGCTATGTCGTAGAATGCTCCGATCGGGATGAAATTTCATAGTGAACAAACCCGACATGATCTAAGCAATCTGTGAAAGTTTCATCAAGATCGGTTCAGCAGTTTGGCCGGAAATCGTGTTGATATGGTAAATTTGTATGGTGGCTATGTCGTAGAATGCTCCGATCGGGATGAAATTTCATAGTGAACAAACCCGACATGATCTAAGCAATCTGTGAAAGTTTCATCAAGATCGGTTCAGCAGTTTGGCCGGAAATCGTGTTGATATGGTAAATTTGTATGGTGGCTATGTCGCAGAATGCTCCGATCAGGATGAAATTTCATAGTGAACAAACCCGACATGATCTAAGCAATCTGTGAAAGTTTCATCAAGATCGGTTCAGCAGTTTGGCCGGAAATCGAGTTGATATGGTAAATTTGTATGGTGGCTATATCGTAGAATGATCCGATCAGGATGAAATTTCATAGTGAACAAACCCGACATGATCTAAGCAATCTGTGAAAGTTTCATCAAGATCGGTTCAGCAGTTTGGCCGGAAATCGTGTTGATATGGTAAATTTGTATGGTGGCTATGTCGCAGAATGCTCCGATCGGATGAAATTTCATAGTGAACAAACCCGACATGATCTAAGCAATCTGTGAAAGTTTCATCAAGATCGGTTCAGCAGTTTGGCCGGAAATCGTGTTGATATTGTAAATTTATATGGTGGCTATATCGTAGAATGCTCCGATCGGGATGAAATTTCATAGTGAACAAACCCGACATGATCTAAGCAATCTGTGAAAGTTTCATCAAGATCGGTTCAGCAGTTTGGCCGGAAATCGTGTTGATATGGTAAATTTGTATGGTGGCTATGTCGCAGAATGCTCCGATCGGGATGAAATTTCATAGTGAACAAACCCGACATGATCTAAGCAATCTGTGAAAGTTTCATCAAGATCGGTTCAGCAGTTTGGCCGGAAATCGTGTTGATATGGTAAATTTGTATGGTGGCTATGTCGTAGAATGCTCCGATCGGATGAAATTTCATAGTGAACAAACCCGACATGATCTAAGCAATCTGTGAAAGTTTCATCAAGATCGGTTCAGCAGTTTGGCCGGAAATCGTGTTGATATGGTAAATTTGTATGGTGGCTATGTCGCAGAATGCTCCGATCAGGATGAAATTTCATAGTGAACAAACCCGACATGATCTAAGCAATCTGTGAAAGTTTCATCAAGATCGGTTCAGCAGTTTGGCCGGAAATCGTGTTGATATGGTAAATTTATATGGTGGCTATATCGTAGAATGCTCCGATCGGGATGAAATTTCATAGTGAACAAACCCGACATGATCTAAGCAATCTGTGAAAGTTTCATCAAGATCGGTTCAGCAGTTTGGCCGGAAATCGTGTTGATATGGTAAATTTGTATGGTGGCTATGTCGTTGAATGCTCCGATCGGGATGAAATTTCATAGTGAACAAACCCGACATGATCTAAGCAATCTGTGAAAGTTTCATCAAGATCGGTTCAGCAGTTTGGCCGGAAATCGTGTTGATATGGTAAATTTGTATGGTGGCTATGTCGTAGAATGCTCCGATCGGGATGAAATTTCATAGTGAACAAACCCGACATGATCTAAGCAATCTGTGAAAGTTTCATCAAGATCGGTTCAGCAGTTTGGCCGGAAATCGTGTTGATATGGTAAATTTGTATGGTGGCTATGTCGTAGAATGCTCCGATCGGGATGAAATTTCATAGTGAACAAACCCGACATGATCTAAGCAATCTGTGAAAGTTTCATCAAGATCGGTTCAGCAGTTTGGCCGGAAATCGTGTTGATATGGTAAATTTGTATGGTGGCTATGTCGTAGAATGCTCCGATCAGGATGAAATTTCATAGTGAACAAACCCGACATGATCTAAGCAATCTGTGAAAGTTTCATCAAGATCGGTTCAGCAGTTTGGCCGGAAATCGTGTTGATATGGTAAATTTATATGGTGGCTATATCGTACAATGCTCCGATCGGGATGAAATTTCATAGTGAACAAACCCGACATGATCTAAGCAATCTGTGAAAGTTTCATCAAGATCGGTTCAGCAGTTTGGCCGGAAATCGTGTTGATATGGTAAATTTGTATGGTGGCTATGTCGCAGAATGCTCCGATCGGGATGAAATTTCATAGTGAACAAACCCGACATGATTTAAGCAATCTGTGAATGTTTCATCAAGATCGGCTCAGCAGTTTGGCCGGAAATCCTGTTGATATGGTAAATTTGTATGGTGGCTATGTCGTAGAATGCTCCGATCGGGATGAAATTTCATAGTGAACAAACCCGACATGATCTAAGCAATCTGTGAAAGTTTCATCAAGATCGGTTCAGCAGTTTGGCCGGAAATCGTGTTGATATGGTAAGTTTGTATGGTGGCTATGTCGCAGAATTCTCCGATCGGGATGAAATTTCATAGTGAACAAACCCGACATGATCTAAGCAATCTGTGAAAGTTTCATCAAGATCGGTTCAGCAGTTTGGCCGGAAATCGTGTTGATATGGTAAATTTGTATGGTGGCTATGTCGTAGAATGCTCCATCAGGATGAAATTTCATAGTGAACAAACCCGACATGATCTAAGCAATCTGTGAAAGTATCATCAAGATCGGTTCAGCAGTTTGGCCGGAAATCGTGTTGATATGGTAAATTTGTATGGTGGCTATGTCGTAGAATGCTCCGATCAGGATGAAATTTCATAGTGAACAAACCCGACATGATCTAAGCAATCTGTGAAAGTTTCATCAAGATCGGTTCAGCAGTTTGGCCGGAAATCGTGTTGATATGGTAAATTTGTATGGTGGCTATGTCGCAGAATGCTCCGATCATGATGAAATTTCATAGTGAACAAACCCGACATGATCTAAGCAATCTGTGAATGTTTCATCAAGATCGGTTCAGCAGTTTGGCCGGAAATCGTGTTGATATGGTAAATTTATATGGTGGCTATATCGTAGAATGCTCCGATCGGGATGAAATTTCATAGTGAACAAACCCGACATGATCTAAGCAATCTGTGAAGTTTCATCAAGATCGGTTCAGCAGTTTGGCCGGAAATCGTGTTGATATGGTAAATTTGTATGGTGGCTATGTCGTAGAATGCTCCGATCGGGATGAAATTTCATAGTGAACAAACCCGACATGATCTAAGCAATCTGTGAAAGTATCATCAAGATCGGTTCAGCAGTTTGGCCGGAAATCGTGTTGATATGGTAAATTTATATGGTGGCTATATCGTAGAATGCTCCGATCGGGATGAAATTTCATAGTGAACAAACCCGACATGATCTAAGCAATCTGTGAAAGTTTCATCAAGATCGGTTCAGCAGTTTGGCCGGAAATCGTGTTGATATGGTAAATTTGTATGGTGGCTATGTCGCAGAATGCTCCGATCGGGATGAAATTTCATAGTGAACAAACCCGACATGATCTAAGCAATCTGTGAAAGTTTCATCAAGATCGGTTCAGCAGTTTGGCCGGAAATCGTGTTGATATGGTAAATTTGTATGGTGGCTATGTCGTAGAATGCTCCGATCAGGATGAAATTTCATAGTGAACAAACCCGACATGATCTAAGCAATCTGTGAAAGTTTCATCAAGATCGGTTCAGCAGTTTGGCCGGAAATCGTGTTGATATGGTAAATTTGTATGGTGGCTATATCGTAGAATGCTCCGATCAGGATGAAATTTCATAGTGAACAAACCCGACATGATCTAAGCAATCTGTGAAAGTTTCATCAAGATCGGTTCAGCAGTTTGGCCGGAAATCGTGTTGATATGGTAAATTTGTATGGTGGCTATGTCGCAGAATGCTCCGATCAGGATGAAATTTCATAGTGAACAAACCCGACATGATCTAAGCAATCTGTGAAAGTTTCATCAAGATCGGTTCAGCAGTTTGGCCGGAAATCGTGTTGATATGGTAAATTTGTATGGTGGCTATGTCGTAGAATGCTCCGATCGGGATGAAATTTCATAGTGAACAAACCCGACATGATCTAAGCAATCTGTGAAAGTTTCATCAAGATCGGTTCAGCAGTTTGGCCGGAAATCGTGTTGATATGGTAAATTTATATGGTGGCTATATCGTAGAATGCTCCGATCGGGATGAAATTTCATAGTGAACAAACCCGACATGATCTAAGCAATCTGTGAAAGTTTCATCAAGATCGGTTCAGCAGTTTGGCCGGAAATCGTGTTGATATGGTAAATTTGTATGGTGGCTATGTCGTAGAATGCTCCGATCAGGATGAAATTTCATAGTGAACAAACCCGACATGATCTAAGCAATCTGTGAAAGTTTCATCAAGATCGGTTCAGCAGTTTGGCCGGAAATCGTGTTGATATGGTAAATTTGTATGGTGGCTATGTCGTAGAATGCTCCGATCGGGATGAAATTTCATAGTGAACAAACCCGACATGATCTAAGCAATCTGTGAAAGTTTCATCAAGATCGGTTCAGCAGTTTGGCCGGAAATCGTGTTGATATGGTAAATTTATATGGTGGCTATATCGTAGAATGCTCCGATCGGGATGAAATTTCATAGTGAACAAACCCGACATGATCTAAGCAATCTGTGAAAGTTTCATCAAGATCGGTTCAGCAGTTTGGCCGGAAATCGTGTTGATATGGTAAATTTGTATGGTGGCTATGTCGCAGAATGCTCCGATCGGGATGAAATTTCATAGTGAACAAACCCGACATGATCTAAGCAATCTGTGAAAGTTTCATCAAGATCGGTTCAGCAGTTTGGCCGGAAATCGTGTTGATATGGTAAATTTGTATGGTGGCTATGTCGTAGAATGCTCCGATCAGGATGAAATTTCATAGTGAACAAACCCGACATGATCTAAGCAATCTGTGAAAGTTTCATCAAGATCGGTTCAGCAGTTTGGCCGGAAATCGTGTTGATATGGTAAATTTGTATGGTGGCTATGTCGTAGAATGCTCCGATCAGGATGAAATTTCATAGTGAACAAACCCGACATGATCTAAGCAATCTGTGAAAGTTTCATCAAGATCGGTTCAGCAGTTTGGCCGGAAATCGTGTTGATATGGTAAATTTGTATGGTGGCTATGTCGCAGAATGCTCCGATCGTGATGAAATTTCATAGTGAACAAACCCGACATGATCTAAGCAATCTGTGAAAGTTTCATCAAGATCGGTTCAGCAGTTTGGCCGGAAATCGTGTTGATATGGTAAATTTGTATGGTGGCTATGTCGCAGAATGCTCCGATCGGGATGAAATTTCATAGTGAACAAACCCGACATGATCTAAGCAATCTGTGAAAGTTTCATCAAGATCGGTTCAGCAGTTTGGCCGGAAATCGTGTTGATATGGTAAATTTATATGGTGGCTATATCGTAGAATGCTCCGATCGGGATGAAATTTCATAGTGAACAAACCCGACATGATCTAAGCAATCTGTGAAAGTTTCATCAAGATCGGTTCAGCAGTTTGGCCGGAAATCGTGTTGATATGGTAAATTTGTATGGTGGCTATGTCGCAGAATGCTCCGATCGGGATGAAATTTCATAGTGAACAAACCCGACATGATCTAAGCAATCTGTGAAAGTTTCATCAAGATCGGTTCAGCAGTTTGGCCGGAAATCGTGTTGATATGGTAAATTTGTATGGTGGCTATGTCGTAGAATGCTCCGATCAGGATGAAATTTCATAGTGAACAAACCCGACATGATCTAAGCAATCTGTGAAAGTTTCATCAAGATCGGTTCAGCAGTTTGGCCGGAAATCGTGTTGATATGGTAAATTTGTATGGTGGCTATGTCGCAGAATGCTCCGATCAGGATGAAATTTCATAGTGAACAAACCCGACATGATCTAAGCAATCTGTGAAAGTTTCATCAAGATCGGTTCAGCAGTTTGGCCGGAAATCGTGTTGATATGTAAATTTATATGGTGGCTATATCGTAGAATGCTCCGATCGGGATGAAATTTCATAGTGAACAAACCCGACATGATCTAAGCAATCTGTGAAAGTTTCATCAAGATCGGTTCAGCAGTTTGGCCGGAAATCGTGTTGATATGGTAAATTTGTATGGTGGCTATGTCGTAGAATGCTCCGATCGGGATGAAATTTCATAGTGAACAAACCCGACATGATCTAAGCAATCTGTGAAAGTTTCATCAAGATCGGTTCAGCAGTTTGGCCGGAAATCGTGTTGATATGGTAAATTTGTATGGTGGCTATGTCGTAGAATGCTCCGATCGGGATGAAATTTCATAGTGAACAAACCCGACATGATCTAAGCAATCTGTGAAAGTTTCATCAAGATCGGTTCAGCAGTTTGGCCGGAAATCGTGTTGATATGGTAAATTTGTATGGTGGCTATGTCGCAGAATGCTCCGATCGGGATGAAATTTCATAGTGAACAAACCCGACATGATCTAAGCAATCTGTGAAAGTTTCATCAAGATCGGTTCAGCAGTTTGGCCGGAAATCGTGTTGATATGGTAAATTTGTATGGTGGCTATGTCGTAGAATGCTCCGATCGGGATGAAATTTCATAGTGAACAAACCCGACATGATCTAAGCAATCTGTGAAAGTTTCATCAAGATCGGTTCAGCAGTTTGGCCGGAAATCGTGTTGATATGGTAAATTTGTATGGTGGCTATGTCGTAGAATGCTCCGATCAGGATGAAATTTCATAGTGAACAAACCCGACATGATCTAAGCAATCTGTGAAAGTTTCATCAAGATCGGTTCAGCAGTTTGGCCGGAAATCGTGTTGATATGGTAAATTTGTATGGTGGCTATGTCGCAGAATGCTCCGATCGTGATGAAATTTCATAGTGAACAAACCCGACATGATCTAAGCAATCTGTGAAAGTTTCATCAAGATCGGTTCAGCAGTTTGGCCGGAAATCGTGTTGATATGGTAAATTTATATGGTGGCTATATCGTAGAATGCTCCGATCGGGATGAAATTTCATAGTGAACAAACCCGACATGATCTAAGCAATCTGTGAAAGTTTCATCAAGATCGGTTCAGCAGTTTGGCCGGAAATCGTGTTGATATGGTAAATTTGTATGGTGGCTATGTCGTAGAATGCTCCGATCAGGATGAAATTTCATAGTGAACAAACCCGACATGATCTAAGCAATCTGTGAAAGTTTCATCAAGATCGGTTCAGCAGTTTGGCCGGAAATCGTGTTGATATGGTAAATTTATATGGTGGCTATATCGTAGAATGCTCCGATCGGGATGAAATTTCATAGTGAACAAACCCGACATGATCTAAGCAATCTGTGAAAGTTTCATCAAGATCGGTTCAGCAGTTTGGCCGGAAATCGTGTTGATATGGTAAATTTGTATGGTGGCTATGTCGTAGAATGCTCCGATCGGATGAAATTTCATAGTGAACAAACCCGACATGATCTAAGCAATCTGTGAAAGTTTCATCAAGATCGGTTCAGCAGTTTGGCCGGAAATCGTGTTGATATGGTAAATTTGTATGGTGGCTATGTCGCAGAATGCTCCGATCAGGATGAAATTTCATAGTGAACAAACCCGACATGATCTAAGCAATCTGTGAAAGTTTCATCAAGATCGGTTCAGCAGTTTGGCCGGAAATCGTGTTGATATGGTAAATTTATATGGTGGCTATATCGTAGAATGCTCCGATCGGGATGAAATTTCATAGTGAACAAACCCGACATGATCTAAGCAATCTGTGAAAGTTTCATCAAGATCGGTTCAGCAGTTTGGCCGGAAATCGTGTTGATATGGTAAATTTGTATGGTGGCTATGTCGCAGAATGCTCCGATCAGGATGAAATTTCATAGTGAACAAACCCGACATGATCTAAGCAATCTGTGAAAGTTTCATCAAGATCGGTTCAGCAGTTTGGCCGGAAATCGTGTTGATATGGTAAATTTGTATGGTGGCTATGTCGTAGAATGCTCCGATCAGGATGAAATTTCATAGTGAACAAACCCGACATGATCTAAGCAATCTGTGAAAGTTTCATCAAGATCGGTTCAGCAGTTTGGCCGGAAATCGTGTTGATATGGTAAATTTGTATGGTGGCTATGTCGTAGAATGCTCCGATCGGGATGAAATTTCATAGTGAACAAACCCGACATGATCTAAGCAATCTGTGAAAGTTTCATCAAGATCGGTTCAGCAGTTTGGCCGGAAATCGTGTTGATATGGTAAATTTGTATGGTGGCTATGTCGCAGAATGCTCCGATCAGGATGAAATTTCATAGTGAACAAACCCGACATGATCTAAGCAATCTGTGAAGTTTCATCAAGATCGGTTCAGCAGTTTGGCCGGAAATCGTGTTGATATGGTAAATTTGTATGGTGGCTATGTCGCAGAATGCTCCGATCAGGATGAAATTTCATAGTGAACAAACCCGACATGATTTAAGCAATCTGTGAAAGTTTCATCAAGATCGGTTCAGCAGTTTGGCCGGAAATCGTGTTGATATGGTAAATTTGTATGGTGGCTATGTCGCAGAATGCTCCGATCGGGATGAAATTTCATAGTGAACAAACCCGACATGATCTAAGCAATCTGTGAAAGTTTCATCAAGATCGGTTCAGCAGTTTGGCCGGAAATCGTGTTGATATGTAAATTTATATGGTGGCTATATCGTAGAATGCTCCGATCGGGATGAAATTTCATAGTGAACAAACCCGACATGATCTAAGCAATCTGTGAAAGTTTCATCAAGATCGGTTCAGCAGTTTGGCCGGAAATCGTGTTGATATGGTAAATTTGTATGGTGGCTATGTCGCAGAATGCTCCGATCGGGATGAAATTTCATAGTGAACAAACCCGACATGATCTAAGCAATCTGTGAAAGTTTCATCAAGATCGGTTCAGCAGTTTGGCCGGAAATCGTGTTGATATGGTAAATTTGTATGGTGGCTATGTCGTAGAATGCTCCGATCAGGATGAAATTTCATAGTGAACAAACCCGACATGATCTAAGCAATCTGTGAAAGTTTCATCAAGATCGGTTCAGCAGTTTGGCCGGAAATCGTGTTGATATGGTAAATTTGTATGGTGGCTATGTCGCAGAATGCTCCGATCAGGATGAAATTTCATAGTGAACAAACCCGACATGATCTAAGCAATCTGTGAAAGTTTCATCAAGATCGGTTCAGCAGTTTGGCCGGAAATCGTGTTGATATGGTAAATTTATATGGTGGCTATATCGTAGAATGCTCCGATCGGGATGAAATTTCATAGTGAACAAACCCGACATGATCTAAGCAATCTGTGAAAGTTTCATCAAGATCGGTTCAGCAGTTTGGCCGGAAATCGTGTTGATATGGTAAATTTGTATGGTAGCTATATCGCAGAATGCTCCGATCGGGATGAAATTTCATAGTGAACAAACCCGACATGATCTAAGCAATCTGTGAAAGTTTCATCAAGATCGGTTCAGCAGTTTGGCCGGAAATCGTGTTGATATGGTAAATTTGTATGGTGGCTATGTCGTAGAATGCTCCGATCGGGATGAAATTTCATAGTGAACAAACCCGACATGATCTAAGCAATCTGTGAAAGTTTCATCAAGATCGGTTCAGCAGTTTGGCCGGAAATCGTGTTGATATGGTAATTTGTATGGTGGCTATGTCGCAGAATGCTCCGATCGGGATGAAATTTCATAGTGAACAAACCCGACATGATCTAAGCAATCTGTGAAAGTTCATCAAGATCGGTTCAGCAGTTTGGCCGGAAATCGTTTTGATATGGTAAATTTGTATGGTGGCTATGTCGTTGAATGCTCCGATCAGGATGAAATTTCATAGTGAACAAACCCGACATGATCTAAGCAATCTGTGAAAGTTTCATCAAGATCGGTTCAGCAGTTTGGCCGGAAATCGTGTTGATATGGTAAATTTGTATGGTGGCTATGTCGTAGAATGCTCCGATCGGGATGAAATTTCATAGTGAACAAACCCGACATGATCTAAGCAATCTGTGAAAGTTTCATCAAGATCGGTTCAGCAGTTTGGCCGGAAATCGTGTTGATATGGTAAATTTGTATGGTGGCTATGTCGCAGAATGCTCCGATCGGATGAAATTTCATAGTGAACAAACCCGACATGATCTAAGCAATCTGTGAAAGTTTCATCAAGATCGGTTCAGCAGTTTGGCCGGAAATCGTGTTGATATGGTAAATTTATATGGTGGCTATATCGTAGAATGCTCCGATCGGGATGAAATTTCATAGTGAACAAACCCGACATGATCTAAGCAATCTGTGAAAGTTTCATCAAGATCGGTTCAGCAGTTTGGCCGGAAATCGTGTTGATATGGTAAATTTGTATGGTGGCTATGTCGTAGAATGCTCCGATCGGGATGAAATTTCATAGTGAACAAACCCGACATGATTTAAGCAATCTGTGAAAGTTTCATCAAGATCGGTTCAGCAGTTTGGCCGGAAATCGTGTTGATATGGTAAATTTGTATGGTGGCTATGTCGCAGAATGCTCCGATCGTGATGAAATTTCATAGTGAACAAACCCGACATGATCTAAGCAATCTGTGAAAGTTTCATCAAGATCGGTTCAGCAGTTTGGCCGGAAATCGTGTTGATATGGTAAATTTGTATGGTGGCTATGTCGTAGAATGCTCCGATCGGATGAAATTTCATAGTGAACAAACCCGACATGATCTAAGCAATCTGTGAAAGTTTCATCAAGATCGGTTCAGCAGTTTGGCCGGAAATCGTGTTGATATGGTAAATTTGTATGGTGGCTATGTCGTAGAATGCTCCGATCAGGATGAAATTTCATAGTGAACAAACCCGACATGATCTAAGCAATCTGTGAAAGTTTCATCAAGATCGGTTCAGCAGTTTGGCCGGAAATCGTGTTGATATGGTAAATTTGTATGGTGGCTATGTCGCAGAATGCTCCGATCAGGATGAAATTTCATAGTGAACAAACCCGACATGATCTAAGCAATCTGTGAAAGTTTCATCAAGATCGGTTCAGCAGTTTGGCCGGAAATCGTGTTGATATGGTAAATTTGTATGGTGGCTATATCGTAGAATGATCCGATCGGAAGAAATTTCATAGTGAACAAACCCGACATGATCTAAGCAATCTGTGAAAGTTTCATCAAGATCGGTTCAGCAGTTTGGCCGGAAATCGTGTTGATATGGTAAATTTGTATGGTGGCTATGTCGCAGAATGCTCCGATCGGGATGAAATTTCATAGTGAACAAACCCGACATGATCTAAGCAATCTGTGAATGTTTCATCAAGATCGGTTCAGCAGTTTGGCCGGAAATCGTGTTGATATGGTAAATTTGTATGGTGGCTATGTCGTAGAATGCTCCGATCGGGATGAAATTTCATAGTGAACAAACCCGACATGATCTAAGCAATCTGTGAAAGTTTCATCAAGATCGGTTCAGCAGTTTGGCCGGAAATCGTGTTGATATGGTAAATTTATATGGTGGCTAT
This sequence comes from Scaptomyza flava, assembly GCA_030179655.1. Lineage (NCBI taxonomy): Eukaryota > Metazoa > Arthropoda > Insecta > Diptera > Drosophilidae > Scaptomyza > Scaptomyza flava. The sequence continues at coordinate 33,743,948 of JARNME010000404.1, read as the reverse complement.
ATCGTAGAATGCTCCGATCAGGATGAAATTTCATAGTGAACAAACCCGACATGATCTAAGCAATCTGTGAAAGTTTCATCAAGATCGGTTCAGCAGTTTGGCCGGAAATCGTGTTGATATGGTAAATTTGTATGGTGGCTATGTCGCAGAATGCTCCGATCGGGATGAAATTTCATAGTGAACAAACCCGACATGATCTAAGCAATCTGTGAAAGTTTCATCAAGATCGGTTCAGCAGTTTGGCCGGAAATCGTGTTGATATGGTAAATTTATATGGTGGCTATATCGTAGAATGCTCCGATCAGGATGAAATTTCATAGTGAACAAACCCGACATGATCTAAGCAATCTGTGAAAGTTTCATCAAGATCGGTTCAGCAGTTTGGCCGGAAATCGTGTTGATATGGTAAATTTGTATGGTGGCTATGTCGCAGAATGCTCCGATCATGATGAAATTTCATAGTGAACAAACCCGACATGATTTAAGCAATCTGTGAAAGTTTCATCAAGATCGGTTCAGCAGTTTGGCCGGAAATCGTGTTGATATGGTAAATTTGTATGGTGGCTATGTCGTAGAATGCTCCGATCGGGATGAAATTTCATAGTGAACAAACCCGACATGATCTAAGCAATCTGTGAAAGTTTCATCAAGATCGGTTCAGCAGTTTGGCCGGAAATCGTGTTGATATGGTAAATTTGTATGGTGGCTATGTCGTTGAATGCTCCGATCGGGATGAAATTTCATAGTGAACAAACCCGACATGATCTAAGCAATCTGTGAAAGTTTCATCAAGATCGGTTCAGCAGTTTGGCCGGAAATCGTGTTGATATGGTAAATTTGTATGGTGGCTATATCGTAGAATGCTCCGATCAGGATGAAATTTCATAGTGAACAAACCCGACATGATCTAAGCAATCTGTGAAAGTTTCATCAAGATCGGTTCAGCAGTTTGGCCGGAAATCGTGTTGATATGGTAAATTTGTATGGTGGCTATGTCGCAGAATGCTCCGATCGGGATGAAATTTCATAGTGAACAAACCCGACATGATCTAAGCAATCTGTGAAAGTTTCATCAAGATCGGTTCAGCAGTTTGGCCGGAAATCGTGTTGATATGGTAAATTTGTATGGTGGCTATGTCGTTGAATGCTCCGATCGGAATGAAATTTCATAGTGAACAAACCCGACATGATCTAAGCAATCTGTGAAAGTTTCATCAAGATCGGTTCAGCAGTTTGGCCGGAAATCGTGTTGATATGGTAAATTTGTATGGTGGCTATGTCGTTGAATGCTCCGATCGGGATGAAATGTACAGATTTCATAGTGAACAAACCCGACATGATCTAAGCAATCTGTGAAAGTTTCATCAAGATCGGTTCAGCAGTTTGGCCGGAAATCGTGTTGATATGGTAAATTTGTATGGTGGCTATGTCGCAGAATGCTCCGATCAGGATGAAATTTCATAGTGAACAAACCCGACATGATCTAAGCAATCTGTGAAAGTTTCATCAAGATCGGTTCAGCAGTTTGGCCGGAAATCGTGTTGATATGGTAAATTTATATGGTGGCTATATCGTAGAATGCTCCGATCGGGATGAAATTTCATAGTGAACAAACCCGACATGATCTAAGCAATCTGTGAAAGTTTCATCAAGATCGGTTCAGCAGTTTGGCCGGAAATCGTGTTGATATGGTAAATTTGTATGGTGGCTATGTCGTAGAATGCTCCGATCAGGATGAAATTTCATAGTGAACAAACCCGACATGATCTAAGCAATCTGTGAAAGTTTCATCAAGATCGGTTCAGCAGTTTGGCCGGAAATCGTGTTGATATGGTAAATTTGTATGGTGGCTATGTCGTAGAATGCTCCGATCAGGATGAAATTTCATAGTGAACAAACCCGACATGATCTAAGCAATCTGTGAAAGTTTCATCAAGATCGGTTCAGCAGTTTGGCCGGAAATCGTGTTGATATGGTAAATTGTATGGTGGCTATGTCGTAGAATGCTCCGATCGGGATGAAATTTCATAGTGAACAAACCCGACATGATCTAAGCAATCTGTGAAAGTTTCATCAAGATCGGTTCAGCAGTTTGGCCGGAAATCGTGTTGATATGGTAAATTTGTATGGTGGCTATGTCGTAGAATGCTCCGATCAGGATGAAATTTCATAGTGAACAAACCCGACATGATCTAAGCAATCTGTGAAAGTTTCATCAAGATCGGTTCAGCAGTTTGGCCGGAAATCGTGTTGATATGGTAAATTTGTATGGTGGCTATGTCGCAGAATGCTCCGATCAGGATGAAATTTCATAGTGAACAAACCCGACATGATCTAAGCAATCTGTGAAAGTTTCATCAAGATCGGTTCAGCAGTTTGGCCGGAAATCGTGTTGATATGGTAAATTTGTATGGTGGCTATGTCGTAGAATGCTCCGATCAGGATGAAATTTCATAGTGAACAAACCCGACATGATCTAAGCAATCTGTGAAAGTTTCATCAAGATCGGTTCAGCAGTTTGGCCGGAAATCGTGTTGATATGGTAAATTTGTATGGTGGCTATGTCGCAGAATGCTCCGATCGTGATGAAATTTCATAGTGAACAAACCCGACATGATCTAAGCAATCTGTGAAAGTTTCATCAAGATCGGTTCAGCAGTTTGGCCGGAAATCGTGTTGATATGGTAAATTTGTATGGTGGCTATGTCGTAGAATGCTCCGATCGGGATGAAATTTCATAGTGAACAAACCCGACATGATCTAAGCAATCTGTGAAAGTTTCATCAAGATCGGTTCAGCAGTTTGGCCGGAAATCGTGTTGATATGGTAAATTTATATGGTGGCTATGTCGCAGAATGCTCCGATCGGGATGAAATTTCATAGTGAACAAACCCGACATGATCTAAGCAATCTGTGAAAGTTTCATCAAGATCGGTTCAGCAGTTTGGCCGGAAATCGTGTTGATATGGTAAATTTATATGGTGGCTATGTCGCAGAATGCTCCGATCGGGATGAAATTTCATAGTGAACAAACCCGACATGATCTAAGCAATCTGTGAAAGTTTCATCAGGATCGGTTCAGCAGTTTGGCCGGAAATCGTGTTGATATGGTAAATTTGTATGGTGGCTATGTCGTTGAATGCTCCGATCGGGATGACATTTCATAGTGAACAAACCCGACATGATCTAAGCAATCTGTGAAAGTTTCATCAAGATCGGTTCAGCAGTTTGGCCGGAAATCGTGTTGATATGGTAAATTTATATGGTGGCTATATCGTAGAATGCTCCGATCGGATGAAATTTCATAGTGAACAAACCCGACATGATCTAAGCAATCTGTGAAAGTTTCATCAAGATCGGTTCAGCAGTTTGGCCGGAAATCGTGTTGATATGGTAAATTTGTATGGTGGCTATGTCGTTGAATGCTCCGATCGGGATGAAATTTCATAGTGAACAAACCCGACATGATCTAAGCAATCTGTGAAAGTTTCATCAAGATCGGTTCAGCAGTTTGGCCGGAAATCGTGTTGATATGGTAAATTTGTATGGTGGCTATGTCGTAGAATGCTCCGATCGGGATGAAATTTCATAGTGAACAAACCCGACATGATCTAAGCAATCTGTGAAAGTTTCATCAAGATCGGTTCAGCAGTTTGGCCGGAAATCGTGTTGATATGGTAAATTTTTATGGTGGCTATGTCGCAGAATGCTCCGATCGGGATGAAATTTCATAGTGAACAAACCCGACATGATCTAAGCAATCTGTGAAAGTTTCATCAAGATCGGTTCAGCAGTTTGGCCGGAAATCGTGTTGATATGGTAAATTTGTATGGTGGCTATGTCGTAGAATGCTCCGATCGGGATGAAATTTCATAGTGAACAAACCCGACATGATCTAAGCAATCTGTGAAAGTTTCATCAAGATCGGTTCAGCAGTTTGGCCGGAAATCGTGTTGATATGGTAAATTTGTATGGTGGCTATGTCGTAGAATGCTCCGATCGGGATGAAATTTCATAGTGAACAAACCCGACATGATCTAAGCAATCTGTGAAAGTTTCATCAAGATCGGTTCAGCAGTTTGGCCGGAAATCGTGTTGATATGGTAAATTTGTATGGTGGCTATGTCGCAGAATGCTCCGATCGGGATGAAATTTCATAGTGAACAAACCCGACATGATCTAAGCAATCTGTGAAAGTTTCATCAAGATCGGTTCAGCAGTTTGGCCGGAAATCGTGTTGATATGGTAAATTTGTATGGTGGCTATGTCGTTGAATGCTCCGATCGGGATGAAATTTCATAGTGAACAAACCCGACATGATCTAAGCAATCTGTGAAAGTTTCATCAAGATCGGTTCAGCAGTTTGGCCGGAAATCGTGTTGATATGGTAAATTTGTATGGTGGCTATGTCGCAGAATGCTCCGATCGGGATGAAATTTCATAGTGAACAAACCCGACATGATCTAAGCAATCTGTGAAAGTTTCATCAAGATCGGTTCAGCAGTTTGGCCGGAAATCGTGTTGATATGGTAAATTTGTATGGTGGCTATGTCGTAGAATGCTCCGATCGGGATGAAATTTCATAGTGAACAAACCCGACATGATCTAAGCAATCTGTGAAAGTTTCATCAAGATCGGTTCAGCAGTTTGGCCGGAAATCGTGTTGATATGGTAAATTTGTATGGTGGCTATGTCGTAGAATGCTCCGATCGGGATGAAATTTCATAGTGAACAAACCCGACATGATCTAAGCAATCTGTGAAAGTTTCATCAAGATCGGTTCAGCAGTTTGGCCGGAAATCGTGTTGATATGGTTAATTTGTATGGTGGCTATGTCGTTGAATGCTCCGATCGGGATGAAATTTCATAGTGAACAAACCCGACATGATCTAAGCAATCTGTGAAAGTTTCATCAAGATCGGTTCAGCAGTTTGGCCGGAAATCGTGTTGATATGGTAAATTTATATGGTGGCTATATCGTAGAATGCTCCGATCGGGATGAAATTTCATAGTGAACAAACCCGACATGATCTAAGCAATCTGTGAAAGTTTCATCAAGATCGGTTCAGCAGTTTGGCCGGAAATCGTGTTGATATGGTAAATTTGTATGGTGGCTATGTCGCAGAATGCTCCGATCGGGATGAAATTTCATAGTGAACAAACCCGACATGATCTAAGCAATCTGTGAAAGTTTCATCAAGATCGGTTCAGCAGTTTGGCCGGAAATCGTGTTGATATGGTAAATTTGTATGGTGGCTATGTCGTAGAATGCTCCGATCGGGATGAAATTTCATAGTGAACAAACCCGACATGATCTAAGCAATCTGTGAAAGTTTCATCAAGATCGGTTCAGCAGTTTGGCCGGAAATCGTGTTGATATGGTAAATTTGTATGGTGGCTATGTCGTAGAATGCTCCGATCGGGATGAAATTTCATAGTGAACAAACCCGACATGATCTAAGCAATCTGTGAAAGTTTCATCAAGATCGGTTCAGCAGTTTGGCCGGAAATCGTGTTGATATGGTAAATTTGTATGGTGGCTATGTCGTAGAATGCTCCGATCGGGATGAAATTTCATAGTGAACAAACCCGACATGATCTAAGCAATCTGTGAAAGTTTCATCAAGATCGGTTCAGCAGTTTGGCCGGAAATCGTGTTGATATGGTAAATTTGTATGGTGGCTATGTCGCAGAATGCTCCGATCGGGATGAAATTTCATAGTGAACAAACCCGACATGATCTAAGCAATCTGTGAAAGTTTCATCAAGATCGGTTCAGCAGTTTGGCCGGAAATCGTGTTGATATGGTAAATTTATATGGTGGCTATATCGTAGAATGCTCCGATCGGGATGAAATTTCATAGTGAACAAACCCGACATGATCTAAGCAATCTGTGAAAGTTTCATCAAGATCGGTTCAGCAGTTTGGCCGGAAATCGTGTTGATATGGTAAATTTGTATGGTGGCTATATCGTAGAATGCTCCGATCGGGATGAAATTTCATAGTGAACAAACCCGACATGATCTAAGCAATCTGTGAAAGTTTCATCAAGATCGGTTCAGCAGTTTGGCCGGAAATCGTGTTGATATGGTAAATTTGTATGGTGGCTATGTCGTAGAATGCTCCGATCGGGATGAAATTTCATAGTGAACAAACCCGACATGATCTAAGCAATCTGTGAAAGTTTCATCAAGATCGGTTCAGCAGTTTGGCCGGAAATCGTGTTGATATGGTAAATTTGTATGGTGGCTATGTCGCAGAATGCTCCGATCGGGATGAAATTTCATAGTGAACAAACCCGACATGATCTAAGCAATCTGTGAAAGTTTCATCAAGATCGGTTCAGCAGTTTGGCCGGAAATCGTGTTGATATGGTAAATTTGTATGGTGGCTATGTCGTAGAATGCTCCGATCGGGATGAAATTTCATAGTGAACAAACCCGACATGATCTAAGCAATCTGTGAAAGTTTCATCAAGATCGGTTCAGCAGTTTGGCCGGAAATCGTGTTGATATGGTAAATTTATATGGTGGCTATATCGTAGAATGCTCCGATCGGGATGAAATTTCATAGTGAACAAACCCGACATGATCTAAGCAATCTGTGAAAGTTTCATCAAGATCGGTTCAGCAGTTTGGCCGGAAATCGTGTTGATATGGTAAATTTGTATGGTGGCTATGTCGCAGAATGCTCCGATCGGGATGAAATTTCATAGTGAACAAACCCGACATGATCTAAGCAATCTGTGAAAGTTTCATCAAGATCGGTTCAGCAGTTTGGCCGGAAATCGTGTTGATATGGTAAATTTATATGGTGGCTATATCGTAGAATGCTCCGATCGGGATGAAATTTCATAGTGAACAAACCCGACATGATCTAAGCAATCTGTGAAAGTTTCATCAAGATCGGTTCAGCAGTTTGGCCGGAAATCGTGTTGATATGGTAAATTTGTATGGTGGCTATGTCGTAGAATGCTCCGATCGGGATGAAATTTCATAGTGAACAAACCCGACATGATCTAAGCAATCTGTGAAAGTTTCATCAAGATCGGTTCAGCAGTTTGGCCGGAAATCGTGTTGATATGGTAAATTTGTATGGTGGCTATGTCGTAGAATGCTCCGATCGGGATGAAATTTCATAGTGAACAAACCCGACATGATCTAAGCAATCTGTGAAAGTTTCATCAAGATCGGTTCAGCAGTTTGGCCGGAAATCGTGTTGATATGGTAAATTTGTATGGTGGCTATGTCGTAGAATGCTCCGATCGGGATGAAATTTCATAGTGAACAAACCCGACATGATCTAAGCAATCTGTGAAAGTTTCATCAAGATCGGTTCAGCAGTTTGGCCGGAAATCGTGTTGATATGGTAAATTTATATGGTGGCTATGTCGTAGAATGCTCCGATCGGGATGAAATTTCATAGTGAACAAACCCGACATGATCTAAGCAATCTGTGAAAGTTTCATCAAGATCGGTTCAGCAGTTTGGCCGGAAATCGTGTTGATATGGTAAATTTGTATGGTGGCTATGTCGCAGAATGCTCCGATCGGGATGAAATTTCATAGTGAACAAACCCGACATGATCTAAGCAATCTGTGAAAGTTTCATCAAGATCGGTTCAGCAGTTTGGCCGGAAATCGTGTTGATATGGTAAATTTGTATGGTGGCTATGTCGTAGAATGCTCCGATCGGGATGAAATTTCATAGTGAACAAACCCGACATGATCTAAGCAATCTGTGAAAGTTTCATCAAGATCGGTTCAGCAGTTTGGCCGGAAATCGTGTTGATATGGTAAATTTGTATGGTGGCTATGTCGTAGAATGCTCCGATCGGGATGAAATTTCATAGTGAACAAACCCGACATGATCTAAGCAATCTGTGAAAGTTTCATCAAGATCGGTTCAGCAGTTTGGCCGGAAATCGTGTTGATATGGTAAATTTGTATGGTGGCTATGTCGTAGAATGCTCCGATCGGGATGAAATTTCATAGTGAACAAACCCGACATGATCTAAGCAATCTGTGAAAGTTTCATCAAGATCGGTTCAGCAGTTTGGCCGGAAATCGTGTTGATATGGTAAATTTATATGGTGGCTATGTCGTAGAATGCTCCGATCGGGATGAAATTTCATAGTGAACAAACCCGACATGATCTAAGCAATCTGTGAAAGTTTCATCAAGATCGGTTCAGCAGTTTGGCCGGAAATCGTGTTGATATGGTAAATTTGTATGGTGGCTATGTCGTAGAATGCTCCGATCGGGATGAAATTTCATAGTGAACAAACCCGACATGATCTAAGCAATCTGTGAAAGTTTCATCAAGATCGGTTCAGCAGTTTGGCCGGAAATCGTGTTGATATGGTAAATTTATATGGTGGCTATATCGTAGAATGCTCCGATCGGGATGAAATTTCATAGTGAACAAACCCGACATGATCTAAGCAATCTGTGAAAGTTTCATCAAGATCGGTTCAGCAGTTTGGCCGGAAATCGTGTTGATATGGTAAATTTGTATGGTGGCTATGTCGTTGAATGCTCCGATCGGGATGAAATTTCATAGTGAACAAACCCGACATGATCTAAGCAATCTGTGAAAGTTTCATCAAGATCGGTTCAGCAGTTTGGCCGGAAATCGTGTTGATATGGTAAATTTGTATGGTGGCTATGTCGTAGAATGCTCCGATCGGGATGAAATTTCATAGTGAACAAACCCGACATGATCTAAGCAATCTGTGAAAGTTTCATCAAGATCGGTTCAGCAGTTTGGCCGGAAATCGTGTTGATATGGTAAATTTGTATGGTGGCTATGTCGTAGAATGCTCCGATCGGGATGAAATTTCATAGTGAACAAACCCGACATGATCTAAGCAATCTGTGAAAGTTTCATCAAGATCGGTTCAGCAGTTTGGCCGGAAATCGTGTTGATATGGTAAATTTGTATGGTGGCTATGTCGTAGAATGCTCCGATCGGGATGAAATTTCATAGTGAACAAACCCGACATGATCTAAGCAATCTGTGAAAGTTTCATCAAGATCGGTTCAGCAGTTTGGCCGGAAATCGTGTTGATATGGTAAATTTGTATGGTGGCTATGTCGTAGAATGCTCCGATCGGGATGAAATTTCATAGTGAACAAACCCGACATGATCTAAGCAATCTGTGAAAGTTTCATCAAGATCGGTTCAGCAGTTTGGCCGGAAATCGTGTTGATATGGTAAATTTGTATGGTGGCTATGTCGTAGAATGCTCCGATCGGGATGAAATTTCATAGTGAACAAACCCGACATGATCTAAGCAATCTGTGAAAGTTTCATCAAGATCGGTTCAGCAGTTTGGCCGGAAATCGTGTTGATATGGTAAATTTGTATGGTGGCTATGTCGTAGAATGCTCCGATCAGGGAACATGACAACCATTTCATCAGTGAATCGTGAACAAACCCGACATGATCTAAGCAATCTGTGAAAGTTTCATCAAGATCGGTTCAGCAGTTTGGCCGGAAATCGTGTTGATATGGTAAATTTGTATGGTGGCTATGTCGCAGAATGCTCCGATCATGATGAAATTTCATAGTGAACAAACCCGACATGATCTAAGCAATCTGTGAAAGTTTCATCAAGATCGGTTCAGCAGTTTGGCCGGAAATCGTGTTGATATGGTAAATTTGTATGGTGGCTATGTCGTAGAATGCTCCGATCGGGATGAAATTTCATAGTGAACAAACCCGACATGATCTAAGCAATCTGTGAAAGTTTCATCAAGATCGGTTCAGCAGTTTGGCCGGAAATCGTGTTGATATGGTAAATTTGTATGGTGGCTATGTCGCAGAATGCTCCGATCAGGATGAAATTTCATAGTGAACAAACCCGACATGATCTAAGCAATCTGTGAATGTTTCATCAAGATCGGTTCAGCAGTTTGGCCGGAAATCGTGTTGATATGGTAAATTTGTATGGTGGCTATGTCGTAGAATGCTCCGATCGGGATGAAATTTCATAGTGAACAAACCCGACATGATCTAAGCAATCTGTGAAAGTTTCATCAAGATCGGTTCAGCAGTTTGGCCGGAAATCGTGTTGATATGGTAAATTTGTATGGTGGCTATATCGTAGAATGCTCCGATCAGGATGAAATTTCATAGTGAACAAACCCGACATGATCTAAGCAATCTGTGAAAGTTTCATCAAGATCGGTTCAGCAGTTTGGCCGGAAATCGTGTTGATATGGTAAATTTGTATGGTGGCTATGTCGCAGAATGCTCCGATCAGGATGAAATTTCATAGTGAACAAACCCGACATGATCTAAGCAATCTGTGAAAGTTTCATCAAGATCGGTTCAGCAGTTTGGCCGGAAATCGTGTTGATATGGTAAATTTGTATGGTGGCTATGTCGTAGAATGCTCCGATCGGGATGAAATTTCATAGTGAACAAACCCGACATGATCTAAGCAATCTGTGAAAGTTTCATCAAGATCGGTTCAGCAGTTTGGCCGGAAATCGTGTTGATATGGTAAATTTGTATGGTGGCTATGTCGTAGAATGCTCCGATCAGGATGAAATTTCATAGTGAACAAACCCGACATGATCTAAGCAATCTGTGAAAGTTTCATCAAGATCGGTTCAGCAGTTTGGCCGGAAATCGTGTTGATATGGTAAATTTGTATGGTGGCTATGTCGTAGAATGCTCCGATCGGGATGAAATTTCATAGTGAACAAACCCGACATGATCTAAGCAATCTGTGAAG
>JARNME010000404.1:33560753-33733193 GCA_030179655.1 Scaptomyza flava | reverse complement strand
GGGTGGGTTTGGCATCCAAAAGTTTTGATGCTGATCTTTTCGGGATGTCAATTGCGATCTACATATGAATTTATGTTACCTTAGCTCAAAGCTTTTATACTCAACTTTTTTCCACACCCTTCAAGCTAAAGACTTGAAACTTTCCAATTCTCTTTATCTATGGGATAGTAAATTAAAGTGTCAAGATTGGGGTTCTACGATAACTGGGGGGCTGGCAAATCGATAAATTCGATAACTCAAAAACGATAAATCCGCATATTTCACACACCCTTACAGCTAGAACTACCAAATTTGGTAAGAAGATAGCTAATAGCAACCCCCAAAAAACTGCATCAAAGTTTTTTAGGCACGCCCTACCATTCCGCCCCCAGCCCCCCCACATTTTAAAATCAGAAAAGCTTATATCTCCCACAGTTTTTGAGCTAGAGCCACCAAATTTGGTGCCAAGATAGGCATGATTATGACCCCCCAAAAACTGCATAAGAAGTTTGGATGCCATGCCCACCAATACCACCCTAGCCGCCCCCAGATGCCCCAACGCTTCGTCAAAAAAGGGGAATGCGTGTATCTTCCAGATTTGTGGAGCTAGAGTCACCAAATTTGGTAGGAAGATAGCTGGTAATGAACGCCAAAAAACTGCATCAAAGTTTTGGAGTCACGCCCACCCATTCCGCCCCCAGCCCCCAAGAATTTTAAAATCAGAAAGCTTATATCTCCCACAGTTTTTGAGCTAGAGCCACCAAATTTGGTGCCAAGATAGGTGATGATGACCCCCCAAAAACTGCATAAGAAGTTTGGATGCCATGCCCACCAATACCACCCTAGCCGCCCCCAGATGCCCCAACGCTTCGTCAAAAAAGGGGAATGCGTGTATCTTCCAGATTTGTGGAGCTAGAGCCACCAAATTTGGTAGGAAAATAGCTTGCAACGACCCCCAAAAAACTGCATCAAAGTTTTGGAGTCACGCGCACCCCTTCCACCCCCTTTCCAAACCTTTTAAAACTTTGAGCTATAGTCACCAAATTTTGTATGAAGGTTGCAATTGACATTCCACATAGATCTGCATCAAATATTTAGATTTCAAACCCACCCATACCGCCCCCAGCCCCCTCTTTCCTAACTTTAACAAACTTTGAGCTAAGGTAACAAAACTGGTATGAAGATAGCAATTTACATCCCACAAAGATCTGCATCAAAACTTTTTGATGCCACACCCACCCGTGCCGCCCCCAGCCACCATGTTCCAAATTTTTACCAACTTTAAGCTAAAGTATCCATATTTGGTATGTAGATAGCAATTGACATTCCACAAAGATCTGCATCAAATATTTGGATTTCAAACCCACCCATACCGCCCCCAGCCCCCCTCTTGCCTAACTTTAACAAACTTTGAGCTAAGATAACAAAACTGGTATGAAGATAGCAATTTACATCCCACAAAGATCTGCATGAAAAATTTGGATGCCACACCCACCCGTTCCGCCCCCAGCCACCCTTTTCCAAATTTTTACAAACGTGGAGCTAGAGTAACCAAATGTGGTTTGTAGATAGCAATTGACATTCCACAAAGATCTGCATCCAAAATTTGGATGCCAATCCCACCCATACCGCCCCCAGGCCCCTCTTTCCTAACTTTAACAAGTGGAAATGTTGTAGTCGGACGCAACCGACTGCGGCATACTCGATACCAGTATTAAAACAGGTAAAAAGAGGCCTGATTGCAAAGGGGTACGGATGGGGCAGGGGTGTACGCTGCCTTAAAGATTCTCCGATGCAGATGGGGATGCCACCAACTATCTTCCTCAATTGCTATCTTCATACCAAATTTGGTGACTCTAGCTGGAAAACTGTTAAATGTGGGGAAAGGCAGGCTGGGGGCGGTATGGGTGGGCGTGGCATCCAAAGTTTTACTGCAGATCTTTGTGAAATGTCAATTGCTATCTTCATACCAAATTTGGTGACTCTAGCTCGAAAATTGTTAAATGTGGGGAAAGGGGGGCTGGGGGCGGTATGGGTGGGCGTGGCATCCAAATTTTTACTGCAGATCTTTGTGAAATGTCAATTGCTATCTTCATACCAAATTTGGTGACTCTAGCTGAAAGTTTGTAAGAGCTGTTGAAAGGGGGGCTGGGGGCGGTATGGGTAGGCGTGGCATCTAAATTTTTGATGCAGATCTTTGTGGAATGTCAATTGCTATCTTCATACCAAATTTGGTGACTCTAGCTCGAAAATTGTTAAATGTGGGGAAAGGGGGGCTGGGGGCGGTATGGGTGGGCGTGGCATCCAAAGTTTTGATGCAGATCTGTGTGGAATGTCAATTGCTATCTTCATACCAAATTTGGCGACTATAGCTCGAAAATTGTTAAAAGTGGGGAAAGGGAGGCTGGGGGCGGTATGGGTGGGCGTGGCATCCAAAGTTTTGATGCAGATCTATGTGGAATGTCAATTGCTACCTTCATACAAAATTTGGTGACTATAGCTCAAAGTTTGTAAAAGGTTTGGAAAGGGGGTGGAAGGGGTGCGCGTGACTCCAAAACTTTGATGCAGTTTTTTGGGGGTCGTTGCAAGCTATTTTCCTACCTAATTTGGTGGCTCTAGCTCCACAAATCTGGAAGATACACGCATTCCTCTTTTTTGACGAAGCGTTGGGGCATCTGGGGGCGGCTAGGGTGGTATTGGTGGGCGTGGCATCCAAATTTTTTGATGCAGTTTTTTGGGGGTTGCTAGAAGCTATCTTCTTACCAAATTTGGTAGTTCTTGCTGTAAGGGTGTGTGAAATATGCGGATTTATCGTTTTTGAGTTATCGAATTTATCGATTTGCCAGCCCCCCAGTTATCGTAGAACCCCAATCTTGACACTTTAATTTACTATCCCATAGATAAAGAGAATTGGAAAGTTTCAAGTCTCTAGCTTGAAGGGTGTGGAAAAAAGTTGCGTTCATACAGACGGACAGACGGACACACAGACAGACGGACAGACGGACAGACACCATGACGGACATTGCACAAACCCAAAATACTCTTTACCTTCGGTATCGAGTATAAAAAGCTTTGAGCTAAGGTAACATAAATTCATATGAAGATAGCAATTTACATCCCACAAGGATCTGCATCAAGAATTTGGATGCCAAACCCACCCATACCGCCCACAGCCCCCTGTTTCATAACTTTAACAAACATTGAGCTAAGGTAACATAAATTCATATGAAGATAGCAATTCACATTCCACATAGATCTGCATCAAAAATTTGGATGCCACACCCACCCATACCGCCCACAGCCCCCTCTTTCCAAACTTTTTACAATCTTGGAGCTAGAGTAACCAATTTTGGTATGTAGATCGCAATTGACATCCCACAAAGATCAGCATCAAAACTTTTGGATGCCAAACCCACCCATACCGCCCCCAGCCCTCTTTTTCCTAACTTTAACAAACTTTGAGCTAAGGTAACAAAATTGGTATAAAGATAGCAATTTACATCCCACAAAGATCTGCATCAAAAATTTGGATGCCACACCCACCCATACTGCCCCCAGCCTCCCTTTTCCCCACTTTTACAAATTTTGAGGTAGAGTTAAAATATTTGGTAAGTAGATATTAATTGGCATTCCAATAAGATCTGCATCAAATATTTGGATTTCAAACCCACCCATACCGACCGCAGCCCCCTCTTTCCTAACTTTAACAAACTTCGAGCTAAGGTAACAAAATTGGTATAAAGATAGCAATTTACATCCCACAAAGATCTGCATCAAAAATTTGGATGCCAAACCCACCCATACCGCCCCCAGCCCCCTTTCTCATAGCTTTTAACAAAATTTGAGCTAAGGTAACATAAACTCATATGAGGATAGCAATTGACATCCCACAAAGATCTGCACGAAAAATTTGGATGCCGCACCCACCCGTGCCGACCCAGCCTCCCTTTTCCGCATTTTTACAATTTTTAAGCTAAAGTAACCATATTTGGTATGTAGATAGCAGTTGACATTCCACAAAGATCTGCATCAAATACTTTACTTTACTTTAACAAACTTTGAGCTAAGGTAACAAAATTGGTATGAAGATAGCAATTTACATCCCACAAAGATCTGCATCAGAAAGTTGGATGCAAAACCCACCCATACCGCCCCCAGCCCCCCTCTTACCTAACTTTAACAAACTTTGAGCTAAGGTAACAAAATTGGTATGAAGATAGCAATTTACATCCCACAAAGATCTGCATCCAAAATTTGGATGCCAAACCACCCCATACCGCCCCCAGCCCCCTCTTTCCTAACTTTAACAAACTTTGAGCTTAGGTAACATTTATTCATATGAAGATAGCAATTGACATCCCACAAAGATCTGCATGAAAAATTTGGATGCCACACCATCCCGTACCGCGCCCAGCCACCCTTTTCTTCACTTCTACAAACTTGAAGCTAGAGTCACCAAATTTGGTATGTAGATAGCAATTTACATCCCACAAAGATCTGCATCCAAAATTTGGATGCCAAACCACCCCATACCGCCCCCAGCCCCCTCTTTCCTAACTTTAACAAACTTTGAGCTTAGGTAACATTTATTCATATGAAGATAGCAAATGACATCCCACAAAGATCTGCATCAAAACTTTTGTATGCCACACCCACCCGTGCCGCCCCCAGCCACACTGTTCCAAATTTTTACCAACTTTAAGCTAAAGTAACCATATTTAGTTTGAAGATAGCAATTGACATCCTACAAAGATCTGCAACACATTTTTGGATGCCACACCCACCCATACCGCCCCCAGCCACCCTTTTCCGCACTTTTACAAACTTTAAGCAAGAGTAACCATATTTGGTATGTAGATAGCAATTGACATTCCACAAAGATCTGCATCAAATATTTGGATTATAAACCCACCCATACCGCCCCCAGCCACCCTCTTACCTAACTTTAACAAACTTTGAGCTAAGGTAACAAAATTGGTATGAAGATAGGAATTTACATCCCACAAAGATCTGCATCAAAAATTTGGATGCCACACCCACCCATACCGCCCCCAGGCCCCTCTTGCCTAACATTAAAAAGCTTTGAGCTTAGGTAACATAAATTCATATGAAGATAGCAATTTCCATCCCAGAAAGATCTGCATCAAGAATTTGGATGCCAAACCCACCCATACCGCCCACAGCCCCCTGTTTCATTGCTTTAACAAACTTTGAGCTAAGGTAACATAAATTCATGTGAAGATAGCAATTAACATTCCACAAAGATCTGCATCAAAAATTTGGATGCCACACCCACCCATACCGCCCACAGCCCCCTCTTTCCTCACTTTTTACAAACTTGGAGCTAGAGTAACCAATTTTGGTATGTAGATCGCAATTGACATCCCACAAAGATCTGCATCAAAACTTTTGGATGCCACACCCACCCGTGCCGCACTCAGCCACCTTCTTCCAAATTTTTACAAACTTTAAGCTAAACTTATCATATTTGGTTTGTAGATAGCAATTGACATCCCACATAGATCTTCGTCAAAAATTTGGATGCCACACCCACCCGTGCCGCCCCCAGCCACCCTTTTCCAAATTTTTACAAGCTTGGAGCTAGAGTAACCAAATGTGGTATGTAGATAGCAATTGACATTCCACAAAGATCTGCATCCAAAATTTGGATGCCAAACCCACCCATACCGCCCCAGGCCGCTCTTTCCTAACTTTAAAAAACTTTGAGCTAAGGTAACAAAATTGGTATGAAGATAGCAATTGACATCCCACAAAGATCTGCATCAAAAATTTGGATGTTAAACCCACCCATACCGCCCACAGCCCCCTGTTTCCTAACTTTAACAAACTTTGAGCTAAGGTAACATAAATTCATATGAAGATAGCAATTTACATCCCACAAAGATCTGCATCAAAAATTTGGATGCCAAACCCACCCATACCGGCCCCATCCCCCTCGTTTCTGACTTAAACAAACTTTGAGCTAAGGTAACAAAATTGGTATGTAGATAGCAATTAACATTCCACAAAGATCTGCATCAAAAATTTGGATGCCACACCCACCCATACCGCCCCCATGCCCCTCTTTCCTAACTTTAAAAAACATTGAGCTAAGGTAACATAAATTCATATGAAGATAGCAATTTACATCCGACAAAGATCTGCATCCAAAATTTGTATGCCAAACCCACCCATACCGGCCCCAGCCCCCTCTTTCCTTACTTTAACAAACTTTGAGCTAAGGTAACAAAATTGGTATGAAGATAGCAATTTACATCCCACAAAGATCTGCATCAAAAATTTGGATGCCAAACCCACCCATACCGGCCGCAGCCCCCTATTTCTTAACTTTAACAAACTTTGAGCTAAGGTAACAAAATTGGTATGAAGATAGCAATTGACATCGCACAAAGATCTGCATCAAAAATTTGGATGCCAAACCCACCCATACCGCCCACAGCCCCCTGTTTCATAGCTTTAACAAACTTTGAGCTAAGGTAACATAAATTTATATGAAGATAGCAATTAACATTCCATAAAGATCTGCATCAAAAATTTGGATGCCACACCCACCCATACCGCCCACAGCCCCCTCTTTCCTCACTTTTTACAAACTTGGAGCTAGAGTAACCAATTTTGGTATGTAGATCGCAATTGACATCCCACAAAGATCTGCATCAAAACTTTTGGATGCCACACCCACCCGTGCCGCCCCCAGCCACCCTTTTCCAAATTTTTACAAGCTTGGAGCTAGAGTAACCAAATGTGGTATGTAGATAGCAATTGACATCCCACAAAGATCTGCATCCAAAATTTGGATGCCAAACCCACCCATACCGCCCCAGGCCCCTCTTTCCTAACTTTAAAAAACTTTGAGCTAAGGTAACAAAATTGGTATGAAGATAGCAATTGACATCCCACAAAGATCTGCATGAAAAATTTGGATGTTAAACCCACCCATACCGCCCACAGCCCCCTGTTTCATAACTTTAACAAACTTTGAGCTAAGGTAACATAAATTCATATGAAGATAGCAATTTACATCCCACAAAGATCTGCATCAAAAATTTGGATGCCAAACCCACCCATACCGGCCCCATCCCCCTCGTTTCTAACTTAAACAATCTTTGAGCTAAGGTAACAAAATTGGTATGTAGATAGCAATTAACATTCCACAAAAATCTGCATCAAAAATTTGGATGCCACACCCACCCATACCGCCCCCATGCCCCTCTTTCCTAACTTTAGAAAACATTGAGCTAAGGTAACATAAATTCATATGAAGATAGCAATTTACATCCGACAAAGATCTGCATCCAAAATTTGTATGCCAAACCCACCCATACCGGCCCCAGCCCCCTCTTTCCTTACTTTAACAAACTTTGAGCTAAGGTAACAAAATTGGTATGAAGATAGCAATTTACATCCCACAAAGATCTGCATCCAAAATTTGGATGCCAAACCCACCCATACCGGCCCCAGCCCCCTATTTCCTAACTTTAACAAACTTTGAGATAAGGTAACAAAATTGGTATGAAGATAGCAATTGACATTCCTAAAAGATCTGCATCCAAAATTTGGATGCCAAACCCACCCATACCGCCCCAGGCCCCTCTTTCCTAACTTTAAAAAACTTTGAGCTAAGGTAACCAAATTTGCTATGTAGATAGAAATCGACATTCCACAAAGATCTGCATTAAAATTTGGATGCCAAACCCACCCATACCGCCCCAGGCCCCTCTTTCCTAACTTTAAAAAACTTTGAGCTAAGGTAACAAAATTGGTATGAAGATAGCAATTGACATCCCACAAAGATCTGCATGAAAAATTTGGATGTTAAACCCACCCATACCGCCCACAGCCCCCTGTTTCATAACTTTAACAAACTTTGAGCTAAGGTAACATAAATTCATATGAAGATAGCAATTTACATCCCACAAAGATCTGCATCAAAAATTTGGATGCCAAACCCACCCATACCGGCCCCATCCCCCTCGTTTCTAACTTAAACAAACTTTGAGCTAAGGTAACAAAATTGGTATGTAGATAGCAATTAACATTCCACAAAGATCTGCATCAAAAATTTGGATGCCACACCCACCCATACCGCCCCCATGCCCCTCTTTCCTAACTTTAGAAAACATTGAGCTAAGGTAACATAAATTCATATGAAGATAGCAATTTACATCCGACAAAGATCTGCATCCAAAATTTGTATGCCAAACCCACCCATACCGGCCCCAGCCCCCTCATTCCTTACTTTAACAAACTTTGAGCTAAGGTAACAAAATTGGTATGAAGATAGCAATTTACATCCCACAAAGATCTGCATCCAAAATTCGGATGCCAAACCCACCCATACCGGCCCCAGCCCCCTATTTCCTAACTTTAACAAACTTTGAGATAAGGTAACAAAATTGGTATGAAGATAGCAATTGACATCGCACAAAGATCTGCATCAAAAATTTGGATGCCAAACCCACCCATACCATCCACAGCCCCCTGTTTCATAACTTTAACAAACTTTGAGCTAAGGTAACATAAATTCATATGAAGATAGCAATTAACATTCCACAAAGATCTGCATCAAAAACTTGGATGCCACACCCACCCATACCGCCCACAGCCCCCTTTTTCCTCACTTTAACAAACTTTGAGCTAAGGTAACAAAATTGGTATGAAGATAGCAATTTACATCCCACAAAGATCTGCATCCAAAATTTGGATGCCAAACCCACCCATACCGCCCACAGCCCCCTGTTTCATAGCTTTAACAAACTTTGAGCTTAGGTAACATAAATTCATATGAAGATAGCAATTAACATTCCACAAAGATCTGCATCAAAAATTTGGATGCCACACCCACCCATACCGCCCAATGCCCCCTCTTTCCCCACTTTTTACAAACTTGGAGCTAGAGTAACCAATTTTGGTATGTAGATCGCAATTGACATCCCACATAGATCTGCATCAAATTTTTGGATGCCACACCCACCCGTGCCGCACTCAGCCACCTTCTTCCAAATTTTTACAAACTTTAAGCTAAACTAATCATATTTTTTTTGTAGATAGCAATTGACATCCCACATAGATCTTCGTCAAAAATTTGGATGCCACACCCACCCGTGCCGCCCCCAGCCACCCTTTTCCACATTTTTACAAGCTTGGAGCTAGAGTAACCAAATGTGGTATGTAGATAGCAATTGACATTCCACAAAGATCTGCATCCAAAATTTGGATGCCAAACCCACCCATACCGCCCCAGGCCCCTCTTTCCTAACTTTAAAAAACTTTGAGCTAAGGTAACAAAATTGGTATGAAGATAGCAATTGACATCCCATACCGCCCACAGCCCCCTGTTTCATAACTTTAACAAACTTTGAGCTAAGGTAACATAAATTCATATGAAGATAGCAATTTACATCCCACAAAGATCTGCATCAAAAATTTGGATGCCCAACCCACCCATACCGGCCCCATCCCTCTCGTTTCTAACTTAAACAAACTTTGAGCTAAGGTAACAAAATTGGTATGTAGATAGCAATTAACATTCCACAAAGATCTGCATCAAAAATTTGGATGCCACACCCACCCATACCGCCCCCATGCCCCTCTTTCCTAACTTTAAAAAACATTGAGCTAAGGTAACATAAATTCATATGAAGATAGCAATTTACATCCGACAAAGATCTGCATCCAAAATTTGTATGCCAAACCCACCCATACCGCCCACAGCCCCCTGTTTCATAGCTTTAACAAACTTTGAGCTAAGGTAACATAAATTTATATGAAGATAGCAAATTAACATTCCACAAAGATCTGCATCAAAAATTTGGATGCCACACCCACCCATACCGCCCACAGCCCCCTCTTTCCTCACTTTTTACAAACTTGGAGCTAGAGTAACCAATTTTGGTATGTATATCGCAATTGACATCCCACAAAGATCTGCATCAAAACTTTTGGATGCCAAACCCACCCATACCGCCCACAGCCCCCTGTTTCATAGCTTTAACAAACTTTGAGCTAAGGTAACATAAATTTATATGAAGATAGCAAATTAACATTCCACAAAGATCTGCATCAAAAATTTGGATGCCACACCCACCCATACCGCCCACAGCCCCCTCTTTCCTCACTTTTTACAAACTTGGAGCTAGAGTAACCAATTTTGGTATGTACATCGCAATTGACATCCCACAAAGATCTGCATCAAAACTTTTGGATGCCACACCCACCCTGCCGCACACAGCCACCTTCTTCAAGCTTTAACAAACTTTGAGCTAAGTAACATAATTTGTATGTAGATAGCAATTGACATCCCACAAGATCTGCGTCAAAAATTTGGATGCCACACCCACCCGTGCCGCCCCCAGCCCCCTTTTCCAAATTTTTACAAGCTTGGAGCTAGAGTAACCAAATGTGGCATGTAGATAGCAATTGACATTCCACAAAGATCTGCATCCAAAATTTGGATGCCAAACCCACCCATACCGCCCACAGCCCCCTGTTTCATAACTTTAACAAACTTTGAGCTAAGGTAACAAAATTGGTATGAAGATAGCAATTGACATCCCACAAAGATCTGCATCAAAAATTTGGATGTCAAACCCACCCATACCGCCCACAGCCCCCTGTTTCATAACTTTAACAAACTTTGAGCTAAGGTAACATAAATTCATATGAAGATAGCAATTTACATCCCACAAAGATCTGCATCAAAAATTTGGATGCCCAACCCACCCATACCGGCCCCATCCCTCTCGTTTCTAACTTAAACAAACTTTGAGCTAAGGTAACAAAATTGGTATGTAGATAGCAATTAACATTCCACAAAGATCTGCATCAAAAATTGGATGCCACACCCACCCATACCGCCCCAGGCCCCTCTTTCCTAACTTTAAAAAACTTGAGCTAAGGTAACAAAATTGGTATGAAGATAGCAATTGACATCCCACAAAGATCTGCATCAAAATTTGGATGCCAAACCCACCCATACCGCCCACAGCCCCCTGTTTCATAACTTTAACAAACTTTGAGCTAAGGTAACATAAATTCATATGAAGATAGCAATTGACATCGCACAAAGATCTGCATCAAAAACTTGGATGCCAAACCCACCCATACCGCCCACAGCCCCCTGTTTCATAGCTTTAACAAACTTTGAGCTAAGGTAACAAAATTTATATGAAGATAGCAATTAACATTCCACAAAGATCTGCATCAAAAATTTGGATGCCACACCCACCCATACCGCCCACAGCCCCCTCTTTCCTCACTTTTACAAACTTGGAGCTAGAGTAACCAATTTGGTATGTATATCGCAATTGACATCCCACAAAGATCTGCATCAAAACTTTGGATGCCACACCCACCCGTGCCGCACTCAGCCACCTTCTTCCAAATTTTACAAACTTTAAGCTAAACTAACATATTGGTTTGTAGATAGCAATTGACATCCCACATAGATCTTCGTCAAAAATTTGGATGCCACACCCACCCGTGCCGCCCCCAGCCACCCTTTTCCAACTTTTACAAGCTTGGAGCTAGAGTAACCAAATGTGGTATGTAGATAGCAATTGACATTCCACAAAGATCTGCATCCAAAATTTGGATGCCAAACCCACCCATACCGCCCCAGGCCCCTCTTTCCTAACTTTAAAAAACTTTGAGCTAAGGTAACAAAATTGGTATGAAGATAGCAATTGACATCCCACAAAGATCTGCATCAAAAATTTGGATGTTAAACCCACCCATACCGCCCACAGCCCCCTGTTTCATAACTTTAACAAACTTTGAGCTAAGGTAACATAAATTCATATGAAGATAGCAATTACATCCCACAAAGATCTGCATCAAAAATTTGGATGCCCAACCCACCCATACCGGCCCCATCCCTCTCGTTTCAACTTAAACAAACTTTGAGCTAAGGTAACCAAATTGGTATGTAGATAGCAATTAACATTCCACAAAGATCTGCATCAAAATTTGGATGCCACACCCACCCATACCGCCCCAGCCCCTCTTTCCTAACTTTAAAAAACATTGAGCTAAGGTAACATAAATTCTTATGAAGATAGCAATTGACATCCCACAAAGATCTGCATCCAAAATTTGGATGCCAAACCCACCCATACCGCCCCAGCCCCCTCTTTCCATACTTTAACAAACTTTGAGCTAAGGTAACAAATTGGTATGAAGATAGCAATTGACATCCCACAAAGATCTGCATCCAAAATTTGGATGCCAAACCCACCCATACCGCCCCAGCCCCCTCTTTCCTAACTTTAACAAACTTTGAGATAAGGTAACAAAATTGGTATGAAGATAGCAATTGACATCGCACAAAGATCTGCATCAAAAATTTGGATGCCAAACCCACCCATACCGCCCACAGCCCCCTGTTTCATAGCTTTAACAAACTTTGAGCTAAGGTAACATAAATTTATATGAAGATAGCAAATTAACATTCCACAAAGATCTGCATCAAAAATTTGGATGCCACACCCACCCATACCGCCCACAGCCCCCTCTTTCCTCACTTTTACAAACTTGGAGCTAGAGTAACCAATTTGGTATGTATATCGCAATTGACATCCCACAAAGATCTGCATCAAAACTTTTGGATGCCACACCCACCCGTGCCGCACTCAGCCACCTTCTTCCAAATTTTTACAAACTTTAAGCTAAACTAACCATATTTGGTTTGTAGATAGCAATTGACATCCCACATAGATCTTCGTCAAAAATTTGGATGCCACACCCACCCGTGCCGCCCCCAGCCACCCTTTTCCAATTTTTACAAGCTTGGAGCTAGAGTAACCAAATGTGGCATGTAGATAGCAATTGACATTCCACAAAGATCTGCATACAAAATTTGGATGCCAAACCCACCCATACCGCCCCAGGCCCCTCTTCCTAACTTTAAAAAACTTTGAGCTAAGATAACAAAATGGTATGAAGATAGCATTGACATCCCAAAGATCGCATGAAAATTGGTGTTAAACCCCCATACGCCCACAGCCCCTGTTTCATAACTTTAACAACTTGAGCTAAGTAACATAATTCATTGAAGATAGCAATTTACATCCACAAAGATCTGCATCAAAATTTGGATGCCAACCCACCCATACCGGCCCCATCCCCCTCGTTTCTGACTTAAACAAACTTTGAGCTAAGGTAACCAAATTGGTATGTAGATAGCAATTAACATTCCACAAAGATCTGCATCAAAAATTGGATGCCACACCCACCCATACCGCCCCAGGCCCCTCTTTCCTAACTTTAAAAAACTTTGAGCTAAGGTAACAAAATTGGTATGAAGATAGCAATTGACATCCCACAAAGATCTGCATGAAAAATTTGGATGTTAAACCCACCCATACCGCCCACAGCCCCCTGTTTCATAACTTTAACAAACTTTGAGCTAAGGTAACATAAATTCATATGAAGATAGCAATTGACATCGCACAAAGATCTGCATCAAAAATTTGGATGCCAAACCCACCCATACCGCCCACAGCCCCCTGTTTCATAGCTTTAACAAACTTTGAGCTAAGGTAACATAAATTTATATGAAGATAGCAAATTAACATTCCACAAAGATCTGCATCAAAATCTGCACACCCACCCATACCGCCCACAGCCCCCTCTTTCCTCACTTTTTACAAACTTGGAGCTAGAGTAACCAATTTTGGTATGTACATCGCAATTGACATCCCACAAAGATCTGCATCAAAACTTTTGGATGCCACACCCACCCGTGCCGCACTCAGCCACCTTCTTCCAAATTTTTACAAGCTTTAAGCTAAACTAACCATATTTGGTTTGTAGATAGCAATTGACATCCCACATAGATCTTCGTCAAAAATTTGGATGCCACACCCACCCGTGCCGCCCCCAGCCACCCTTTTCCAAATTTTTACAAGCTTGGAGCTAGAGTAACCAAATGTGGTATGTAGATAGCAATTGACATTCCACAAAGATCTGCATCCAAAATTTGGATGCCAAACCCACCCATACCGCCCCAGGCCCCTCTTTCCTAACTTTAAAAAACTTTGAGCTAAGGTAACAAAATTGGTATGAAGATAGCAATTGACATCCCACAAAGATCTGCATCAAAAATTTGGATGTTAAACCCACCCATACCGCCCACAGCCCCCTGTTTCATAACTTTAACAAACTTTGAGCTAAGGTAACATAAATTCATATGAAGATAGCAATTTACATACCACAAAGATCTGCATCAAAAATTTGGATGCCAAACCCACCCATACCGGCCCCATCCCCCTCGTTTCTAACTTAAACAAACTTTGAGCTAAGGTAACAAAATTGGTATGTAGATAGCAATTAACATTCCACAAAGATCTGCATCAAAATTTGGATGCCACACCCACCCATACCGCCCCCATGCCCCTCTTTCCTAACTTTAGAAAACATTGAGCTAAGGTAACATAAATTCATATGAAGATAGCAATTTACATCCGACAAAGATCTGCATCCAAAATTTGTATGCCAAACCCACCCATACCGGCCCCAGCCCCCTCATTCCTTACTTTAACAAACTTTGAGCTAAGGTAACAAAATTGGTATGAAGATAGCAATTTACATCCCACAAAGATCTGCATCCAAAATTCGGATGCCAAACCCACCCATACCGGCCCCAGCCCCCTATTTCCTAACTTTAACAAACTTTGAGATAAGGTAACAAAATTGGTATGAAGATAGCAATTGACATCGCACAAAGATCTGCATCAAAAATTTTGATGCCAAACCCACCCATACCATCCACAGCCCCCTGTTTCATAACTTTAACAAACTTTGAGCTAAGGTAACATAAATTCATATGAAGATAGCAATTAACATTCCACAAAGATCTGCATCAAAAACTTGGATGCCACAGCCACCCATACCGCCCACAGCCCCCTCTTTCCTCACTTTAACAAACTTTGAGCTAAGGTAACAAAATTGGTATGAAGATAGCAATTTACATCCCACAAAGATCTGCATCCAAAATTTGGATGCCAAACCCACCCATACCGCCCACAGCCCCCTGTTTCATAGCTTTAACAAACTTTGAGCTAAGGTAACATAAATTCATATGAAGATAGCAATTAACATTCCACAAAGATCTGCATCAAAAATTTGGATGCCACACCCACTCATACCGCCCACAGCCCCCTCTTTCCTCACTTTTTACAAACTTGGAGCTAGAGTAACCAATTTTGGTATGTAGATCGCAATTGACATCCCACATAGATCTGCATCAAATTTTTGGATGCCACACCCACCCGTGCCGCACTCAGCCACCTTCTTCCAAATTTTTACAAACTTTAAGCTAAACTAATCATATTTGGTTTGTAGATAGCAATTGATATCCCACATAGATCTTCGTCAAAAATTTGGATGCCACACCCACCCGTGCCGCCCCCAGCCACCCTTTTCCAAATTTTTACAAGCTTGGAGCTAGAGTAACCAAATGTGGTATGTAGATAGCAATTGACATTCCACAAAGATCTGCATCCAAAATTTGGATGCCAAACCCACCCATACCGCCCCAGGCCCCTCTTTCCTAACTTTAAAAAACTTTGAGCTAAGGTAACAAAATTGGTATGAAGATAGCAATTGACATCCCACAAAGATCTGCATCAAAAATTTGGATGTTAAACCCACCCATACCGCCCACAGCCCCCTGTTTCATAACTTTAACAAACTTTGAGCTAAGGTAACATAAATTCATATGAAGATAGCAATTTACATCCCACAAAGATCTGCATCAAAAATTTGGATGCCCAACCCACCCATACCGGCCCCATCCCTCTTGTTTCTAACTTA
Organism: Scaptomyza flava; assembly: GCA_030179655.1. Lineage (NCBI taxonomy): Eukaryota > Metazoa > Arthropoda > Insecta > Diptera > Drosophilidae > Scaptomyza > Scaptomyza flava. Next base: position 33,717,380 of record JARNME010000404.1, on the reverse strand, counting down.
AACAAACTTTGAGCTAAGGTAACAAAATTGGTATGTAGATAGCAATTAACATTCCACAAAGATCTGCATCAAAAATTTGGATGCCACACCCACCCATACCGCCCCCATGCCCCTCTTTCCTAACTTTAAAAAACATTGAGCTAAGGTAACATAAATTCATATGAAGATAGCAATTTACATCCGACAAAGATCTGCATCCAAAATTTGTATGCCAAACCCACCCATACCGGCCCCAGCCCCCTCGTTCCATACTTTAACAAACTTTGAGCTAAGGTAACAAAATTGGTATGAAGATAGCAATTTACATCCCACAAAGATCTGCATCCAAAATTTGGATGCCAAACCCACCCATACCGGCCCCAGCCCCCTATTTCCTAACTTTAACAAACTTTGAGATAAGGTAACAAAATTGGTATGAAGATAGCAATTGACATCGCACAAAGATCTGCATCAAAAATTTGGATGCCAAACCCACCCATACCATCCACAGCCCCCTGTTTCATAACTTTAACAAACTTTGAGCTAAGGTAACATAAATTCATATGAAGATAGCAATTAACATTCCACAAAGATCTGCATCAAAAACTTGGATGCCACACCCACCCATACCGCCCACAGCCCCCTCTATCCTAACTTTAACAAACTTTGAGCTAAGGTAACAAAATTGGTATGAAGATAGCAATTTACATCCCACAAAGATCTGCATCCAAAATTTGGATGCCAAACCCACCCATACCGCCCACAGCCCCCTGTTTCATAACTTTAACAAACTTTGAGCTAAGGTAACATAAATTCATATGAAGATCGCAATTTACATCCCACAAAACTCTGCATCCAAAATTTGGATGCCAAACCCACCCATACCGGCCCCAGCCCCCTATTTCCTAACTTTAACAAACTTTTAGCTAAGGTAACAAAATTGGTATAAAGATAGCAATTGGCATAGCGTCATATCTCCGACGACATATCTCCGCCCAGTACATTTTGCTGGCGGAGATATGTCGTGTTTTTTGCGGCGGAGATATGACGTTTTGAGACGACATATCTCCGCTCGGAAATATGACGCTTAGAAACGACATATCTCCGCCAAGAAAAAAACGTCATATCTCCGCTCGGAGAGGAGATATGTCGTTTGTTGAACGGCGGAGATATGTCGTTTCAAAACGTCATATCTCCGCGCAGCGATTTTAAGCAAAATTATCGAAACACCAACTTGATACTATAAGAAGTATTAATTAATTAATATTTACTATAATTAGCCGCCGCTGCGGACTTTTATTAAGATAGTAACGCCTGAAAGTGCCGCCGGCAAAAATTTTTTTTCTAAAAAATCGCGCGATTTTTTTGAAAAAAAATTTTTGCCTGCGTCCTTAACTTAGTAGTTATTTGTATTTTTCGTTGGTGTATCGACATAATTTGCTCAAAATTGCTGCGCGGAGATATGTCATTACAAAACGTCTTATCTCCGTTTTTTTCTTGGCGGAGATATGACGTTTTGTAGCGACATATCTCCGCTCGGAGATATGACGTTTTGAAACGACATATCTCCGCCAAGAAAAAAACGTCATATCTCCGAGCGGAGATATGTCGTTTGTGAAACGGCGGAGATATGTCGTCGGAGATATGTCGCGACCCCATAGCTTGACATCGCACAAAGATCTGCATCAAAAATTTGGATGCCAAACCCACCCATACCGGCCCCAGCCCCCTCTTTCCACACTTTAACAAACTTTGAGCTAAGGTTACAAAATTGGTATGAAGATAGCAATTTACATCCCACAAAGATCTGCATCCAAAATTTGGATGCCAAACCCACCCATACCGGCCCCAGCCCCCTGTTTCATAACTTTAACAAACATTGAGCTAAGGTAACATAAATTCATATGATGATAGCAATTAACATTCCACAAAGATCTGCATCAAAAGTTTGGATGCCACACCCACCCATACCGCCCACAGCCCCCTCTTTCCTAACTTTTTAAACTTGGAGCTAGAGAAACCAATTTTGGTATGAAGATAGCAATTAACATCCCACAAAGATCTGCACGAAAAATTTGGATGCCAAACCCACCCATACCGCCCACAGCCCCCTGTTTCATAACTTTAACAAACTTTGAGCTTAGGTAACATAAATTCATATGAAGATCGCAATTGACATCCCACAAAGATCTGCACCAAAACTTTTGGATGCCACACCCACCCGTGCCACACTCAGCCACCCTCTTCCAAATTTTTACAAACTTTAAGCTAAACTAACCATATTTGTGTTGTAGATAGCAATTGACATCCCACATAGATTTTCGTCAAAAATTTGGATGCCACACCCACCCGTGCCGCCCCCAGGCCCCTCTTTCCTAACTTTAAAAAACTTTGAGCTAATGTAACAAAATTGGTATGAAGATAGCAATTGACATCCCACAAAGATCTGCATCAAAAATTTGGATGCCAAACCCACCCATACCGCCTACAGGCCCCTCTTTCCTAACTTTAAAAAACTTTGAGCTAATGTAAAAAAATTGGTATGAAGACAGCAATTAACATCCCACAAAGATCTGCATCAAAAATTTGGATTTCAAACCCACCCATACCGCCCATAGCTCCCTGTTGCATATCTTTAACAAACTTTGAGCTAAAGTAACATAAATTCATATGAAGATAGCAATTAACATCCAACAAAGATCTGCATCAAACATTTGGATGCCAAACCCACCCATACCGGCCACAGCCCCCTCTTTCCACACTTTAACAAACTTTGAGCTAAGGTAACACAATTGGTATGAAGACAGCAATTAACATCCCATAAAGATCTGCATCAAGAATTTGGATGCCAAACCCACCCATACCGCCCCCAGGCCCCTCTTTCCTAACTTTAAAAAACTTTGAGCTAATGTAACAAATTGGTATGAAGACAGCAATTAACATCCCACAAAGATCTGCATCAAGAATTTGGATGCCAAACCCACCCATACCGCCCACAGCCCCCTGTTTCATAACTTTAACAAACTTTGAGCTAAGGTAACATAAATTCATATGAAGATAGCAATTTAAATCCGACAAGGATCTGCATCCAAAATTTGTATGCCAAACCTACCCATACCGGCCCCAGTCCCCTCTTTCCACACTTTTACAAACTTTGAGCTAAGGTAACAAAATTGGTATGAAGATAGCAATTTACATCCCACAAAGATCTGCATCAAAAATTTGGATGCCAAACCCACCCATACCGGCCCCAGCCCCCTATTTCCTAACTTTAACAAACTTTGAGCTAAGGTTACAAAATTGGTATGAAGATAGCAATTGACATCCCACAAAGATCTGCCTGAAAAATTTGGATGCCAAACCCACCCATACCGACCGCAGCCCCTCTTTCCTAGCTTTAACAAACTTTGAGCTAAGGCAACAAAATTGGTATGAAGATAGCAATTGACATCCCACAAAGATCTGCCTGAAAAATTTGGATGCCAAACCCACCCATACCGACCGCAGCCCCTCTTTCCTAGCTTTAAAAAACTTTGAGCTAATGTATCAAAATTGGTATGAAGATAGCAGTTTACATCCCACAAAGATCTGCATCAAAAATTTGAATGCCAAACCCACCCATACCGCCCCCGCCCCCTCTTTCCTAACTTTAACAAACTTTGAGCTAAGGTAACAAAATACGTATGTAGATAGCAATCGACATTCCACAAAGATCTGCATGAAAAATTTGGATGCCAAACCCACCCATACCGCCCCCAGCCCTCTCTTTCCTAACTTTAACAAACTTTGAGCTTAGGCAACATTAATTCATATGAAGATAGCAATTGACATCCCACAAAGATCTGCATGAAAAATTTGGATGCCACACCCACCCGTACCTCGCCCAGCCACCCTTTTCCCCACTTTTACAACCTTGAAGCTAGAGTCACAGAATTTGGTATGAGATAGAAATTAACATTCCACAAAGATCTGCATCAAAAAGTTGGATGCCACACCCACCCATACCGCCCACAGCCTCCTCATTCCTAACTTTAACAAACTTTGAGCTAAGGTAACCAAATTTGCTATGTAGATAGCAATCGACATTCCACAAAGATCTGCATAAAAACTTGGATGCCAAACCCACCCATACTGCCCACAGCAACCTCTTTCATACCTTTAACAAACTTTGAGCTAAGGTAACATAAATTCACATGAAGATAGCAATTGATATCACACAAAGATCTGCATGACAAATTTGGATGCCACACCCACCCGTGCCGCCCCCAGCCACCTCTTTCTTAACTTTAACAAACTTTTAGCTAAGGTAACAAAATTGGTATGAAGATAGCAATTTACATCCCTCAAAGATGCCAAACCCACCCATACCGCCCCCCGCCCCCTCTTTCCTAACTTTAACAAACTTTGAGCTAAGGTAACATAAATTAATATGAAGATAGCAATTTACATTCCACAAAAATCTGCATCAAAAATGTGGATGCCAAACCCACCCATACCGCCCCCATCCCCCTCTTTCCTAACTTTAACAAACTTTGAGCTAAGGTAACAAAATTGGTATGAAGATAGCAGTTTACATCCCACAAAGAACTGCATCAAAAATTGGAATGCCAAACCCACCCATACCGCCCCCGCCCCCTCTTTCCTAACTTTAACAATCTTTGAGCTAAGGTAACATAAATTCATATGAAGATAGCAATTTACATCCCATAAAAATCTTCATCAAAAATTTGCATGCCAAACCCACCCATACCGCCCCCATCCCCCTCTTTCCTAACTTTAAAAAACTTTGAGCTAAGGTAACCAAATTTGCTATGTAGATAGAAATCGACATTCCACAAAGATCTGCATAAAAATTTGGATGCCAAACCCACCCTTACCGCCCACAGCCACCTCTTTCATAACTTTAACAAACTTTGAGCTAAGGTAACATAAATACATATGAAGATAGCAATTGACATCGCACAAAGATCTGCATGAAAAATTTGGATGCCACACCCACCCGTGCCGCCCCCAGCCACCTCTTTCTTAACTTTAACAAACTTTTAGCTAAGGTAACAAAATTGGTATGAAGATAGCAATTCACATCCCACAAAGATCTGCATCAAAAAATTGGATGCCAAACCCACCCATACCGCCCCCCGCCCCCTCTTTCATAACTTTAACAAACTTTGAGCTAAGGTTACATAAATTCATATGAAGATAGCATTTTACATCCCACAAAAATCTGCATTAAATATTTGGATGCCAAACCCACCCATACCGCCCCCATCCCCCTCTTTCCTAACTTTAACAAACTTTGAGCTTAGCTTACATAAATTCATATGAATATAGCAATTTACACAAAGATCTGCATCCAAAATTGTGGATGCCAAACCCACCCATACCGACCGCAGCCCCTCTTTCCTAACTTTAACAAACTTTGAGCTACGGTAACAAAATCTGCATGAAAAATATGGATGCCAAACCACCCCATGCCGCCCCCAGCAACCTCTTTCATACCTTTAACAAACTTTGAGCAAAGGTAACATAAATTCATATGAAGATAGCAATTGACATCGCACAACGATCTGCATGAAAAATTTGGATACCACACCCACCCGTGCCGCCTCCAGCCACCACTTTCTTAACTTTAACAAACTTTTAGCAAAGGTAACAAAATTGGTATGCAAATAGCAATTTACATCCGTCAAAGGTCTGCATCAAAAAATTGGATGCCAAACCCACCCATACCGCCCCCCACCACCACTTTCCAAACTTTAACAAACTTTGAGCTAAGGTAACATAAATTCATATGAAGATAGCAATTAACATCCCACAAAAATCTGCATCAAAAATTTGGATGCCAAACCCACCCATACCGCCCCCATCCCCCTCTTTCCTAACTTTAACAAACTTTGAGCTAAGGTAACAAAATTGGTATGAAGATAGCAATTGACATCCCACAAAGATCTGCATGTCAAATTTGTATGCCACAACCAGCCACCCTTTTCCAAATTTTTACAAACTTCGAGCTAAAGTAACCAAATGTGGTATGTAGATAGCAAATGACATTCCACAAAGATCTGCATCCAAAATTTGGATGCCAAACCCACCCATACCGGCCCCAGCCCCCTCTTTCTTAACTTTGACAAACTTTGAGCTAAGGAAAAAAAATTGGTATGAAGATAGCAATTTACATCCCACAAAGATCTGCATCAAAAAATTGGATGGCAAACCCACCCATACCGCCCCCCGCCACCTCTTTCTTAACTTTAACAAACTTTGAGCTAAGGTAACATAAATTCATATGAAGATAGCAATTTACATCCCATAAAAATCTTCATCAAAAATTTGGATGCCAAACCCACCCATACCGCCCCCATCCCCCTCTTTCCTAACTTTAACAAACTTTGAGCTAAGGTAACCAAATTTGCTATGTAGATAGAAATCGACATTCCACAAAGATCTGCATAAAAATTTGGATGCCAAACCCACCCTTACCGCCCACAGCCACCTCTTTCATAACTTTAACAAACTTTGAGCTAAGGTAACATAAATTCATATGAAGATAGCAATTGACATTGCACAAAGATCTGCCTGAATAATTTGGATGCCAAACCCACCCTTACCGACCGCAGCCCCCTCTTTCCTAACTTTAACAAACTTTGAGCTAAGGTAACAAAGTTGGTATGAAGATAGCAATTGACATCCCACAAAGATCTGCATCAAAAATTTGGATGCAACACCCACCCATACCGCCCACAGCCCCCTCTGTCCACACTTTTTACAAACTTGGAGCTAGAGTAACCAATTTTTGTATGTAGATAGCAATTGACATCCCACAAAGATCTGCATCAAAACTTTTGGATGCCGAACCCACCCATACCGCCCCCAGCCCTCTCTTTCCTAACTTTAACAAACTTTGAGCTAAGGTAACCAAAATTAGTATGAAGATAGCAGTTGACATTCCACAAAGATCTGCATCAAAAATTTGGATGCCACACCCACCCATACCGCCCTCCATCATCCCTTTCACCACATTTTACAAGCTACGACCTAGAGTCGTCAAATTGGGTATGTAAATAGCAATCGACATTTCACAAAGATCTGCATCAAAAATTTGGATGCCACACCCACCCATACTGCCCCCAGCCTCCCTTTTCCCCTTTTTTACAAATTTTAAGGAAGAGTTAAAATATTTGGTAAGTAGATAGCAATTGGCATTCCACAAAGATCTGCATCAAATATTTGGATTTCAAATCCACCCATACCGACCGCAGCCCCCTCATTCCTAACTTTAACAAACTTCGAGCTAAGGAAACACAATTGGTATAAAGTAAGCAATTTACATCCCACAAAGATCTGCATCAAAAATTTGGATGCCAAACCCACCCATACCGCCCCCAGCCCTCTCTTTCCTAACTTTAACAAACTTTGAGCTAAGGTAACCAAAATTAGTATGAAGATAGCAGTTGACATTCCACAAAGATCTGCATCAAAAATTTGGATGCCACACCCACCCATACCGCCCTCCATCATCCCTTTCACCACATTTTACAAGCTACGACCTAGAGTCGTCAAATTGGGTATGTAAATAGCAATCGACATTTCACAAAGATCTGCATCAAAAATTTGGATGCCACACCCACCCATACTGCCCCCAGCCTCCCTTTTCCCCTTTTTTACAAATTTAAGGAGAGTTAAAATATTTGTATGAGATAGCAATGACATTCCACAAAGCTGCATCAATAGTACCAAATGGTAAGTAGATAGCAATTGACATTCCACAAAGATCTGCATCCAAAATTTGGATGCCAAACCCACCCATACCGCCCCCAGGCCCCTCTTTCATAACTTTAAAAAACTTTGAACTAAGGTAACAATATTGGTATGAAGATAGCAATTTTCATCCCACATAGATCGCTTTAAAAATTTGGATGCCAAACTCACCCAAACCGCTCACAGCCCCCTGTTTCATAACTTAAACAAACTTTGAGCTAAGGTAACATAAATTCATATGAAGATAGCAATTTACATCCCACAAAGATCTGCATCAAAAATTTGGATGCCAAACCCACCCATACCGCCCCCATCACCCTTCTTCCTAACTTTAACAAACTTTGAGCTAAGGTAAAAAAATTGGTATGAAGATAGCAATTTACATCCCACAAAGATCTGCATCAAAAATTTGGATGCAAAACCCACCCATACCGCCCCAGCCCCCTCTTTCCTAACTTTAACAAACTTTGAGCTAAGGTAACAAAATTGGTATGAAGATAGCAATTTACATTCCACAAAAATCTGCATCAAAAATGTGGATGCCAAACCCACCCATACCGCCCCCATCCCCCTCTTTCCTAACTTTAACAAACTTTGAGCTAAGGTAACAAAATTGGTATGAAGATAGCAGTTTACATCCCACAAAGAACTGCATCAAAAATTGGAATGCCAAACCCACCCATACCGCCCCCGCCCCCTCTTTCCTAACTTTAACAATCTTTGAGCTAAGGTAACATAAATTCATATGAAGATAGCAATTTACATCCCATAAAAATCTTCATCAAAAATTTGGATGCCAGACCCACCCATACCGCCCCCATCCCCCTCTTTCCTAACTTTAACAAACTTTGAGCTAAGGTAACCAAATTTGCTATGTAGATCGAAATCGACATTCCATAAAGATCTGCATAAAAATTTGGATGCCAAACCCACCCTTACCGCCCACAGCCACCTCTTTCATAACTTTAACAAACTTTGAGCTAAGGTAACATAAATTCATATGAAGATAGCAATTGACATCGCACAAAGATCTGCATGAAAAATTTGGATGCCACACCCACCCGTGCCGCCCCCAGCCACCTCTTTCTTAACTTTAACAAACTTTTAGCTAAGGTAACAAAATTGGTATGAAGATAGCAATTCACATCCCACAAAGATCTGCATCAAAAAATTGGATGCCAAACCCACCCATACCGCCCCCCGCCCCCTCTTTCATAACTTTAACAAACTTTGAGCTAAGGTTACATAAATTCATATGAAGATAGCAATTAACATCCCACAAAAATCTGCATCAAAAATTTGGATGCCAAACCCACCCATACCGCCCCCATCCCCCTCTTTCCTAACTTTAACAAACTTTGAGCTAAGGTAACAAAATTGGTATGAAGATAGCAATTGACATCCCACAAAGATCTGCATCAAAAATTTGAATGCAACACCCACCCATACCGCCCACAGCCCCCTCTATCCACACTTTTTACAAACTTGGAGCTAGAGTAACCAATTTTTGTATGTAGATAGCAATTGACATCCCACAAAGATCTGCATCAAAACTTTTGGATGTCAAACCCACCCATACCGCCCCCAGCCCTATCTTTCCTAACTTTAACAAACTTTGAGCTAAGGTAACCAAAATTAGTATGAAGATAGCAGTTGACATTCCACAAAGATCTGCATCAAAAATTTGGATGCCACACCCACCCATACTGCCCCCAGCCTCCCTTTTCCCCTTTTTTACAAATTTTAAGGAAGAGTTAAAATATTTGGTATATAGATAGCAATTGGCATTCCACAAAGATCTGCATCAAATATTTGGATTTTAAACCCACCCATACCGACCGCAGCCCCCTCTTTCCTAACTTTAACAAACTTCGAGCTAAGGTAACAAAATTGGTATGAAGTAAGCAATTTACATCCCACAAAGATCTGCATCAAAAATTTGGATGCCAAACCCACCCATACCGCCCCCAGCCACCTCTTTCCTAACTTTAACAAAATTTGAGCTAAGGTAATAAAATTGGTATGAAGATAGCAATTTACATCCCACAAAGATCTGCATCAAAAAATTGGATGCCAAACCCACCCATACCGCCCCCCGCCACCTCTTTCTTAACTTTAACAAACTTTGAGCTAAGGTAACATAAATTCATATGAAGATAGCAATTTACATCCCACAAAGATCTGCATCAAAAATTTGGATGCCAAACCCACCCATACCGCCCCCATCCCCCTCTTTCCTAACTTTAACAAGCTTTGAGCTAAGGTAACAAAGTTGGTATAAAGATAGCAATTGACATCCCACAAAGATCTGCATCAAAAATTTGAATGCAACACCCACCCATACCGCCCACAGCCCCCTCTATCCACACTTTTTACAAACTTGGAGCTAGAGTAACCAATTTTTGTATGTAGATAGCAATTGACATCCCACAAAGATCTGCATCAAAACTTTTGGATGCCAAACCCACCCATACCGCCCCCATCACCCTTCTTCCTAACTTTAACAAACTTCGAGCTAAGGTAACAAAATTGGTATGAAGTAAGCAATTTACATCCCACAAAGATCTGCATCAAAAATTTGGATGCCAAACCCACCCATACCGCCCCCAGCCACCTCTTTCCTAACTTTAACAAAATTTGAGCTAAGGTAATAAAATTGGTATGAAGATAGCAATTTACATCCCACAAAGATCTGCATCAAAAAATTGGATGCCAAACCCACCCATACCGCCCCCCGCCACCTCTTTCTTAACTTTAACAAACTTTGAGCTAAGGTAACATAAATTCATATGAAGATTGCAATTTACATCCCACAAAGATCTGCATCAAAAATTTGGATGCCAAACCCACCCATACCGCCCCCATCACCCTTCTTCCTGACTTTAACAAACTTTGAGCTAAGGTAAAAAAATTGGTATGAAGATAGCAATTTACATCCCACAAAGATCTGCATCAAAAATTTGGATGCAAAACCCACCCATACCGCCCCAGCCCCCTCTTTTCTAACTTTAACAAACTTTGAGCTAAGGTAACAAAATTGGTATGAAGATAGCAATTTACATTCCACAAAAATCTGCATCAAAAATGTGGATGCCAAACCCACCCATACCGCCCCCATCCCCCTCTTTCCTAACTTTAACAAACTTTGAGCTAAGGTAACAAAATTGGTATGAAGATAGCAGTTTACATCCCACAAGGAACTGCATCAAAAATTGGAATGCCAAACCCACCCATACCGCCCCCGCCCCCTCTTTCCTAACTTTAACAATCTTTGAGCTAAGGTAACATAAATTCATATGAAGATAGCAATTTACATCCCATAAAAATCTTCATCAAAAATTTGGATGCCAGACCCACCCATACCGCCCCCATCCCCCTCTTTCCTAACTTTAACAAACTTTGAGCTAAGGTAACCAAATTTGCTATGTAGATCGAAATCGACATTCCATAAAGATCTGCATAAAAATGTGGATGCCAAACCCACCCTTACCGCCCACAGCCACCTCTTTCATAACTTTAACAAACTTTGAGCTAAGGTAACATAAATTCATATGAAGATAGCAATTGACATCGCACAAAGATCTGCATGAAAAATTTGGATGCCACACCCACCCGTGCCGCCCCCAGCCACCTCTTTCTTAACTTTAACAAACTTTTAGCTAAGGTAACAAAATTGGTATGAAGATAGCAATTCACATCCCACAAAGATCTGCATCAAAAATTGGATGCCAAACCCACCCATACCGCCCCCCGCCCCCTCTTTCATAACTTTAACAAACTTTGAGCTTAGGTTACATAAATTCATATGAAGATAGCAATTAACATCCCACAAAAATCTGCATCAAAAATTTGGATGCCAAGCCCACCCATACCGCCCCCATCCCCCTCTTTCCTAACTTTAACAAACTTTGAGCTAAGGTAACAAAATTGGTATGAAGATAGCAATTGACATCCCACAAAGATCTGCATCAAAAATTTGAATGCAACACCCACCCATACCGCCCACAGCCCCCTCTATCCACACTTTTTACAAACTTGGAGCTAGAGTAACCAATTTTTGTATGTAGATAGCAATTGACATCCCACAAAGATCTGCATCAAAACTTTTGGATGCCAAACCCACCCATACCGCCCCCAGCCCTCTCTTTCCTAACTTTAACAAACTTTGAGCTAAGGTAACCAAAATAAGTATGAAGATAGCAGTTGACATTCCACAAAGATCTACATCAAAAATTTGGATGCCACACCCACCCATACTGCCCCCAGCCTCCCTTTTCCCCTTTTTTACAAATTTTAAGGAAGAGTTAAAATATTTGGTAAGTAGATAGCAATTGGCATTCCACAAAGATCTGCATCAAATATTTGGATTTCAAACCCACCCATACCGACCGCAGCCCCCTCTTTCCTAACTTTAACAAACTTCGAGCTAAGGTAACAAAATTGGTATGAAGTAAGCAATTTACATCCCACAAAGATCTGCATCAAAAATTTGGATGCCAAACCCACCCATACCGCCCCCAGCCACCTCTTTCCTAACTTTAACAAAATTTGAGCTAAGGTAACAAAATTGGTATGAAGTAAGCAATTTACATCCCACAAAGATCTGCATCAAAAATTTGGATGCCAAACCCACCCATACCGCCCCCAGCCACCTCTTTCCTAACTTTAACAAAATTTGAGCTAAGGTAATAAAATTGGTATGAAGATAGCAATTTACATCCCACAAAGATCTGCATCAAAAATTTGGATGCCAAACCCACCCATACCGCCCCCAGCCACCTCTTTCCTAACTTTAACAAGCTTTGAGCTAAGGTAACAAAGTTGGTATGAAGATAGCAATTGACATCCCACAAAGATCTGCATCAAAAATTTGAATGCAACACCCACCCATACCGCCCACAGCCCCCTCTATCCACACTTTTTACAAACTTGGAGCTAGAGTAACCAATTTTTGTATGTAGATAGCAATTGACATCCCACAAAAATCTGCATCAAAACTTTTGGATGCCAAACCCACCCATACCGCCCCCAGCCCTCTCTTTCCTAACTTTAACAAACTTTGAGCTAAGGTAACCAAAATTAGTATGAAGATAGCAGTTGACATTCCACAAAGATCTGCATCAAAAATTTGGATGCCACACCCACCCATACTGCCCCCAGCCTCCCTTTTCCCCTTTTTACAAATTTTAAGGAAGAGTTAAAATATTTGGTAAGTAGATAGCAATTGGCATTCCACAAAGATCTGCATCAAATATTTGGATTTCAAACCCACCCATACCGACCGCAGCCCCCTCTTTCCTAACTTTAACAAACTTCGAGCTAAGGTAACAAAATTGGTATGAAGTAAGCAATTTACATCCCACAAAGATCTGCATCAAAAATTTGGATTTCAAACCCACCCATACCGCCCCCAGCCCTCTCTTTCCTAACTTTAACAAACTTTGAGCTAAGGTAACCAAAATTAGTATGAAGATAGCAATTGACATCCCACAAAGATCTGCACGAAAAATTTGGATGCCACACCCACCCGTGCCGACCCAGCCTCCCTTTTCCGCACTTTTACAATTTTTAAGCTAACGTAACCATATTTGGTATGTAGATAGCAATTGACATTCCACAAAGATCTGCATCAAATAAGTAACCAAATGTGGTATGTAGATAGCAATTGACATTCCACAAAGATCTGCATCCAAAATTTGGATGCCAAACCCACCCATACCGCCCCCAGGCCCCTCTTTCATAACTTTAAAAAACTTTGAACTAAGGTAACAATATTGGTATGAAGATAGCAATTTTCATCCCACATAGATCTGCTTCAAAAATTTGGATGCCAAACTCACCCAAACCGCCCACAGCCCCCTGTTTCATAACTTAAACAAACTTTGAGCTAAGGTAACATAAATTCATATGAAGATAGCAATTTACATCCCACAAAGATCTGCATCAAAAATTTGGATGCCAAACCCACCCATACCGCCCCCATCACCCTTCTTCCTAACTTTAACAAACTTTGAGCTAAGGTAAAAAAATTGGTATGAAGATAGCAATTTACATCCCACAAAGATCTGCATCAAAAATTTGGATGCAAAGCCCACCCATACCGCCCCAGCCCCCTCTTTCATAACTTTAACAAACTTTGAGCTAAGGTAACAAAATTGGTATGAAGATAGCAATTTACATCCCACAAAGATCTGCATCAAAAATTTGGATGCCAAACCACCCCATACCGCCCCCAGTCCCCTCTTTCGTAACTTTAACAAACTTTGAGCTTAGGTAACATTAAATCATATGAAGATAGCAATTGACATCCCACAAAGATCTGCATGAAAAATTTGGATGCCACACCCACCCGTACCGCGCCCAGCCAACCTTTTCCCCACTTTTACAAACTTGAAGCTAGAGTCACCAAATTTGGTATGTAGATAGCAATTGACATTCCACAAAGATCTGCATCAAATATTTGGATTTCAAACCCACCCATACCGCCACCAGCCCCCCTCTTTCACTACTTTTTACAAACTTAGAGCTAGAGTAACCAAGTGTGGTATGTAGATAGGAATTGACATTCCACAAAGATCTGCATCCAAAATTTGTATGCCAAACCCACCCATACCGCCCCAGGCCAATCTTTCATAACTTTAAAAAACTTTGAGCTAAGGTAACAAAATTGGTATGAAGATCGCAATTTTCATCCCGCAAAGATCTGCATCAAAAATTTGGATGCCAAACCCACCCATACCGCCCACAGACCCCTCTTTCCTATTTTTAACAAACTTTGAGCTAAGGTAGCATAAATGGTATGAAGATAGCAATTGACATCCCACAAAGATCTGCCTGAAAAATTTGGATGCCCAACCCACCCATACCGCCCACAGCCCCCTCTTTCCTATTTTTAACAAACTTTGAGCTAAGGTAACATAAATTCATATGAAGATAGCAATTGACATCGCACAAAGATCTGCATAAAAAATTTGGATGCCACACCCACCCATACCGCCCCCATCCACCTCTTTCTTAACTTTAACAAACTTTGAGCTAAGGTAACAAAATTGGTATGAAGATAGCAATTCACATCCCACAAAGATCTGCATCAAAAAATTGGATGCCAAACCCACCCATACCGCCCCCAGCCCCTCTTTCATAACTTTAACAAACTTTGAGCTAAGGTACATAAATTCATATGAAGATAGCAATTTACATCCCACAAAGATCTGCATCAAAATTTGGATGCCAAACCCACCCATACCGCCCCCAGCCCCATCTTTCATAACTTTAACAAACTTTGAGCTAAGGTTACATAAATTCATATGAAGATAGCAATTCACATCCCACAAAGATCTGCATCAAAAAATTGGATGCCAAACCCACCCATACCGCCCCCCGCCCCCTGTTTCATAACTTAAACAAACTTTGAGCTAAGGTAACATAAATTCATATGAAGATAGCAATTTACATCCCACAAAGATCTGCATCAAAAATTTGGATGCCAAACCCACCCATACCGCCCCCATCACCCTTCTTCCTAACTTTAACAAACTTTGAGCTAAGGTAACAAAATTGGTATGAAGATAGCAATTTACATCCCACAAAGATCTGCATCAAAAATTTGGATGCAAAACCCACCCATACCGCCCCAGCCCCCTCTTTCCTAACTTTAACAAACTTTGAGCTAAGGTAACAAAATTGGTATGAAGATAGCAATTTACATCCCACAAAGATCTGCATCAAAAATTTGGATGCCAAACCCACCCATACCGCCCCCAGCCCCTCTTTCGTAACTTTAACAAACTTTGAGCTAAGGTAACATTAACTCATATGAAGATAACAATTGACATCCCACAAAGATCTGCACGAAAAATTTGGATGCCACACCCACCCGTACCGCGCCCAGCCACCTTTTCCCACTTTTACAAACTTGAAGCTAGAGTCACCAAATTTGGTATGTAGATAGCAATTGACATTCCACAAAGATCTGCATCAAATATTTGGATTTCAAACCCACCCATACCGCCACCAGCCCCCCTCTTTCACTACTTTTTACAAACTTAGAGCTAGAGTAACCAAGTGTGGTATGTAGATAAGAATTGACATTCCACAAAGATCTGCATCCAAAATTTGTATGCCAAACCCACCCATACCGCCCCAGGCCAATCTTTCATAACTTTAAAAAACTTTTAGCTAAGGTAACAAAATTGGTATGCAGATAGCAATTTATATCCGTCAAAGATCTGCATCAAAAAATTGGATGCCAAACCCACCCATACCGCCCCCCACCACCTCTTTCCAAACTTTAACAAACTTTGAGCTAAGGTAACATAAATTCATATGAAGATAGCAATTAACATCCCACAAAAATCTGCATCAAAAATTTGGATGCCAAACCCACCCATACCGCCCCCATCCCCCTCTTTCCTAACTTTAACAAACTTTGAGATAAGGTAACAAAATTGGTATGAAGATAGCAATTGACATCCCACAAAGATCTGCATGCAAATTTGTATGCCACACACCAACGCCCACCCCTTTCCAAATTTTTACAAACTTGGAGCTAAAGTAACCAAATGTGGTATGTAGATAGCAATTGACATTCCACAAAGATCTGCATCCAAAATTTGGATGCCAAACCCACCCATACCGGCCCCAGCCCCCTCTTTCCTAACTTTGACAAACTTTGAGCTAAGGTAATAAAATTGGTATGAAGATAGCAATTGACATCCCACAAAGATCTGCATCAAAAATTGGATGCCAACCCACCCATACCGCCCCCCGCCACCTCATTCTTAACTTTAACAAACTTTGAGCTAAGGTAACATAAATTCATATGAAGATAGCAATTTACATCCCTTAAAAATCTTCATCAAAAATTTGGATGCCAAACCCACCCATACCGCCCCCATCCCCCTCTTTCCTAACTTTAACAAACTTGAGCTAAGGTAACCAAATTGCTATGTAGATAGCAATCGACATTCCACAAAGATCTGCATAAAAATTTGGATGCCAAACCCACCCTTACCGCCCACAGCCACCTCTTTCATAACTTTAACAAACTTTGAGCTAAGGTAACAAAATTGGTATGAAGATAGCAATTGACATTGCACAAAGATCTGCATCAAAATTTGGATGCCAAACCCACCCTACCGACCGCAGCCCCCTCTTTCCTAACTTTAACAAAGTTTGAGCTAAGGTAACAAAGTTGGTATGAAGATAGCAATTGACATTCCACAAAGATCTGCA
The DNA here is from genome assembly GCA_030179655.1 of Scaptomyza flava. NCBI lineage: Eukaryota > Metazoa > Arthropoda > Insecta > Diptera > Drosophilidae > Scaptomyza > Scaptomyza flava. Next base: position 33,700,409 of record JARNME010000404.1, on the reverse strand, counting down.
TCAAAAATTTGAATGCAACACCCACCCATACCGCCCACAGCCCCCTCTATCCACACTTTTTACAAACTTGGAGCTAGAGTAACCAATTTTTGTATGTAGATAGCAATTGACATCCCACAAAGATCTGCATCAAAACTTTTGGATGCCAAACCCACCCATACCGCCCCCAGCCCTCTCTTTCCTAACTTTAACAAACTTTGAGCTAAGGTAACCAAAATTAGTATGAAGATAGCAGTTGACATTCCACAAAGATCTGCATCAAAAATTTGGATGCCACACCCACCCATACTGCCCCCAGCCTCCCTTTTCCCCTTTTTTACAAATTTTAAGGAAGAGTTAAAATATTTGGTAAGTAGATAGCAATTGGCATTCCACAAAGATCTGCATCAAATATTTGGATTTCAAACCCACCCATACCGACCGCAGCCCCCTCTTTCCTAACTTTAACAAACTTCGAGCTAAGGTAACAAAATTGGTATGAAGTAAGCAATTTACATCCCACAAAGATCTGCATCAAAAATTTGGATGCCAAACCCACCCATACCGCCCCCAGCCCTCTCTTTCCTAACTTTAACAAAATTTGAGCTAAGGTAACCAAAATTAGTATGAAGATAGCAATTGACATCCCACAAAGATCTGCACGAAAAATTTGGATGCCACACCCACCCGTGCCGACCCAGCCTCCCTTTTCCGCACTTTTACAATTTTTAAGCTAAAGTACCCATATTTGGTATGTAGATAGCAATTGACATTCCACAAAGATCTGCATCAAATAAGTAACCAAATGTGGTATGTAGATAGCAATTGACATTCCACAAAGATCTGCATCCAAAATTTGGATGCCAAACCCACCCATACCGCCCCCAGGCCCCTCTTTCATAACTTTAAAAAACTTTGAACTAAGGTAACAATATTGGTATGAAGATAGCAATTTTCATCCCACATAGATCTGCTTCAAAAATTTGGATGCCAAACTCACCCAAACCGCCCACAGCCCCCTGTTTCATAACTTAAACAAACTTTGAGCTAAGGTAACATAAATTCATATGAAGATAGCAATTTACATCCCACAAAGATCTGCATCAAAAATTTTGATGCCAAACCCACCCATACCGCCCCCATCACCCTTCTTCCTAACTTTAACAAACTTTGAGCTAAGGTAAAAAAATTGGTATGAAGATAGCAATTTACATCCCACAAAGATCTGCATCAAAAATTTGGATGCAAAACCCACCCATACCGCCCCAGCCCCCTCTTTCCTAACTTTAACAAACTTTGAGCTAAGGTAACAAAATTGGTATGAAGATAGCAATTTACATCCCACAAAGATCTGAATCAAAAATTTGGATGCCAAACCACCCCATACCGCCCCCAGTCCCCTCTTTCGTAACTTTAACAAACTTTGAGCTTAGGTAACATTAAATCATATGAAGATAGCAATTGACATCCCACAAAGATCTGCATGAAAAATTTGGATGCCACACCCACCCGTACCGCGCCCAGCCAACCTTTTCCCCACTTTTACAAACTTGAAGCTAGAGTCACCAAATTTGGTATGTAGATAGCAATTGACATTCCACAAAGATCTGCATCAAATATTTGGATTTCAAACCCACCCATACCGCCACCAGCCCCCCTCTTTCACTACTTTTTACAAACTTAGAGCTAGAGTAACCAAGTGTGGTATGTAGATAGGAATTGACATTCCACAAAGATCTGCATCCCAAATTTGTATGCCAAACCCACCCATACCGCCCCCAGGCCAGTCTTTCATAACTTTAAAAAACTTTGAGCTAAGGTAACAAAATTGGTATGAAGATCGCAATTTTCATCCCGCAAAGATCTGCATCAAAAATTTGGATGCCAAACCCACCCATACCGCCCACAGCCCCCTCTTTCCTATTTTTAACAAACTTTGAGCTTAGGTAGCATTAAATCATATGAAGATAGCAATTGACATCCCACAAAGATCTGCCTGAAAAATTTGGATGCCCAACCCACCCATACCGACCGCTGCCTCCACTTTCCTAAGTTTAAACAACCTTTGAGCTAAGGTAACAAAATTGGTATGAAGATAGCAATTGACATCCCACAAAGATCTGCATGAAAAATTTGGATGCCACACCCACCCATACCCTGTCCAGCCACCCTTATCCCCACTTTTACAAACTTGAAGCTAGAGTCACCAAATGTGGTATGTAGATTGTGACGAACACGGACTACGCCTCAGAAACGGCTCTGTCCTAGCTGCGGCTGAGCTCATGGTGCGGGTTGCTTGGGTTCTGGTTTGCTTGCTAAGTAGCGTAGGCGTCACCTGACTAAGGTTCAGACAGAGCGAAGAAAAGTACCAGATCACTAATTTAATGGTGTAAAAGCGCGATGTTCTGTGGCAACGAATCAGCTTAGCAGTAGTTGGTATCGGATTCCCACTCCAAAATTAACAAAACTTAGTAACAATTCATGTTGGTATAATTCGGCCTTAATGCATATAATTCAATTTTTGTTGTTTCTTCATCATTATTATCTCTTCTAGTTACAAACTAACCTTAATTGTAATCTTTTAATAATTCGAAAGGATTTGATAATTAGTTTATATTTAAGTTGCTCCTCGTCAACACATAGACAACGAGTAACTTATATTTAACAACTTTAGTGAATGTCGAAGAACCCCGAGTAAAAATAACACTAACACACGTTTGCTTTGCCTGTTTAGCAATCAGGCTTTGCAAAATTTTCACTTTACGTTCGGCTAGGCCGTACTCACGATACTATCAATGTTTCCCACGTAGTCAGCAGGCCTGTTGACGACGATCGATGCGCTTCCAGCTGTTTTAAGAATAGTTAATGGCTATAGTTATTGTTCCTCGTTGTCTTCGCCACATGATCTATATGATAGGTAATCAAATAATAAATATGTGTTGACTCGGCTTGCACAAAAAAAAAAAAAAAAATTTTCTTTCTTTTTCTTTACTTTAGCTGGCGTGATACTTAGAGATATGTCGCGGGGTGTTTATTACAAATCCATGAGCCGACGGGAACCAAGTCTACATCTGAGGGGCAGGGCCAGTGAATTCGCAACGCTTATAAAATTTCACGGGCACACGTTCCGAGGTTTGCAATCAGATCACCCAGTCCGCGGCGGGTATTGTAGCCACTAGCCGGTATGGCAACGCGGCCCATCCGAAAGGTTGCAGCTATGGACTGCTACCAGACCGCCGATATATCTTCCCTTGCTAGACGCACCAATCAGCAGCGGCTTACAACTTCATAAGTGGGAGATAGGAGCGTTGAAGGTGATGTGAGCCGTCTCAGAAAGAAGAATTTCAGAATTCCACGATTAGGTGTTCCGAGGTGCTCGATAATATGCAATCCGACAGCCTAATGGCTGGTCTGAAGGAGCTTCGCGTCGATTTTCGACCGATGGCCGTTTAATAGTCCGCAATTCTAAGATTAATTCTTAGTCTGGACACGTGAATGTAAATCAAATTGGGGTTGGAATTGGCAGCGACACGTCTATCCTCAGCGCTTCATTCTTTTCAAGAGAGCGGGAGTGCTAAGCTTTTGAGCGCTTCTGAGCCTTGCATATAGGCACAAAGAAGAAGACTTTGACAACTGTCAAAAAGAGTGGCATACCAGCTGATCAATTTAAGCTTAAAGCTTGAGCTTGAGCTTGATCAACAGTAGCGTCTGACTTATTATTTACCTATATCCAAGTTTTACACCCACACAAGCAACAGTGGCATCTAGGATATTAGGCATAGTGCGTAAAATTCCTCACCCTCACACCACCAGATTGAATCATAGTTATATAACTATTGATTAAGGCTGAAAAAAGGGTGTTAATTCCTTCATTCCCAAAGGTCCTTGGCATGAAACGTACCTAATTCTTTTCCATTCAAGTCTTCAAGCAAATATAACGAAGCTGCTAATTTTTTCTTTACCCTTACTTTAACACCTATTGGCGCTAATTTAGCATTAAAATTCGCCGCTAAGTTGCTTTGTGCAAATGTTCGTTTTATAACTTCTTGACCAACATTAAATGAACGCGGTCTGGTGCGTAAATCATAGGATTTTTTTTAATTTTATATGCTTTCTCTATATATTTTGCTATATCTGACCTTATTTTAGCAAATTCGTCTACTCGATCTAATCTTACGGTTGGTTCATTTAACATATCAAGGTTTCTCAGTACTTGATAATCATTACCATGTGTGATCATGTTCTGTCCAAATAGCATTAAATAGGGAGATTTACCAACTGATTGGTGAATGCTATTTCGTAAGGCGCAATTTATACTGCTTAAATAGCTGTCCCAATGTTTTTGCTCAGTGCGTATATAGGCTCTTAATGCTGCGTTTATGGATCGATTGACACGTTCTGCAGCGTTGGCTTGTGGTGAGTAAGCACCCGTATAGCTGTGCGATACACCATATTTTGATAACAATGCAGCAAAATCTTGACTCCTAAACTGTGTTCCATTATCACTAACTAACGTTTCAGGAACTCCATAACAAGGGAATATTTCGTCACTTAAGAAACTGATTAAAACTTTAGATGTGAATCGTTTTACCGGCTTGAGGAATGTAAATTTTGAAATATGATCAAGCAGAATACAAATGCCTATGTTTCCCTGTTTTGTTCTAGGCAGGGGACCGATAAAGTCGATGTATAGCCTTTGAAATGGTCTCTCACTTTGTACTTGAGCTCCCATTGGTGGTTTGAGAATCTGCGTCGGGTATTTAGAAGTTTTACAAATCTCACACTTGCGAATATAATCCCGCACTTCTACAACCATATTTGGCCAATAAAAGTTTCTGCGTATGCGCTCTAAGCATTTGGCTGCACCACAGTGTGCCGATGATGGCTGATTATGCGCTGCGCTGATAACTTGCTCACGTAATTGACTTGGAATCATTAATTTCCATCCATCGGTATGATTTTCCTCAGCGTCCGAGGTAGTATTGACCCGATAGTAAACATACTTGTCAATTACTTGAAAGTGTGGTAATTCTTCTTCCAGTAGCCTTGTCTTTAAATGTGAGTATTCAGCGGATAGAAAGGCATCTGAGTTAAGGTCTATTTCTGGAAGTGTTTCTACATTAAGTGAGGCTATTTCTTCAAACGATCTAGATAGGGCATCCGCCACTACGTTTTCACTGCCTTTCCTATGTTCAATCTCAAAATTGAATGCTTGCAATTTTAACGCCCATCGTGCTAGCCGACCACTTAAATCTTTTTGGCTCATAAGCCATTTAAGGCTGGAATGATCGGTAACTACCTTGAACGAGTGACCTTCTATATACATTCTGAGCTTCTTCAAAGCGAGAATTACTGCCAGGCATTCAAGTTCAGTTGTGGTGTAATTCCTTTGCGCTTTATTAAGTTTCTTTGACATATACGCAATGGGTCGCTCATCTCCTGCTTCATCTACTTGAGCCAACAGTGCGCCAACACCGTGAATTGAAGCATCACACTGTACTATAAATGGTTTTAAATAGTCAGGGTGACGCAAAAATGGAGCTGAGCAAAGTCTTTCCTTTATTTGTACACATGATTTCTGAGCTGAATCATTCCACTCATAATTTTTCCCGCTTAACAGTTCGGTTAGAGCGAATGTAATGCTCGAATAATGGGGAATGAATCGTTGATACCAGCCGGTCATCCCAAGGAAACGTCTAAGTTGGCGACGAGTTTTGGGAACCGGAAAGTCAGATACTCATCTTATCAGGATTTACTTGTAGTGTACCTTCGCCTACCACATGGCCTAAATACTCGACTTTAGTAAGGCAAAATTGGCTTTTGCGAACATTAATGGTAAGTCCCGCCTTGCGTAAACGAATAGCGATCTCTGAAAGGTGAACTAAGTGTTCCTCGAAAGAAGAGGGCATGATTAGCAGATCATCTAAGTATACAAACACATGTGTTTTTAAGTCATATGGAACTACTAAATCCATCAATTGACACATGGTGTGGGGAGAGTTACATAAGCCGAATGGCATTCTGGTAAACTGGTAGAGTGGCGTATTGGGTATTGTAAAAGACGTTTTGGGACGCCATTGTTTGCTTAGGCAAATTCGCCAAAATGCGTCTTTTAAATCGATTTTTGAAAGACAATGAACTGGTGGCAGTCGACAAAGCAATCCTTCTAAGCTGGGCATAGGATAGGCATCCTTTTTTGTAACTACGTTTACTTTACGTGAATCGAGACAAAAACGAATCTTGCCGGGTTTTACTATAAGCACTCCCGGTGAGGACCAAGCTGAATCTTGGGCTTCTTCTATGACACCAAGACTAAGCATCCTATCAATTTCCGCGCATAATAATTTTTCTCTTGCAGGGGAAATGGGATAATATTTTTGCTTAATAGGTTTTGCATCGCCTGTATCTATGATATGCTCAATTAAATTAGTTCTTCCAAGGCCATCTCTCTCACACGATGGGAAAAACTCTCTCACAGCTTGCAATCTTTCTTGCTGCTCTGCACTCAACTGAAGCTTGTTCAAATCTTCTACGATTTCATTTACCGAGTCTTCTAATTTAAGTTTAATACCAAACGCTTGCCAAAAGTCAATGCCACAAATTACATTCTGTTCGATAGAGCTGATTATCAAAAATTGAAAATCTTTCTGTATAGAATTATAATTGATAGTTGTGTTGTGATTTTGGGCCCATTGTTAACAATTTTCAATCATGAACATACATTATAATAAGATAAGACTTATAACATGCCTTGTGCGCTCTCAAGGGCCAACAGGCAGACGAACTGACAGTGCAAGGGACACATGTTGGTTATTCCAACTGAGAGTGCAGTACAGATAGGGACACATATTTGTTATCTTAAATAGCCATATGCACGCTGTACCTTACAAACACAGCGATAGGATAAGAATATTAATAGACCAACGCTGAGTCTTACAAACACAGCAATAGATAAGTTAGAATTAAGGGATGATATATGCATGAGTCTGGGTATAAGAAGCCTGGCTCAGGAAAATAAATATCAGTATAAAAAGTACAACACCTCGAGTACTTACTTCTCAACATTTTGGACCTTCGAGTACTGTGCTACTTTACTTTGCAAAATAATGAAGCGTTTCTGTGGCATTCAACAACAGAAGTGTTAATAGTGTGTGTGTATAGTGAACAAATTTTTTTTAGGCTAACCATAACAAGCTGTGAGTCGAGGCACAGCACGATCAACCAGGCGATCAAACAAAAACACCTCCAAAGGGTTTAGCCAAAAGAAAAATAAAAACATACAAAATGCTGTCAGCACAAACTCTGCAACTGTTGAAAAAGCAATCGGTGATATTTGAAGAAGTCCGGCGGGCAATAGAAAAAAAGGAAGCAGTATCAGCTGTTGATAATTTGGCAGCCGAATTCACTGCCAATCATGACATGCTGATGAAAATTGGAGTCGTCGATCATCAATATTTTACTGGAAAAATATATGATGTCACAATGGCAAACATCAGGACCTATAAAGAGTCCCTGATGAAGGTCGAAGCTGCCGACCAAGCCAAGATAAGCGACCAACAATATGACGTGGAAATGCTACCTGGGACGTCCAAAGGAAAGCATATTCAAGAGAAATTTGAAATGTCTTCTCAACGGAGCCCAAGCCCAATGGACGTATTGGTAGATCTTGTGGACAAAAGAGCACAGAAGGTAAGGCAGCACATTAATACAGTGAATGCCTGTCTAGAAATCAGCAACCAGGAAGATATAAATGATCTAAGGAACAAACTTAACTTCCTTTGGAACAAGGTGCAGTCAACACTTACAGAATTAGCGGAACGCTATGAAAAATTTGCATTTGACATCGACGAGATCGATGATCTAGAGTGCAGTGTAGCCGTTCTTTTAAAAAAATTAAACAAAAGAATAAGTGACATGCACCGAATTAAAGAAGAAGTTCCAGAGCTACCAAAAGTGGATCTTCCTCACTTCAATGGAAGTCCCAAAGAGTGGCCAACATTCTTCGAGCTGTTCTCCGAGGTAATTCACAACAGGAAAGACATCAGCGATACAAGGAAGCTGAACTATCTAAAATCTTGCCTCAAAGGAGAAGCTAAAATGGTCGTCGGCCATTTATTAATAGGATCAGCAGCTAGCTACAATGCAGCTCGGGAGCTTATATGCAAGCGCTACGAAAATACGCGCAAAATATTTGCTAACTGCGTAAACCAGCTTCTAGACTTGGAACTGCTGAAGAACAATGATGAAGGCAGTATCCGCAAGTTCTTGGACACAGCTACTGAGTGCATCTACATCATTAAAGAAAAAGGTCAAATTTCTAGTGATGCTGATGTTTTATTCGCTCAAATTCTGCTGCGAAGATTTTCCACAGAAGTCCTACAACTTTACGAGCAACATGTAAAGAAGGCTAGGGAAATTCAGTCCTTTTCCGATGTACTAGAGTTTATTGAGCAACTATATAACTCAATAGACTCAGTACAAAAACATGCCATTCAGTCAGAAGCCAAGAAAACGAACAACAAAAGATGCCGTTATTGCCAACTGGATGGTCATGAAATAACGAGATGCCAGAAGTTTAGAACCGAGCCAGTCAAAAAGCGCAAGGAATTTGTGACCAAAAGCTCGCTATGCTTCAAATGCTTGGGCACACATAGCATCAAAGATTGCAAAAAGGATTGGAAATGCAATCGATGCTCAAAAGCTCACAACAATTTGCTTCATGAGGATGCAAATAATAAAGAGACCGTCAGCAGCAATTGCCTTAAAGAAAGTAAAGGGCAAGACACGTTGCTGGCAACTGCGCTCAATCCGGATAAAAAATAAGTCTGGAAACTATGAGCAGCTAAGAGCCCTGATCGATGGAGGCTCGCAAAAAACGCTCATCTCGGAAGAAGCCGCACAACAACTGAAACTTCGACGAACAAAAAGAAATGTTGAAGTTCAAGGAGTTTCACACAACGTGGAAATATTAAAAAACAGCGTTTGCCTAATGATTAAACCCAGGTTTAAAAGCCAGTTTATTACAGAAACACAGGCGCTTGTGATGCCAAAACTACAAAGAGCTCTACCGAGCAAGAAAATTGACATGAATGTCAGAAAAGATTGGATGGGCTGCGAGCTAGCAGACCTACACTTCAATGAGCCCAGCCGAATTGATGTCATAATCGGCGTTGACTTACTTCCTTTAATTATGTTAGGACAAGTAAAGAAAATCAATGAAACTCTGGGTCAAAAAACCGAACTTGGATGAATTGTCTCCGGCAACATAGCTAGATCGTCCAGCAATAAAGTGATCAGTGCATCAGCAAAAATTTGCCTGGACGATCTGGAGCGCTTCTGGGAGCTTGAAAGCGACTCCAGCGACTCGGAAGACAACACTGTTTGTGAAAAGGTGTTTCGAGAAAAAACTACGCAGGATAAAAATGGACGGCTGGTAGTCTCAATACCATTCCGTAAAAACTTTGAGTTAGGCAACTCTCGGAAACAGGCAATGGCACGATTACTGCAAATGGAAATCAAGTTCAAGAAACACCCACAAATATTCAATGAATACAAAACGTTCATGAAGGAATATTTGAAACTTGGTCACATGGAACCGGTGGACACAATCGGCCAAGGCAAATATTATATGCCACACCAAGCAGTGATCAGGCCAAACAGTCTTACTACTAAACTAAGAGTAGTGTTTGACGCATCGGCAAAAACGTCCAACGGATTAAGTCTAAATGACGTGATGTTAGTTGGTCCCAAAATACAAAAGGACGTATTTGATATACTAATCAAATGGCGACTATGGAAGTTCGTAATGACAGCTGACATTGAAAAGATGTACCGTCAAATTAAAGTCGCCAAAGACGATCAGGAATATCAATATATCCTCTGGAGAGACGACCCAAAGTTGCCAATTAAGGAGTTCAAGCTAACTACGGTAACGTACGGGACTTCAGCTGCGCCATTTTTAGCAGTCCGCTGTCTACAAAAACTAGCAAATCAGCATTGCCAAGGCAACACCAAACTGATGACGGCAATAAAGGAAGACTTTTACATGGATGATCTAACCACTGGTGGCGACTCAATTGACGACTGCATCAAAACACAAACTGATATTAGAAGCGTCATGGAAAAGGCTGGCATGCATTTGAGAAAATGGGTATCAAATGATGACAGAATCATCGCTGGAATTCAAGGAGGAGACTCAACCGAAAAAATTATAATACCGCGCTGGTCTGGAAAATCGAGCACTGATGCTACGGAGCTCCATGGATTTTGCGATGCATCAGAAAAAGCATATGCAGCAGTGGTGTATACCAAAATTGGAAATAAAATCACTTTGCTAACAGCGAAAAGCAAAGAAAATCCAATAAAAAACAAAAAAACAATCCCTAAGCTAGAGCTATGTGCAGCTCACTTATTAGCCAAACTATTAGCTAAAGTCCAAGCAATAGTAGGAAACCACACCAAAACGCAAGCATGGAGTGATTCACAGATTACGCTAGCTTGGATAAAGAACAAGCGCAGCAAAGATAAATTCGTCAAAACAAGAGTAGATGAAATAAACAAAAAATTGCCTCATGTCGAATGGAGTTACGTTAAATCAGCAGACAACCCAGCAGATGTCCCCTCAAGAGGAATTTCACCAAACCAATTAAAAGCATGCAACATATGGTGGAAAGGACCCGAGTGGCTAACAAGACCGTCAAATCAGTGGCCACAATTTGAAGAACCTGAGTTATTAATAGTAGCAACTCTAACAAAAAAAGAAAACTGCCTCATCCCACTATTGACAAAATTTTCGTCGCTTAACAAGCTAAAAAGCGTACTGGCCTATGTATTACGCTTTATAGCAAAACTACGAGGGAAGCAACAGCAGGTAGGGGACGAATTAAAGAAAGCCAAAACAGCCGTTCTTAAGTTACAACAACAGCTTGATTTTGGGCAAGAAATTAATTTTCTGACAGCTGGAAAATCTCTAGAAGCAAAGAGTAAATTGCAGCCGCTCAACCCCTTTCTGGATGGAGATGGGGTATTACGTGTGGGAGGCCGTCTTCAAAATGCAATGGTGCCATATGACGTGAAGCACCCAATTATAGTTGGAAAATCAAACTTAGCTTCTCTAATCATACACAATGCTCATAAGGAAACTTTACATGGTGGGATGAAGCTGATGAGGAACATAATTCAACGAGAATTCTGGATCTTTGGTCTTCGGAACTCTTTAAAAAAATATGTACGCCAATGTATTACCTGCGTTAGGTATAGACAGGAAATGGCCAGTCAACTGATGGGCAATTTGCCTGTGTATCGAGTAACAGGTGATTACCCGTTCCAGAATACTGGCATCGACTACGCTGGACCTTTCCAAATTCGCTGTTCAAAAGGAAGAGGTCAAAAATCATATAAAGGGTACATATGCCTATTTGTATGCATGGCCACGAAAGCAATACACCTGGAAGCCGTCAGCGACTTATCATCAGATAAGTTTTTAGAGGCTCTACGCCGATTTTTTGCCAGACGCGGCAAAAGCGAACATCTGTATTCAGACAACGGCACAAACTTTGTAGGTGCAGCTAGAATACTTGACAAGGATCTGGTCACCGCTATAAAAGGCAATAGCAATCTGGCACCGGTGCTTGAAAAAGAAGGCATCAAGTGGCACTTTATCCCGCCGGCAAGCCCACACATGGGAGGAATATGGGAAGCTGGAGTAAAGTCGGTAAAACACCATCTCAAGCGGGTCATCGGCGATAACAGCTTCACATTTGCGGAGTTTACAACACTGCTCTGCCAAATTGAAGCAGTGTTAAACTCACGCCCGTTAGTCACCTTGGATAGTGACACAGATGGGGATGACATTTTGACTCCAGCGAACAAAATGGCGACAAGGAAAGTCAAACCCCAAGGAAGGCCAACTTGTTTTATTAAAACAAGAAAACACGCACCCGGGTAGATGGCCCATGGGAAAAATAACTAAAACTACTAAAGGACAAGATGATAAAGTTCGAGTAGTAACAGTAAAAGCAAACACGGGTGAAGTAAAGTGATCAATAAATAAGATCTGTTTACTACCAACTCAGGACAAAGATGAGCAAGTCGACAACTCCAAAAAGCGGATCAAAACAAGAGCAGCTAAAATAACTCCAGTTAAAGCAACGATTTTAAGCCTGCTAATGATCCTACAGATAGCAAGTGCTTCTACGATACCTGCCGCAAATACAAGCAAGTTGAGAGTCCAGAACATGGATCAGCAAACAGCAATGCTGATGGACAATCTTGGAAAAGTGGAAGTCGTCTCGTCAAGCTGGAAATTGTTGTTTTACTACAACATGCATGCATATTTCGAAGTCTTGAGACAAGCTGATGAGGTCATGAGGAAAACGGACGCCATTTGCGAGAAATTGGGTGAATTTAAAGAATACTGTACAACCGTGAGCCGCACCGTCAAGTTGAAAATAAACAATATACAGGAGAAAAATAAAATCATCACTCAAGCTTCGGAAAGAAAAAAAAGGTTTATAATGTTTTTCGACATTGGCACAGCTAACAGAATCAAAGAAAACATGCAAACCATAATCCAGAACGAGAAACGCCTTAATGAATATGTCAGCAACCAGACTTCGATTATCAACGCAACTTCAAACTTGGTACGCTCAACTACAGAAGATATAAATAAAAGCTTTGAAGAAGTATCAATGGAAATGAACAAGATGGCAAACACAATAAAAGAGAACTTTTTCGTCTACAAGGAATCCATAAAATTCTTCATGTTAATTACTCAAGTACGTAACTGGATTGATGAAACCGAAGATCTTCAATCAGCGGTCATTGCGCTTGTAACGGATGTTAGCCAAGGAAGAGTTCATCCCTCGCTTGTTGAACCAAATAAAATGTTAGCCGAGCTCAATGAAATTCAAAAAAGGTTGCAAAGAAATCAACTTCTTCCCGGCGGCAATTCCCCACATCGATTAAAATTAGTATACAAACTAATGAAGGCACAAACCATATTTAAGGACAACATGCTAATCATCGATGCAAGGATGCCCATATACATAAATCAACATGCCAGCCTCTTCAAAACAATTCCAATACCGCTGGAACTGAATGGAAGAAGGGTAATTCCTAAAATTAAAACGGATTTTCTTATCTTCAATAACGAGATAAATGCATACCACTCAATGAACGAAGCTGAAGTAAATCGTTGTCGCCATGAAGACGAGAACACTTGGCTATGCGAGGGAAGTTGGGCCTGGAAAGATGCCGACGATCAGAGCTGTGAAATATCACCCATCAAGCCAAGCAACAAGCAGCCATGCAAAATGGTCGAGTACGAGGAGGATACCTTCTTACAAAAGCTGAATGGAAAAAATCGGTGGTTGTTTAAAATATTCGAAAAGACGTCAGCTCACATAATATGCGGAAACTACCAGGAGATGACCCTATTGCCTAACCAAGGCATAATAGAGCTATACGCTGGATGTACAGCCAGGATAGGTAAAATCACCATCATAACACCGCAGGAAGTCACATCAACAGATACAGCAAGGTACTCTCCACTCTTCCACAACAGCACATGGGTGCCGACACCACTCCACCACATTGTAGTAAATAACTCAGTGGAACTACAGCGACTACAGCAAAACATAAAGGATCTACACAGGCAAAAAGTGCACATTGAGGATCTGGCATTTCACACCATGAATGGTCATATTTCCTTAGCATTAACAATAATAATAATAGTTGTAATTTTGATTTATGTAAAGAAAAAGCAAAACCAGAGGCAGCAGTTGCTAGCTGTCACATTTGCTGCCCCCCCGCAGAATGTTCAATCATGAACATACATTATAATAAGATAAGACTTATAACATGCCTTGTGCGCTCTCAAGGGCCAACAGGCAGACGAACTGACAGTGCAAGGGACACATGTTGGTTATTCCAACTGAGAGTGCAGTACAGATAGGGACACATATTTGTTATCTTAAATAGCTATATGCACGCTGTACCTTACAAACACAGCGATAGGATAAGAATATTAATAGACCAACGCTGAGTCTTACAAACACAGCAATAGATAAGTTAGAATTAAGGGATGATATATGCATGAGTCTGGGTATAAGAAGCCTGGCTCAGGAAAATAAAGATCAGTATAAAAAGTACAACACCTCGAGTACTTACTTCTCAACAATAGTAATGGAAATTTTTCCATTTATTTTCTGTCTTTGGCCATCTGCAGTACGGACTGATCCATTAACTTTGGTAACTTTATATTAGAGCTCAACAGGTAAGTTGCTAATGAGCCGCCTATAACGCTTTTATTAGCTCCGCTGTCTAATAAAGCTAGGTAGAACTGATCAAAAAGTTGTATATATGTGAATGGTCTAATGTCATTGCCTTGTTGTATTAGAGATGAGATAATCACTTTTGTTTTTTTCTCTTTCCAAAACTGGTTCATACGCTTTGTGGACTGAGTAGGCGATACAATTTTATCGCATAGTTTATCCGTTTTAATCCTATGGTATTTTTATACTCGATACCGAAGGTAAAGAGTATATTGGTTTTGTGCAATGTCTGTCATGGTGTCTGTCCGTCTGTCCGTCCGTATGTGAGCAAGTTTTTTCCACACCCTTCAAGCTAGAGACTTGAAACTTTCCAATTCTCTTTATCTATTGGATAGAAAATTAAAGTGTCAAGATGGGGGTTCTACGATAACTGGGGGGCTGGCAAATCGATAAATTCGATAACTCAAAAACGAGAAACCCACATATTTCGCACATCCTTACAGCTAGAACTACCAAATTTGGTAAGAAGATAGCTACTAGCAACCCCCAAAAAACTGCATCAAAAATTTTGGAGCCACGTCCCCCCATTCCGCCCCCAGCCCCACGGCATTTTAAAGTCAAAAACGCCTATATCTCCCACAGTTTTTGAGCTATAGCCACCAAATTTGGTGCCAAGATAGGTGATGAGGACCCCCCAAAAACTGCATCAAAAGTTTGGATGCCACGCCCACCAATACTGCCCTAGCCGCCCCCATCCACCCCAACGCTTCGTCAAAAACGGGAATGCGTGTATCTTCCAGAGTTGTGGAGCTAGAGCCTCCAAATTTGGTGGGAAGATAGCTGGTAACGACCCCCAAAAATCTGAATCAAAGTTTTGGAGCCACGCCCACCCATTTCACCCCCACTTCCCCACTTTTTACAATTTTCGAGCTAGAGTCACCAAATTTGGTATGAAAATAGCAATTGACATTCACAAAGATCTGCATCACAAATTTGGATGCCACGCCCACCCATACCGCTCCCAGCCCCCCTTCCCCACACTTTAACAAACTTCGAGCTAGAGTCACCAAATTTGGAAGGAAGGTAGCAATTGAAATTCCACATAGATTCGCAGCAAAACTTTGGATGCCACGCCCACCCATACCGCCCCAGCCCCCCTTCCCAACTCTTTACAAACTTCGAGCTAGAGTCACCAAATTTGGTATGAAGATAGCAATTGACATTCCACACAGATCTGCATCAAAACTTTGGATGCCACGCCCACCCATACCGCCCCAGCCCCCCTTCCCCACATTTAACAATTTTCGAGCTAGAGTCACCAAATTTGGTATGAAGATAGCAATTGACATTCCACAAAGATCTGCATCAAAAATTTGGATGCCACGCCCACTCATACCGCCCCCAGCCCCCCTTTCTCCACATTTAACAATTTGCGAGCTAGAGTCACCAAATTTGGTATGAAGATAGCAATTGACATTCCACAAAGATCTGCATCAAAAATTTGGATGCCACGCCCACCCATACCGCCCCCAGCCCCCCTCTCCCCACATTTAACAATTTTCGAGCTAGAGTCACAAAATTTGGTATGAAGATAGCAATTGACATTTCACAGAGATCTCCAGTAAAAATTTGGATGCCACGCCCACCCATACCGCCCCTAGCTCCTCTTTCCCCACCTTTTACAAACTTCGAGCTAGAGTCACCAAATTTGGTATGAAGGTAGCAATTGACATTCCACAAAGATCTGCATCAAAAATTTGGGTGCCACGCCCACCCATACCGCCCCCAGCCCCCCTTTCCCCACATTTAACAATTTTCGAGCTAGAGTCACCAAAAATGGTATGAAGATAGCAATTGACATTTCGCAAAGATCTGCAGTAAAAATTTGGATGCCACACCCAATCATACCGCCCCCAGCCCCCCTTTCAACAGCTCTTACAAACTTTCAGCTAGAGTCACCAAATTTGGAAGGAAGATAGTTGGTGGCATCCCTATCTGCATCGGAGAATCTTTAAGGCAGCGTACACCCTTGTCCCATCCGTACCCCTTTGCAATCAGGCCTCTTTTTACCTGTTTTAATACTGGTATCGAGTATGCCGCAGTCGGTTGCGTCCGACTGCAACGGTTATACTTGTTTTACTTTCATATGATATGGGATAAAATCATATTGGCTATCTATATTAGGTGTAATGCTAGATTTTATTGAGTCATTATTAACACCATTTTTAATATCATGCCCTACGATTTCTAATTTTGACTCGTTTTGTGGATATCCGCTTTTGGTCTCGGGCAGATACCCTGTTTTAAGTTTCCCGAACTTGCTTTGAATTTCTCGCAATTTGGCTTTTAAGCATCTAATTGCCCACAACCATAACAGAATATGCGTCTAGGTTTAAGACAGTTTTGGTATCGATGGCCTATCTCCTCACAGTTCCAACACCTAATTTTCTCTGCTGCTCGAATCGCGTTAATTTCTGCTTCCTCAGCGGAATCAGCGTACTCGGTTTCCTCTGCTTGGATTTCTTGTACATAACGTTTTGGCTGCCAAGGTTTTGGGCCAGATTTGTTAGACATGATAGTGTAAAACTCTTCGTGCTTGTGACACTCGCGGCGTAAGGCTGCCACGTTTGGAGTGGGCACATGTAACAATTCATGCCGAAGTTCTGCTCTAAGATTTCTTTTAACATATAATACGAAATCTCTATCTGTTAGTCGACTTTGAAGGGTGTCTGCAATGCCTAACATAGCATCCAAAAATTCATCGAAATTCTCAGTGGGTTTCTGTTTACGACGTCTCAGTATATCTTTGATATCTTCATCTGAAAGCTCATTTTGGTATCTTTCGCACAAGCGATTGCAAAGATTGTACCAGGTTTGGTGGGGCGAGTTTCGATGAAATCGCCAATAAAATGTTAATGCCAGTCCAGCAAACAATAGATTTGCAAATTGATATAAAGTTTCATAATCGCCGCAGAGGCATCTACCGGTCAAGCAATTTACTCTATAAATAAACTCATCAACTGGAATATCATCTGATTTTCCGCTAAACTTCAAGTGCCAATTAGAGATTATATTGGAAACTCTGTCCGGTCGCCCTGTTGAGTCCTGGTCTCGTCTCACGACCCTATCAGAAGGACGTCTATGTCTTATATTAACCGGTTCACTCCGCTCTGACTCTGCTCTATTAAAAATTTCATTTTCCCATTCTAGTTGAGGGTCATCGCGGGGCTCGTATGCAGGAGAGCCTACTTGAAGGTTTCTCATTGCCGCTGAGATCTGCTCGGCCATTGCCGCTGTCAATGAGGACCGCACGTTCTCTATTGAGGAAGCTATAAGATTCTTGACCTGTTGCTCTGTGGGTGCGCTCTTATTTTTGACTTGGTTTTGGGTGTTAGCTGATGTGGACGGGCGCTGCTTGGCAGCTGCTGGTAGCTTACGTTGGGATGCCCTAGTATTGGGTCGGCCTCTGCTGCTAGGCGTGTGGGTATCGCTACGATTTGACTGCTTGGGTGGCTGGATATTGTGAGCCATACTTAGAGGTTCGAGTGGTTCGGAATTATTGCTTGTCTGACAAGGTTGTTGACATGTTGGACATGTAGTATTGGACTTTAGCCATTCGGTGAGACATTCTTTATGAAATTTGTGCTTGCAGAATGTCTCTGTGAAACTCAAATGATTTGCTGAATTTTTGCATATATTGCAAGCCGCAGGGTTTTCTATTAGGTTAAGATGTTCTTGGCTTCTTCTAACCGTCATTTTATTTGATTAAGTTTAATTTAGAGATAATAATTCAATCAACAAAATTTGTTTCCAATTTTGGAGGGGGGCTGTCTCTGACACAACTTGCTACTATTCTGCTCCGTTGTTACACCATTAATCTTTAATCGTTGTATTCTGAGACTAAAAAAAGAAAATTAAATTTGAATGTTTAACTCACATAAAAGAGTATCTAGCCGAAATTATCCAATTAGATCAAGTCTCCATTTTATGTGGTTAACTCTTGCTTTTCCTTTCAATTCTACTTGGTATAGAACTAAATATAAAACCATCAGAACTATATGTCCTAAGCAGAATTAAAAAGAATTTGTATTATTAGGAGTTACCAAATATTTTATCTTATTATTGTCGTTTGGTCTGGTTATAACAGTTTTACACATACCAGCTTTTCCAATAGCGACAATTGATACTGTCTTAAGTGCAAAAATTATTTTGGAGGTTAGGTAACTGGTACTTTGTCAGGAAGTTGGAAAGGGAATTGGACAGCATATTTTTTTGTATGCTCGAAGTTGGGCGCCATTTAGTATGTGACGAACACGGACTACGCCTCAGAAACGGCTCTGTCCTAGCTGCGGCTGAGCTCATGGTGCGGGTTGCTTGGGTTCTGGTTTGCTTGCTAAGTAGCGTAGGCGTCACCTGACTAAGGTTCAGACAGAGCGAAGAAAAGTACCAGATCACTAATTTAATGGTGTAAAAGCGCGATGTTCTGTGGCAACGAATCAGCTTAGCAGTAGTTGGTCTCGGATTCCCACTCCAAAATTAACAAAACTTAGTTACAATTCATGTTGGTATAATTCGGCCTTAATGCATATAATTCAATTTTTGCATATCCACAAAGATCTGCAGCTAAAATTTAAATGCCACAACCACCCATACCGCGCCCAGCCGCCCTTTTCTCACTTTTACAAACTTAGAGCTAGAGTCAACCAATTTGGTATGAAGATAGCAATAGATATCCCAGAAAGATCCGCATCAAAAATTTCGATGCCATGCCCCTCAAACCACCCCCAGCCACAACGCATTTTGATATCAGAAAAGCCTAAATCTCCCACAGTTTTTGAGTTATAGCCACCAAATTTGGTGCCAAGATAGTTGATGAGGACCCCCCAATTCTGCCACGCCCACCCATACCGCCCCCAGCCACCCTTTCACAATATTTACAACCTTTGAGCTAGAGTCACTAAATTTTTATGAAGATAGAAACTGACATTCCACAAAGATCTGCATAAAAAATGTGGATGCCACGCCCACCCATACCGCCCCCCATCGCCCTTGCTCCACATTTTACAGGCTACGAGCCAGAGTCACCAAATTAGGTATGTAGATAGCAATCGACTTTCCACAAAGATCTGCATCAAAAATTTGGATATCAAACCCACCCATACCACCCCCACCCCCATACCGCGCCCAGCCACCCTTTTCTCACTTTTACAAACTTAAAGCTGGAGTCAACAAATTTGGTATGAAGATAGCAATTGACATGCCACAAAGATCTGCATCAAAAACGTGGATGCCACAACCACCCATACCGCGCCCAGCCACCCTTTCTCCACATTTTACAAGCTACGAGCCAGAGTCACCAAATTTGGTATGTAGATAGCAATCGACATTCCACAAAGATCTGCATCAATAATTTGGATGCCACAACCACCCATACCACCCCCAGCCCCCATACTGCGCCCAGCCACCCTTTTCTCACTTTTACAAACTTAAAGCTGGAGTCAACAAATTTGGTATGAAGATAGCAATTGACATGCCACAAAGATCTGCAACAAAAATAAGGATGCCACGCACGCCCATACCGCCCCCCATCCCCCCTTTCTCAAAATTTTACAAGCTACGAGCCAGAGTCACCAAATTAGGCATGTAGATAGCAATTGACATTCCACAAAGATCTGCATCAAAAACGTGGATGCCACAACCACCCATACCGCGCCCAGCCACCCTTTTCTCACTTTTACAAACTTAGAGCTAGAGTCAACAAATTTGCTATGAAGAAAGCAATTAACATGCCCCAACAATCTGCATCAAAAACGTGGATGCCACACCCACCCATACCGCCCCCAGCCTCGCTCTACCCCTTTTTACAAACTTTAAGCTAGATTTACCATATTTGGTATGTAGTAGATAGCAATTGACATTCCACAAAGCTCTGCATTAAGAATTTGGTTGTCAAACCCACTCATACCACCCGCAGCGCCCTTCCCCAAAGCTTTTACAAACTTTGAGCAAGAGTCACCAAAATTGGTATGAAGAAAGCAATTGACATTCCACAAAGATCTGCAGCTAAAATAAAGATGCCACAACCACCCATACCGCGCCCAGCCACCCTTTTCTCTATTTTACAAACTTGGCGCTAGAAAAACCAAAAATGGTATGTAGATAGCAATTGAAATTCCACAAAATTCTGCATCAAAAATTTGGATGCCAAACCCACCAATATCGCCCCCAGCGCCCTTCCCCAAAGCTTTTACAAAGTTTGAGCAAGAGTCACCAAATTTGGTATGTAGATAGCAATTGACATTCCACAAAGATCTGCAGCTAATATTTAGATGCCACAACCACCCATACCGCGCCCAGCCACCCTTTTCTCACTTTTACAAACTTAGAACTAGAGTCAACAAATTTGGTATGAAGATAGCAATTGACATGCCACAAAGATCTGCAGCTAATATTTAGATGCCACAACCACCCATACCGCGCCCAGCCACCCTTTCTCCAAATTTTACAAGCTACGAGCCAGAGTCACCAAATTCTGTATGTAGATAGCAATTGACATTCCACAAAGATCTGCAGCTAAAATTTAGATGCCACAACCACCCATACCGCGCCCAGCCACCCTCACTTTTGAAGATAGCAATTGACATGCCACAAAGATCTGAATCAAAAACGTGGATGCCACAACCACCCATTCCGCGCCCAGCCACCCTTTCTCCACATTTTTCAAGCTACGAGCCAGAGTCACCAAATTTGGTATGTAGATAGCAATCGACTCAGCTAAATTTAGATGCCACAACCACCCATACCGCGCCCAGCCACCCTTTTCTCACTTTTACAAACTTAGAGCTAGAGTCAACAAATTTGGTATGAAGATAGCAATTGACATGCCACAAAGATCTGCATCAAAAACGTGGATGCCACACCCACCCATACCGCCCCCGACTCGCTCTACCCCTTTTTACAAACGTTAAGCTAGATTTACCATATTTGGTATGTAGTAGATAGCAATTGACATTCCACAAAGCTCTGTATTAAGAATTTGGCTGTCAAACCCACTCATACCACCCGCAGCGCCCTTCCACAAAGCTTTTACAAACTTTGAGCAAGAGTCACCAAAATTGGTATGAAGAAAGCAATTGACATTCCACAAAGATCTGCAGCTAAAATAAAGATGCCACAACCACCCATACCGCGCCCAGCCACCCTTTTCTCACTTTTACAAACTTGGCGCTAGAAAAACCAAAAATGGTATGTAGATAGCAATTGAAATTCCACAAAATTCTGCATCAAAAATTTGGATGCCAAACCCACCAATATCGCCCCCAGCGCCCTTCCCCAAAGCTTTTACAAACTTTGAGCAAGAGTCTACAAATTTGGTATGTTGATAGCAATTGACATGCCACAAAGATCTGCATCAAAAACGTGGATGCCACACCCACCCATACCGCCCCCGACTCGCTCTACCCCTTTTTACAAACTTTAAGCTAGATTTACCATATTTGGTATGTAGTAGATAGCAATTGACATTCCACAAAGCTCTGTATTAAGAATTTGGCTGTCAAACCCACTCATACCACCCGCAGCGCCCTTCCACAAAGCTTTTACAAAGTTTGAGCAAGAGTCACCAAATTTGGTATGTAGATAGCAATTGACATTCCACAAAGATCTGCAGATAAAATTTAGATGCCACAACTACCCATACCGCGCCCAGCCACCCTTTTCTCACTTTTACAAATTTAAAGCTAGAGTCAACAAATTTGGTATGAAGATAGCAATTGACATGCCACAAAGATCTGCATCTAAAACGTGGATGCCACAACCACCCATACCGCCCACAGCCCCCCTCTGTACCACTGTTTACAAACTTGGAGCTAGAGTAACCAAATGTGGTATGTAGATAGCAATTGACATTCCACAAAGATCTGCATCAAAACTTTGGATGCCAGTCCCACCCATATCGCCCCCAGCGCCCTTCCCCAAAGCTTTTACAAACTTTGAGCAAGAGTCTACAAATTTGGTATGTTGATAGCAATTGACATGCCACAAAGATCTGCATCTAAAACGTGGATGCCACAACCACCCATACCGCCCACAGCCCCCCTCTTTATTACTTTTTACAAACTTGGAGCTAGAGTAACCAAATGTGGTATGAAAATAGCAATTAACATGCCACAAAGATCTGCACCAAAAACGTGGATGCCACAACCACTCATATCGCCGCCAGCGCCCTTCCCCAAAGCTTTTACAAACTTTGAGAAAGAGTCTACAAATTTGGTATGTTGATAGCAATTGACATTCCACAAAGATCTGCACCTAAAATTTAGATGCCACAACCTTCCATACCGCGCCCAGACGCCCTTTTCTCACTTTTACAAACTTAGAGCTAGAGTCAACCAATTTGGTATGAAGATAGCAATTGACATGCCACAAAGATCTGCATCAAAAACGTGGATGCCACACCCACCCATACCGCCCCCGACTCGCTCTACCCCTTTTTACAAACTTTAAGCTAGATTTACCATATTTGGTATGTAGTAGATAGCAATTGACATTCCACAAAGCTCTGTATTAAAAATTTGGCTGTCAAACCCACTCATACCACCCGCAGCGCCCTTCCACAAAGCTTTTACAAACTTTGAGCAAGAGTCACCAAAATTGGTATGAAGAAAGCAATTGACATTCCACAAAGATCTGCAGCTAAAATAAAGATGCCACAACCTTCCATACCGCGCCCAGACGCCCTTTTCTCACTTTTACAAACTTAGAGCTAGAGTCAACCAATTTGGTATGAAGATAGCAATAGATATCCCAGAAAGATCCGCATCAAAAATTTCGATGCCATGCCCCTCAAACCACCCCCAGCCCCAACGCATTTTGATATCAGAAAAGCCTAAATCTCCCACAGTTTTTGAGTTATAGCCACCAAATTTGGTGCCAAGATAGTTGGTGAGGACCCCCCAATATTGCCAAGCCCACCCATACCGCCCCCAGCCACCCTTTCACAATATTTACAATCTTTGAGCTAAAGTCACTAAATTTTTAAGAAGATAGCAACTGACATTCCACAAAGATCTGCATAAAAAACGTGGATGCCACGCCCACCCATACCGCCCCCCATCCCCCTTGCTCCACATTTTACAAGCTACGAGCCAGAGTCACCAATTTGGTATGTAGATAGCAATCGACATTCCACAAAGATCTGCATCAAAAATTTGGATGTCGAACCCACCCATACCACCCCCAGCCCCCCTCTTTCCAAATTTTTTACAAACGCTGAGCAAGAGTCACCAAATTTGGTATGTAGATAGCAATTGACATTCCACAAAGATCTGCAGATAAAATTTAGATGCCACAACCATTCATACCGCGCTCAGCCACCCTTTTCTCACTTTTACAAACTTAAAGCTACAGTCAACAAATTTCGTATGTAGATAGCAATTGACATGCCACAAAGATCTGCATCAAAAATTTGGATGTCGAACCCACCCATACCACCCCCAGCCCCCCTCTTTCCAAATTTTTACAAACGTTGAGCAAGAGTCACCAAATTTGGTATGTAGATAGCAATTGACATTCCACAAAGATCTGCAGATAAAATTTAAATGCCACAACCACCCATACCGCGCCCAGCCGCCCTTTTCTCACTTTTACAAACTTAGAGCTAGAGTCAACCAATTTGGTATGAAGATAGCAATAGATATCCCAGAAAGATCCGCATCAAAAATTTCGATGCCATGCCCCTCAAACCACCCCCAGCCCCAACGCATTTTGATATCAGAAAAGCCTAAATCTCCCACAGTTTTTGAGTTATAGCCACCAAATTTGGTGCCACGATAGTTGATGAGGACCCCCCAATTCTGCCACGCCCACCCATACCGCCCCCAGCCACCCTTTCATAACTTTTACAATCTTTGAGCTAAAGTCACTAAATTTTTATGAAGATAGAAACTGACATTCCACAAAGATCTGCATAAAAAATGTGGATGCCACGCCCACTTATACCGCCTCCCATCGCCCTTGCTCCACATTTTACAAGCTACGAGCCAGAGTCACCAAATTTGGTATGTAGATAGCAATCGACATTCCACAAAGATCTGCATCAAAAATTTGGATGTCGAACCCACCCATACCACCCCCAGCCCCCCTCTTTCCAAATTTTTTACAAACGTTGAGCAAGAGTCACCAAATTTGGTATGTAGATAGCAATTGACATTCCACAAAGATCTGCAGATAAAATTTAGATGCCACAACCATTCATACCGCGCTCAGCCACCCTTTTCTCACTTTTACAAACTTAAAGCTACAGTCAACAAATTTCGTATGTAGATAGCAATTGACATGCCACAAAGATCTGCATCAAAAATATGAATGCCAAACCCACCCACACCGCTCACAGCCCCCTCTTTCATAACTTTAACAAACTTTGAGCTAAGGAAACATAAATTCATATGAAGTTAGCAATTGACATCCCACAAAGATCTGTTTCAAAAATTTGCATGCCACACCCACCCGTGCCGCCCCCAGCCTTCTATTCCCAATTTTTACAAACTTTAAGCTAGAGTAACCATATTTGGTATTTAGATAGCAATTAACATTCCACAAAGATCTGCATCAAAAATTTGGATGCCACACCCACCCATACCGCCCCCAGCCCTCTCTTTCCTAACTTTAACAAACTTGGAGCTAGAGTAACCAAATGTGGTATGTAGATAGCAAATGACATTCCACAAAGATCTGCATCAAAACTTTGGATGCCACACCCACCCATACCGCCCCCGACTCGCTCTACCCCTTTTTACAAACTTTAAGCTAGATTTACCATATTTGGTATGTAGTAGATAGCAATTGACATTCCACAAAGCTCTGTATTAAGAATTTGGCTGTCAAACCCACTCATACCACCCGCAGCGCCCTTCCACAAAGCTTTTACAAAGTTTGAGCAAGAGTCACCAAATTTGGTATGTAGATAGCAATTGACATTCCACAAAGATCTGCAGATAAAATTTAGATGCCACAACTACCCATACCGCGCCCAGCCACCCTTTTCTCACTTTTACAAACTTAAACCTAGAGTCAACAAATTTGGTATGAAGATAGCAATTGACATGCCACAAAGATCTGCATCTAAAACGTGGATGCCACAACCACCCATACCGCCCACAGCCCCCCTCTGTACCACTGTTTACAAACTTGGAGCTAGAGTAACCAAATGTGGTATGTAGATAGCAATTGACATTCCACAAAGATCTGCATCAAAACTTTGGATGCCAGTCCCACCCATATCGCCCCCAGCGCCCTTCCCCAAAGCTTTTACAAACTTTGAGCAAGAGTCTACAAATTTGGTATGTTGATAGCAATTGACATGCCACAAAGATCTGCATCTAAAACGTGGATGCCACAACCACCCATACCGCCCACAGCCCCCCTCTTTATTACTTTTTACAAACTTGGAGCTAGAGTAACCAAATGTGGTATGAAAATAGCAATTAACATGCCACAAAGATCTGCACCAAAAACGTGGATGCCACAACCACTCATATCGCCGCCAGCGCCCTTCCCCAAAGCTTTTACAAACTTTGAGAAAGAGTCTACAAATTTGGTATGTTGATAGCAATTGACATTCCACAAAGATCTGCACCTAAAATTTAGATGCCACAACCTTCCATACCGCGCCCAGACGCCCTTTTCTCACTTTTACAAACTTAGAGCTAGAGTCAACCAATTTGGTATGAAGATAGCAATTGACATGCCACAAAGATCTGCATCAAAAACGTGGATGCCACACCCACCCATACCGCCCCCGACTCGCTCTACCCCTTTTTACAAACTTTAAGCTAGATTTACCATATTTGGTATGTAGTAGATAGCAATTGACATTCCCCAAAGCTCTGTATTAAGAATTTGGCTGTCAAACCCACTCATACCACCCGCAGCGCCCTTCCACAAAGCTTTTACAAACTTTGAGCAAGAGTCACCAAAATTGGTATGAAGAAAGCAATTGACATTCCACAAAGATCTGCAGCTAAAATAAAGATGCCACAACCTTCCATACCGCGCCCAGACGCCCTTTTCTCACTTTTACAAACTTAGAGCTAGAGTCAACCAATTTGGTATGAAGATAGCAATAGATATCCCAGAAAGATCCGCATCAAAAATTTCGATGCCATGCCCCTCAAACCACCCCCAGCCCCAACGCATTTTGATATCAGAAAAGCCTAAATCTCCCACAGTTTTTGAGTTATAGCCACCAAATTTGGTGCCAAGATAGTTGGTGAGGACCCCCCAATATTGCCAAGCCCACCCATACCGCCCCCAGCCACCCTTTCACAATATTTACAATCTTTGAGCTAAAGTCACTAAATTTTTAAGAAGATAGCAACTGACATTCCACAAAGATCTGCATAAAAAACGTGGATGCCACGCCCACCCATACCGCCCCCCATCCCCCTTGCTCCACATTTTACAAGCTACGAGCCAGAGTCACCAAATTTGGTATGTAGATAGCAATCGACATTCCACAAAGATCTGCATCAAAAATTTGGATGTCAAACCCACCCATACCACCCCCAGCCCCCCTCTTTCCAAATTTTTTACAACGTTGAGCAGGAGTAACCAAATGTGGTATGTAGATAGCAATTGACATTTCACAAAGATCTGCAGATAAAATTTAGATGCCACAACCATTCATACCGCGCTCAGCCACCCTTTTCTCACTTTTACAAACTTAAAGCTACAGTCAACAAATTTCGTATGTAGATAGCAATTGACATGCCACAAAGATCTGCGTCAAAAATTTGGATGTCGAACCCACCCATACCACCCCCAGCCCCCTCTTTCCAAATTTTTACAAACGTGAGCAAGAGTCACCAAATTTGGTATGTAGATAGCAATTGACATTCCACAAAGATCTGCAGATAAAATTTAAATGCCACAACCACCCATACCGCGCCCAGCCGCCCTTTTCTCACTTTTACAAACTTAGAGCTAGAGTCAACCAATTTGGTATGAAGATAGCAATAGATATCCCAGAAAGATCCGCATCAAAAATTTCGATGCCATGCCCCTCAAACCACCCCCAGCCCCAACGCATTTTGATATCAGAAAAGCCTAAATCTCCCACAGTTTTTGAGTTATAGCCACCAAATTTGGTGCCACGATAGTTGATGAGGACCCCCCAATTCTGCCACGCCCACCCATACCGCCCCCAGCCACCCTTTCATAACTTTTACAATCTTTGAGCTAAAGTCACTAAATTTTTATGAAGATAGAAACTGACATTCCACAAAGATCTGCATAAAAAATGTGGATGCCACGCCCACTTATACCGCCTCCCATCGCCCTTGCTCCACATTTTACAAGCTACGAGCCAGAGTCACCAAATTTGGTATGTAGATAGCAATCGACATTCCACAAAGATCTGCATCAAAAATTTGGATGTCGAACCCACCCATACCACCCCCAGCCCCCCTCTTTCCAAATTTTTTACAAACGTTGAGCAAGAGTCACCAAATTTGGTATGTAGATAGCAATTGACATTCCACAAAGATCTGCAGATAAAATTTAGATGCCACAACCATTCATACCGCGCTCAGCCACCCTTTTCTCACTTTTACAAACTTAAAGCTACAGTCAACAAATTTCGTATGTAGATAGCAATTGACATGCCACAAAGATCTGCATCAAAAATATGAATGCCAAACCCACCCACACCGCTCACAGCCCCCTCTTTCATAACTTTAACAAACTTTGAGCTAAGGAAACATAAATTCATATGAAGTTAGCAATTGACATCCCACAAAGATCTGTTTCAAAAATTTGCATGCCACACCCACCCGTGCCGCCCCCAGCCTTCTATTTCCCAATTTTTACAAACTTTAAGCTAGAGTAACCATATTTGGTATTTAGATAGCAATTAACATTCCACAAAGATCTGCATCAAAAATTTGGATGCCACACCCACCCATACCGCCCCCAGCCCTCTCTTTCCTAACTTTAACAAACTTGGAGCTAGAGTAACCAAATGTGGTATGTAGATAGCAAATGACATTCCACAAAGATCTGCATCAAAACTTTGGATGCCAAACCCACCCATTTCGCCCCAGCGCCCTTCCCCAAAGCTTTTACAAACTTTGAGCAAGAGTCACCAAATTTGGTATGTAGATAGCAATTGACATTCCACAAAGATCTGCAGCTAAAATTTAGATGCCACAACCACCCATACCGCGCCCAGCCACCCTTTTCTCACTTATATAAACTTTAAGCTTAAGTAACCAAAGATGGTATGTCGATAGCAATTGACACTCCACAAAGATCTTTATCAAAAATTTGGATGCCACACCCACCCATACCGCCCCCAGCCCCCGTTCCGCAAAGCTTTTACAAACTTTGAGCTAGAGTCACCAAATTTGTATGAAGATAGCAATTGACATCCTACAAAGATCTGCATAAAAAATGTGGATGCCACGCCCACACATACCGCCCCCAACCCCCCTTTCTTTACATTTTACAAGCAACGAGCTAGAGTAACCAAATTTGGTATGTAGATAGCAATTAACATTCCACAAAGATCTGCATCAAAAATTTGGATGCCACACCCACCCATACCGCCCGCAGCCCTCTCTTTCCTATTTTTAACAAACTTTGAGCTAAGCTAAAAAAATTTGATATGTAGATAGCAATTAACTTTCCACACAGATCTGCATAAAAATTTGGATGCCAAACCCACCCATACCGCCCCCAGCCACCTCTTTCATAACTTTAACAAACTTTGAGATGAGGTAACCAAATTTGGTATGTAGAAAGCAATTGACTTTCCACACAATTCTGCATAAAAATTTGGATTCCAAACCCACCCATACCGCCCCCAGTCCTCTCTTTCATAACTTTAACAAACTTTGAGCTTAGGTAACCAAAATTGGTATGAAGATAGCAATTTACATCCCACAAAAATCTGCATCAAAAATTTGGATGCCACACCCACCCATACCGCCCCCAGCCTCCCTCTTCCCCACTTTTACAAACCTTAAGCTAGAGTAACCATATTTGGTATGTAGATAGCAATTGACATTCCACAAAGATCTGCATCAAAAATTTGTATGCCAAACCTACCCATACCGCCCCCAGCCTCCCTCTTCCCCACTTATACAAACCTTAAGCTAGAGTAACCATATTTGGTATGTAGATAGCAATTGACATTCCACAAAGATCTGCATCAAAAATTTGTATGCCAAACCCAGCCGTACCGCCCACAGCCTTCCTTTTCACCACTTTTACAAACCTTAAGCTAGAGTAACCATATTTGGTATGTAGATAGCAATTGACATTCCACAAAGATCTGCTTCAACAATTTGGATGTCAAACCCACCCATACCACCACCAGCCCCCCTCTTTCCAAACTTTTTACAAACTTTGAGCTAGAGTAACCAAATTTGGTATGTATAAAGCAATTGACATCCCACAAAGATCTGCATCAAAAATTTGGATGCCACACCCACCCATACCGCCCCCAGCCTCCCTCTTCCCTACTTTTACAAACCTTAAGCTAGAGTAACCATATTTGGTAAATAGATAGCAATTGACATTCCACAAAGATCTGCATCAAAAATTTGTATGCCAAACCCACCCATACCGCCCGCAGCCCCCTCTTTCGTAACATTAACAAACTTTGAGATAAGGTGAAAAATTGGTATGAAGATAGCAATTTACATCCCACAAAGATCTGCATCAAAAATTTGGATGCCAAACCCTCCCATACCGCCCACAGCCCCCTCTTTCCTAACTTTAACAATTATTGAGATGAGGTAACTTAATTTGGTATGAAGATAGCAATTTACATCCCACAAACATCTGCATCAAAAATTTTGGATGCCACAACAGCCTCCCTTTTCCCCACTTTTACAAACCTTAAGCTAGAATAACCAAATGTGGTATGTAGATAGCAATTGACATTCCACAAAGATCTGCATAAAAACTTTTGGATGCCAAACCCACCCATACCGCCCCCAGTCCTCTCTTTCATAACTTTAACAAACTTTGAGCTAAGGTAACCAAAATTGGTATGAAGATAGCAATTTACATCCCACAAAGATCTGCATCAAAAATTTGGATGCCACACCCTCCCATACCGCCCACAGCCCCCTCTTTCCTAACTTTAACAATTATTGAGATGAGGTAACTTAATTTGGTATGAAGATAGCAATTTACATCCCACAAACATCTGCATCAAAAATTTGGATGCCAAACCCTCCCATACCACCCACAGCCCCCCTCTTTCCAAACTTTTTACAAACTTTGAGCTAGAGTAACCAAATGTGGTATGTAGATAGCAATTGACATTCCACAAAGATCTGCATAAAAACTTTTGGATGCCAAACCCACCCATACCGCCCCCAGTCCTCTCTTTCATAACTTTAACAAACTTTGAGCTAAGGTAACGAAAATTGGTATGAAGATAGCAATTTACATCCCACAAAGATCTGCATCAAAAATTTGGATGCCACACCCTCCCATACCGCCCACAGCCCCATCTTTCCTAACTTTAACAATTATTGAGATGAGGTAACTTAATTTGGTATGAAGATAGCAATTTACATCCCACAAACATCTGCACCAAAATTTGGATGCCACACCCTCCCATACCGCCCACAGCCCCCTCTTTCCTAACTTTAACAATTATTGAGATGAGGTAACTTAATTTGGTATGAAGATGGCAATTTACATCCCACAAACATCTGCATCAAAAATTTGGATGCCAAACCCACCCATACCGCCCCCAGTCCTCTCTTTCATAACTTTAACAAACTTTGAGCTAAGGTAACCAAAATTGGTATGAAGATAGCAATTTACATCCCACAAAAATCTGCATCAATAATTTGGATGCCACACCCACCCATACCGCCCCCAGCCTCCCTCTTCCCCACTGTTACAAACGTTAAGCTAGAGTAACCATATTTGGTATGTAGATAGCAACTGACATTCCACAAAGATCTGCATCAAAAATTTGTATGCCAAACCTACCCATACCGCCCCCAGCCTCCCTCTTCCCCATTTTTACAAACCTTAAGCTAGAGTAACCATATTTGGTATGTAGATAGCAATTGACATTCCACATAGATCTGCATCAAAAATTTGTATGCCAAACCCAGCCGTACCGCCCACAGCCTCCCTTTTCCCCACTTTTACAAACCTTAAGCTAGAGTAACCATATTTGGTATGTAGATAGCAATTGACATTCCACAAAGATCTGCTTCAACAATTTGGATGTCAAACCCACCCATACCACCACCAGCCCCCCTCTTTCCAAACTTTTTACAAACTTTGAGCTAGAGTAACCAAATTTGGTATGTATAAAGCAATTGACATCCCACAAAGATCTGCATCAAAAATTTGGATGCCACACCCACCCATACCGCCCCCAGCCACCCTCTTCCCTACTTTTACAAACCTTAAGCTAGAGTAACCATATTTGGTAAATAGATAGCAATTGACATTCCACAAAGATCTGCATCAAAAATTTGTATGCCAAACCCACCCATACCGCCCCCAGCCCCCTCTTTCGTAACTTTAACAAACTTTGAGATTAGGTGAAAAATTGGTATGAAGATAGCAATTTACATCCCACAAAGATCTGCATCAAAAATTTGGATGCCAAACCCTCCCATACCGCCCACAGCCCCCTCTTTCCTAACTTTAACAATTATTGAGATGAGGTAACTTAATTTGGTATGAAGATAGCAATTTACATCCCACAAACATCTGCATCAAAAATTTGGATGCCAAACCCTCCCATACCGCCCACAGCCCCCTCTTTCCTATCTTTAACAAACATTGAGATGAGGTAATCAAATTTGGTATGAAGATAGCAATTGACTTTAAACAAAGATCTGCATAAAAATGTTGATGCCAATTCCATCAATACCGCCACCAAGCCACCCTCTCACCAATTTTTACAATCTTTGAGCTAGAGTCACCAAATTTGTATGAAGATAGCAATTTACATCCCACAAAGATCTGCATCATATATGTGGATGCCACTCCCACCCACACCGCCCCCCATTATTCCTTTCACCGCATTTTACAAGCTACGAGCCAGAGTCACCAAATTTGTAGATAGCAATCGACATTCCACAAAGATCTGCATCAAAAGTTTGGATTTCAAACCCACCCATACCGCCCCCAGCCCCCTCTTTCGTAACTTTAACAAACTTTGAGATTAGGTGAAAAATTGGTATGAAGATAGCAATTTACATCCCACAAAGATCTGCATCATAAATTTAGATGCCACACCCACCCATACAGTCCCCCTTTCCTAACTTTAAAATTTTTGAGCAAGAGTCACCAAATTTGGTATGTAGATAGCAATTGACATTCCACAAAGATCTGCATCAAAAACGTGGATGCCACGCCCACCAATACCGCCGCCCATCATTCCTTTCACCGCGTTTGACAAGCTACGAGCCAGAGTCACCAAATTTGGTATGTAGATAGCAATCGACATTCCACAAAGGTTAGGTTAGGTTAGGTTAGACTGGCTGACCCTCCCAAGGGGGAATGTCACACATAGACCACTAAAGGGGTCCTTAGTGGGGCCGGTGGTTGGAGACGGTTAGGACTATCTCGTTGTGTGGTCCTGCGGAGTGTGAGTGCTTCTAGCAAACGCTAGAAGTTTTTTAGGTTCTTTCTTGCTGGCTTCATCGAGCGAGGCAAGAAAGGGAGCTTTTAAGTGGCGTAGTCGTTGTGCTGGCAGTGCGGGGCAGCTGCAGAGGAGGTGCTCTAACGTCTCTTTGACACCTGTGTCCTTGCATTTCCTGCATTCGTCGTTATCCGTTAAGCCAAGCCTTTTCATGTGTACCGCGGTTAGGCAGTGTCCCGTCAAGAGACCCGCAAGCCTTCGGCAGTCATGCCTTTTTGGGTTTAGCATGTATTGCGTTAGTTTAACATCATATGTTTTGCACATTATGTTAGAGATTTTGCAGTCAGAGGTGTTTGTCCACCTTAGTACTGCTGTATCCCGTGCTTGTATTTCCATGTATGAGCGTAGCGTTCGCAGTGAGATCGGAACATCCGCAGAATCACTGTTGAGTCCCGTTGCACCTTGCTTAGCCAACGTGTCTGCTATCTCGTCGCCCTCGAATCCCTGATGGCTTGGAATCCAATAGATGCGCACTTTTTTAGAAATGCCGAGTGCATCTTGTGCTTCCCTGCTCGCCAGGACATTCCGAGAGCCTATGTAATGGGCTTGTATGTTTACTTCATCGTATTTTGTTTAAGTTTGTATGACTGCTTCTGCTGCTTTCCTTATTGCGAATATCTCCGCTTGGAAAATGCTGCAGTGGTCCGGGAGTTTGTATGACAGGCTCATGAGTGGTTCGGCCCAGTATACTGCTGCGCCGACTCCCTCCCTCATTTTTGAGCCGTCTGTGTATATGTTTATGGCTGACCGCTCTGCTCCTGAGCGCCAGTCATCTTTTCCTAGGAAAGTGGGCGTGAAGTTGAAATTGTTTCTTAGGGTCATATGGTCTGTTTCGACTTATGTCCCCTTTCCAATTGTACTGTGCCCGTAGCTATGTATCGTCAGGCTGCCTATCGTGTATAGCCGTCGTGCCGTCTTTCTTGCCGTAAGGCGTGCTTGTATGTCCACTGGGTTAACATTGAGCATTCATCATCACATTGACATTCCACAAAGATCTGCATCAAAAATTTGGATGCCAAACCCACCCATACCGCCCACAGCCCCCTCATTCCGAATTTTAACAAACTTTGAGCTAAGGTAACCAAATTCATGTGTTGATAGCAATTGAATTTCCACATAGATCTGCATAAAAATTTGGAAGCCAAACCTAACCATACCGCCCCCAGCCCCCTCTTTCATAACTTTAACAAACTTTGAGCTAAGGTAAAATAAATTCATATGAAGTTAGCAATTTACATCCCACAAAGATCTGCATGAAAAATTTGGATGCCAAACCCACCCATTTCGCCCCCAGCGCCCTTCCCCAAAGGTTTTACAAACTATGAGCAAGAGTCACCAAATTTGGTATGTAGATAACAATTGACATTCCACAAAGATCTGCAGCTAAAATTTAGATGCCACAACCACCCATACCGCACCCAGCCACCCTTTTCTCACTTTTACAAACTTTGAGCAAGAGTCACCAAGTTTGGTTTGTATATAGCAATTGACATTCCACAAAGATCTGCAGATAAAATTTAGATGCCTTAACTACCCATACCGCCACCAGCCCCCTTCTTCACGCATGTTACAAAATTAGAGCTAGAGTCAACAAATTTGGTATGTATATATTAATAGACATCCCAGACAGATCCGCATCAAAAATTTCGATGCCTTGCCCTCCAAACCCCCCAGCCCCACCGCAATTTGGAATCAGAAAAGCCTAAATCGCCCACAGTTTTTGAGCTACAGCCACCAAATTTGGTTCCAAGATAGCTGATGATGACCCCCCAATACTGCCAAGCCCACCCATACCGCACCCAGCCACCCTTTCATAACATTTACAATCTTTGAGCTAGAGTCAGTAATTTTTTATGAAGATAGCAACTGACATTCCACAAAGATCTGCAACAAAAATAAGGATGCCACGCACGCCCATACCGCCCCCCATCCCCCCTTTCACAACATTTTACAAGCTACGAGCCAGAGTCACCAAATTAGGTATGAAGAAAGCAATTGACATTCCACAAAGATCTGCAGCTAAAATTTAAATGCCACAACCACCCATACCGCGCCCAGCCGCCCTTTTCTCACTTTTACAAACTTAGAGCTAGAGTCAACCAATTTGGTATGAAGATAGCAATAGATATCCCAGAAAGATCCGCATCAAAAATTTCGATGCCATGCCCCTCAAACCACCCCCAGCCACAACGCATTTCGATATCAGAAAAGCCTAAATCTCCCACAGTTTTTGAGTTATAGCCACCAAATTTGGTGCCACGATAGTTGATGAGGACCCCCCAATTCTGCCACGCCCACCCATACCGCCCCCAGCCACCCTTTCATAACTTTTACAATCTTTGAGCTAAAGTCACTAAATTTTTATGAAGATAGAAACTGACATTCCACAAAGATCTGCATAAAAAATGTGGATGCCACGCCCACTCATACCGCCTCCCATCGCCCTTGCTCCACATTTTACAAGCTACGAGCCAGAGTCACCAAATTTGGTATGTAGATAGCAATCGACATTCCACAAAGATCTGCATCAAAAATTTGGATGTCGAACCCACCCATACCACCCCCAGCC
This sequence comes from Scaptomyza flava, assembly GCA_030179655.1. Classification (NCBI taxonomy): domain Eukaryota; kingdom Metazoa; phylum Arthropoda; class Insecta; order Diptera; family Drosophilidae; genus Scaptomyza; species Scaptomyza flava. The sequence continues at coordinate 33,664,900 of JARNME010000404.1, read as the reverse complement.
CCCCTCTTTCCAAATTTTTTACAAACGTTGAGCAAGAGTCACCAAATTTGGTATGTAGATAGCAATTGACATTCCACAAAGATCTGCAGATAAAATTTAGATGCCACAACCATTCATACCGCGCTCAGCCACCCTTTTCTCACTTTTACAAACTTAAAGCTACAGTCAACAAATTTCGTATGTAGATAGCAATTGACATGCCACAAAGATCTGCATCAAAAATATGAATGCCAAACCCACCCACACCGCTCACAGCCCCCTCTTTCATAACTTTAACAAACTTTGAGCTAAGGAAACATAAATTCATATGAAGTTAGCAATTGACATCCCACAAAGATCTGTTTCAAAAATTTGCATGCCACACCCACCCGTGCCGCCCCCAGCCTTCTATTTCCCAATTTTTACAAACTTTAAGCTAGAGTAACCATATTTGGTATTTAGATAGCAATTAACATTCCACAAAGATCTGCATCAAAAATTTGGATGCCACACCCACCCATACCGCCCCCAGCCCTCTCTTTCCTAACTTTAACAAACTTGGAGCTAGAGTAACCAAATGTGGTATGTAGATAGCAAATGACATTCCACAAAGATCTGCATCAAAACTTTGGATGCCAAACCCACCCATTTCGCCCCAGCGCCCTTCCCCAAAGCTTTTACAAACTTTGAGCAAGAGTCACCAAATTTGGTATGTAGATAGCAATTGACATTCCACAAAGATCTGCAGCTAAAATTTAGATGCCACAACCACCCATACCGCGCCCAGCCACCCTTGTCTCACTTGTACAAACTTTGAGCAAGAGTCACCAAGTTTGGTATGTAGATAGCAATTGACATTCCACAAAGATCTGCAGATAAAATTTAGATGCCTTAACTACCCATACCGCCACCAGCCCCCCTCTTCATGCATTATACAAACTTTAAGCTTAAGTAACCAAAGATGGTATGTAGATAGCAATTGACACTCCACAAAGATCTTTATCAAAAATTTAGATGCCACACCCACCCATACCGCCCCCAGCCCCCGTTCCACAAAGCTTTTACAAACTTTGAGCTAGAGTCACCAAATTTGTATGAAGATAGCAATTGACATCCTACAAAGATCTGCATAAAAAATGTGGATGCCACGCCCACACATACCGCCCCCAACCCCCCTTTCTTCACATTTTACAAGCAACGAGCTAGAGTAACCAAATTTGGTATGTAGATAGCAATTAACATTCCACAAAGATCTGCATCAAAAATTTGGATGCCACACCCACCCATACCGCCCGCAGCCCTCTCTTTCCTATTTTTAACAATCTTTGAGCTAAGCTAAAAAAATTTGATATGTAGATAGCAATTAACTTTCCACACAGATCTGCATAAAAATTTGGATGCCAAACCCACCCATACCGCCCCCAGCCACCTCTTTCATAACTTTAACAAACTTTGAGATGAGGTAACCAAATTTGGTATGTAGAAAGCAATTGACTTTCCACACAATTCTGCATAAAAATTTGGATTCCAAACCCACCCATACCGCCCCCAGTCCTCTCTTTCATAACTTTAACAAACTTTGAGCTTAGGTAACCAAAATTGGTATGAAGATAGCAATTTACATCCCACAAAAATCTGCATCAAAAATTTGGATGCCACACCCACCCATACCGCCCCCAGCCTCCCTCTTCCCCACTTTTACAAACCTTAAGCTAGAGTAACCATATTTGGTATGTAGATAGCAATTGACATTCCACAAAGATCTGCATCAAAAATTTGTATGCCAAACCTACCCATACCGCCCCAAGCCTCCCTCTTCCCCACTTATACAAACCTTAAGCTAGAGTAACCATATTTGGTATGTAGATAGCAATTGACATTCCACAAAGATCTGCATCAAAAATTTGTATGCCAAACCCAGCCGTACCGCCCACAGCCTTCCTTTTCACCACTTTTACAAACCTTAAGCTAGAGTAACCATATTTGGTATGTAGATAGCAATTGGCATTCCACAAAGATCTGCTTCAACAATTTGGATGTCAAACCCACCCATACCACCACCAGCCCCCCTCTTTCCAAACTTTTTACAAACTTTGAGCTAGAGTAACCAAATTTGGTATGTATAAAGCAATTGACATCCCACAAAGATCTGCATCAAAAATTTGGATGCCACACCCACCCATACCGCCCCCAGCCTCCCTCTTCCCTACTTTTACAAACCTTAAGCTAGAGTAACCATATTTGGTAAATAGATAGCAATTGACATTCCACAAAGATCTGCATCAAAAATTTGTATGCCAAACCCACCCATACCGCCCGCAGCCCCCTCTTTCGTAACTTTAACAAACTTTGAGATTAGGTGAAAAATTGGTATGAAGATAGCAATTTACATCCCACAAAGATCTGCATCAAAAATTTGGATGCCAAACCCTCCCATACCGCCCACAGCCCCCTCTTTCCTAACTTTACCAATTATTGAGATGAGGTAACTTAATTTGGTATGAAGATAGCAATTTACATCCCACAAACATCTGCATCAAAAATTTTGGATGCCACAACAGCCTCCCTTTTCCCCACTTTTACAAACCTTAAGCTAGAATAACCAAATGTGGTATGTAGATAGCAATTGACATTCCACAAAGACCTGCATAAAAACTTTTGGATGCCAAACCCACCCATACCGCCCCCAGTCCTCTCTTTCATAACTTTAACAAACTTTGAGCTAAGGTAACCAAAATTGGTATGAAGATAGCAATTTACATCCCACAAAGATCTGCATCAAAAATTTGGATGCCACACCCTCCCATACCGCCCACAGCCCCCTCTTTCCTAACTTTAACAATTATTGAGATGAGGTAACTTAATTTGGTATGAAGATAGCAATTTACATCCCACAAACATCTGCATCAAAAATTTGGATGCCAAACCCTCCCATACCACCCACAGCCCCCTCTTTCCAAACTTTTACAAACTTTGAGCTAGAGTAACCAAATGTGGTATGTAGATAGCAATTGACATTCCACAAAGATCTGCATAAAAACTTTTGGATGCCAAACCCACCCATACCGCCCCCAGTCCTCTCTTTCATAACTTTAACAAACTTTGAGCTAAGGTAACGAAAATTGGTATGAAGATAGCAATTTACATCCCACAAAGATCTGCATCAAAAATTTGGATGCCACACCCTCCCATACCGCCCACAGCCCCCTCTTTCCTAACTTTAACAATTATTGAGATGAGGTAACTTAATTTGGTATGAAGATAGCAATTTACATCCCACAAACATCTGCATCAAAAATTTGGATGCCACACCCTCCCATACCGCCCACAGCCCCCTCTTTCCTAACTTTAACAATTATTGAGATGAGGTAACTTAATTTGGTATGAAGATGGCAATTTACATCCCACAAACATCTGCATCAAAAATTTGGATGCCAAACCCACCCATACCGCCCCCAGTCCTCTCTTTCATAACTTTAACAAACTTTGAGCTAAGGTAACCAAAATTGGTATGAAGATAGCAATTTACATCCCACAAAAATCTGCATCAAAAAATTTGGATGCCACACCCACCCATACCGCCCTCAGCCTCCCTCTTTCCTATCTTTAACAAACATTGAGATGAGGTAATCAAATTTGGTATGAAGATAGCAATTGACTTTAAACAAAGATCTGCATAAAAATGTTGATGCCAATTCCATCAATACCGCCACCAAGCCACCCTCTCACCAATTTTTACAATCTTTGAGCTAGAGTCACCAAATTTGTATGAAGATAGCAATTTACATCCCACAAAGATCTGCATCATATATGTGGATGCCACTCCCACCCACACCGCCCCCCATTATTCCTTTCACCGCATTTTACAAGCTACGAGCCAGAGTCACCAAATTTGTAGATAGCAATCGACATTCCACAAAGATCTGCATCAAAAGTTTGGATTTCAAACCCACCCATACCGCCCCCAGCCCCCTTTTTCGTAACTTTAACAAACTTTGAGATTAGGTGAAAAATTGGTATGAAGATAGCAATTTACATCCCACAAAGATCTGCATCATAAATTTAGATGCCACACCCACCCATACAGTCCCCCTTTCCTAACTTTAAAATTTTTGAGCAAGAGTCACCAAATTTGGTATGTAGATAGCAATTGACATTCCACAAAGATCTGCATCAAAAACGTGGATGCCACGCCCACCAATACCGCCGCCCATCATTCCTTTCACCGCGTTTGACAAGCTACGAGCCAGAGTCACCAAATTTGGTATGTAGATAGCAATCGACATTCCACAAAGGTTGGGTTAGGTTAGGTTAGACCGGCTGACCCTCCCAAGGGGGAATGTCACACATAGACCACTAAAGGGGTCCTTAGTGGGGCCGGTGGTTGGAGACGGTTAGGACTATCTCGTTGTGTGGTCCTGCGGAGTGTGAGTGCTTCTAGCAAACGCTAGAAGTTTTTTAGGTTCTTTCTTGCTGGCTTCATCGAGCGAGGCAAGAAAGGGAGCTTTTAAGTGGCGTAGTCGTTGTGCTGGCAGTGCGGGGCAGCTGCAGAGGAGGTGCTCTAACGTCTCTTTGACACCTGTGTCCTTGCATTTCCTGCATTCGTCGTTATCCGTTAAGCCAAGCCTTTTCATGTGTACCGCGGTTAGGCAGTGTCCCGTCAAGAGACCCGCAAGCCTTCGGCAGTCATGCCTTTTTGGGTTTAGCATGTATTGCGTTAGTTTAACATCATATGTTTTGCACATTATGTTAGAGATTTTGCAGTCAGAGGTGTTTGTCCACCTTAGTACTGCTGTATCCCGTGCTTGTATTTCCATGTATGAGCGTAGCGTTCGCAGTGAGATCGGAACATCCGCAGAATCACTGTTGAGTCCCGTTGCACCTTGCTTAGCCAACGTGTCTGCTATCTCGTCGCCCTCGAATCCCTGATGGCTTGGAATCCAATAGATGCGCACTTTTTTAGAAATGCCGAGTGCATCTTGTGCTTCCCTGCTCGCCAGGACATTCCGAGAGCCTATGTAATGGGCTTGTATGTTTACTTCATCGTATTTTGTTTAAGTTTGTATGACTGCTTCTGCTGCTTTCCTTATTGCGAATATCTCCGCTTGGAAAATGCTGCAGTGGTCCGGGAGTTTGTATGACAGGCTCATGAGTGGTTCGGCCCAGTATACTGCTGCGCCGACTCCCTCCCTCATTTTTGAGCCGTCTGTGTATATGTTTATGGCTGACCGCTCTGCTCCTGAGCGCCAGTCATCTTTTCCTAGGAAAGTGGGCGTGAAGTTGAAATTGTTTCTTAGGGTCATATGGTCTGTTTCGACTTCTGTCCCCCTTCCAATTGTACTGTGCCCGTAGCTATGTATCGTCAGGCTGCCTATCGTGTATAGCCGTCGTGCCGTCTTTCTTGCTGTAAGGCGTGCTTGTATGTCCACTGGGTTAACATTGAGCATTCATCATCACATTGACATTCCACAAAGATCTGCATCAAAAATTTGGATGCCAAACCCACCCATACCGCCCACAGCCCCCTCATTCCGAATTTTAACAAACTTTGAGCTAAGGTAACCAAATTCATGTGTTGATAGCAATTGAATTTCCACATAGATCTGCATAAAAATTTGGAAGCCAAACCTAACCATACCGCCCCAGCCCCCTCTTTCATAACTTTAACAAACTTTGAGCTAAGGTAAAATAAATTCATATGAAGTTAGCAATTTACATCCCACAAAGATCTGCATGAAAACTTTGGATGCCACACCCACCCGTGCCGCCCCCAACCTCCCTTTTCCAAATTTTTACAAACTTTAAGCTAGAGTAACCATATTTGGTACGTAGATAGCAATTGACATTCCACAAAGATCTGCATCAAAAATTTGGATGCTAAACCCACCCATACCATCCCCAGCCTCCCTTTTCCCACTTTTACAAACTTTGACCTAGAGTAACCATATTTGGTACGTAGATTGCAATTTACATCCCACAAAGATCTGCATCAAAAATTTCAATGCCAAACCCTCCCAGACCGCCCACAGCCCCCTCTTTCATAGCTTTATTAAACTTTGAGCTAAGGTAACATAAATTCATATGAAGATAGCAATTGACATCCCACAAAGATCTGCATGAAAAATTTGAATGCCACACTCACCCGTACAGTGCCCAGCAACCCTTTTCCACACTTTAACAAACTTTAAGCTAGAGTCACAAAATTTGGTATGTATATAGCAATTAACATTCCACAAAGATCTGCATCAAAAATGTTGATGCCACACCCACCCATACCACCCCCAGCCTCCCTTTTCCCCACTATTACAAACTTGAACTTGAGTAACCATATTTGGTATGTAGATAGCAATTGACTCTTCGCAAAGATCTGCATCGAAAATGTGGATGCCAAACCCACACATACCGCCCCCAGCCCCCTCTTTCCTAACTTTAACAAACTTTGAGCTAAGGTAACCAAAATTGGTATGAAGATAGCAATTTACATCCCACAAAGATCTGCATCAAAAATTTGGATGTCACACCCACCCATACCGCCCCCAGCCTCCCTTTTCCCACTTTTACAAACTTTAAGCTAGAGTAACCATATTGGTATGTAGATAGCAATTGACATTCCACAAAGATCTGCATCAAAAATTTTGATGTCATACCCACCCATACCGCCCCCAGCCCCCCTCTTTCACCACTTATTACAAACTTGGAGCTATAGAAACCAAATGTCGTATGTAGCAATTGACATTCAACAAAGATCTGCATCAAAAATGTGGATGCCAAACCCACCCATACCGCCCCCAGCCCACTCTTTCCTAACTTTAACAAACTCTGAGCAAAGGTAACCAAAATTGGTATGAAGATAGCAATTTACATCCCACAAAGATCTGCATAAAAAATGTGGATGCCACACCCATCCATACCGCCCACAGCACCCTCTTTTCTAACTTTAACCAACAAGAATTCACTAAGTAGAGCTGCCAAACAGCAAAATTCCAACATTCAATTGGAAGTCGTAGCGTAACTAAGCGTAACTACCACCAACAAGAATTCACTAAATAGAGCTGCCAAACAGCAAAATTCCAACATTCAATTGGAAGTCGTAACGTAACTAAGCGTAGCTACCACTCGCTCTGAGAGCGCACTTCGGGTTCCTCTCGTGCTTCGTGTGTCATTCGCCAGCCATTTCGCTTCCTAACTTTGCTACAACATTTTTGTTGATAGCAAAACCAGCCAGCCATACTGTGTGTATGCGCTGCTAGCCTGCGATTTTCAAGCGCGCAGTGGCTTGTTCAATTGCTGTACCCCATTTTTATACCCTTAACCCATAAAATGGGTAAATAAGGGTATAATGGTTTTGTGCAAAAGTATGTAACAGGCAGAAGGAAGCATCTCCGACCCCATAAAGTATATATATTCTTGATAAGCATCAACAGCCGCGACGATATAGCCATGTCCGTCTGTCTGTCCGTCCGTCTGTCCGTCCGTCTGTCCGTCTGTATTTCTGATTTTGTATTTAAGTTCTCCTATACCATGAGCAGAACAAGTTTGCTTCAAATTATCGATAACTATTCTGGATTCCGATACACACATAATATCGATAATAATAAAATATCGAATTTGGAATATGTAAAAATGAGGGTTGAAATAATGGGTAACGATAGAACTTTTCTGAAAAATTCGTCCACATCGGTTAAGAAACACCGGAGATATCGAATTTAATCGTTTGAAGCTAAGTCCTTATACCAAAGTCAATTCTTAATTTAATTTAAATAGTTATTGCAACTGGGTGCAGGGTATCTTCTAGTCGGGCTCTCCCGACTAGAGCCTTCTTACTTGTTTTCCTTGTATTCCTTATGTGCGCTTATTTTATTGCTTATCTTATTGCGTCGACCTAGCACCAGCAAAGCAAATGAGCGAGTTAATAAAAAAATACATGTCTCTATATATATAAAAGAGTTTGTCCTGATGATAATGGAAGAGCCACAGCCTAAACGAAAAGAGCTAGAAGACTGAAATTTTCACACAATTTTCCATGCAGGTAGGAGGTGAGCACTTAGAAGGGAATTTTTATTTGGACAACTCCTTCAAGTACCTCCCAGACGAATTGGAGCACTTTTTACCCATTTTAAAAATCATATTACAATTACAACAAGTACCCATTCCACTACTGTCGCCTGATTGTCGCACAAGCTGAGGGTTTGATCGCGAGCGAGAATACAAAAACAAAACAAATGCGCAGTGACGCCTTCGCGTCGCACAAGCAAAGTCATAAATAGATATATTTTAAAAAAACTAAAAAACACGCTTTTATAATACATCGAACTAAAAAGTGAAAAATAAATATAGTTTAAAAAACTAAAAAACACGCTTTTAGAGCATATCAAACTAAAAAGTTAAAAATAGTTTTTCAAATAAGCTTAAAACAATAATAAATGATAAATACTAGCATTATTGTTAATAAAGCGTTGGGCGCTCGATGTACGAGAAATATGGAAAAAGCGCCCCACGCTTTTTTTACAATAATACTATTTATCATTTATTATTGTTTTAAGCTTATTTGAAAAATTATTTTTAACTTTTTAGTTTGATATGCTCTAAAAGCGTGTTTTTTAGTTTTTTAAACTATATTTATTTTTCACATTTTAGTTCGATGTATTATATAAGCGTGTTTTTTAGTTTTTTTAAACTATATTTATTTCTTAATTTTTTATTATTATTATTAATTATTGAAAAAAAAAAATTTGTAAGTTCTAGTGAACATGAAAATGGTGCAGATTTAAAAAAAAAAATATATATATATTTTTGTTCGGCCGTGGACGGGATTAGAACGCACGATCGGTGAGTCCGGGAGCGAAGACCCGCGCCTTAGACCGCTCGGCCAACGAAAGAGCTTGAGGTAGTGGGATATACTGACAGTAATAGGCCACTTGCTTTTAGTCCAAAGGAGAGTTAAAAAATTTTTTTTTCGGCCGTGGACGGGATTAGAACCCACGATCGGTGAGTCCGGGCGCGAAGACCCGCGCCTTAGACCGCTCGGCCAACGAACGAACTTGAGGTAGTGGGATATACTGACAGTAATAAGCCACTTGCTTTTAGTCCAAAGGAGAGTTACATACATACAAACATAGAAACATACATACAAGTGAAGCTAATATAAGCGTGTTAAAAAGGTTCTTACACTTGCAAAAAAGAAACGGATTTCCGCTTCTTAATGAAGAAGTGCATACACAATTAAGTGTACAATGCGCTTGAAAATAATTTTCATAATTTTATGTACATGTATCACTTCGCACATTGCACATTTTTTTTCAAATTTGTTTGCATTTGACAATTGATTTACGACTCAAGTAGCGTTTGTTGTTGTTGTCAGTGTTGTTGTTGGGCCCGCACTGCTACTTTTTGTTGGTGTCATTGACTTTAAAAAAAACAACAACAACATAACAAAACTTGGTGCGTCTAGAAAAATTTCCCACACCAGAATATGTTATGGGGGTGGATTCGCCTACTTGCTGCTTATATATCTTAGACAAAACGTAACACACTGACATTATTGATATATTATTGATATACAATTTCGAATAAGCAAAGGGCGTTCACATAAGCGCGCGTGTTGCTCTTATGATAATCAGATAATTAAAAATCTCGCTCCGATCATGCTCCTTTGTTGTTGCTCATTTACGTTCACTCTCTATTTTATTTTCAAACATAAATGTTAATATCCCTATCTCCTCCGCATTCACTATGCTAAGCTAACCATATCTAAGAGGCTGCTGTTTAAAGAATTGCTTTGCCCAATTTGCACCACCCATACCTAGCTATTAAGTGCAAGCGTTGTATGTATGAGCTGGGGATCTGCTGCTAAGAGAAATAACTGTAATGCTCTTTCCCACATTATGTTTTTACATAATATGGTAATGGAATTAGATATGCATTTTAGTTCATATTTGATGTGAACAAAGAAAGTAACTTTTCGTTTCAGTGAATTTTTTAATATTGTTCATATAAAGGATAATAATAACATCGAAAGTTACTTTTTGAATCAGTGAGTTTTTCAATATTCTGATTTTCGTATTATATATATATACATTCCTTTAAAATACGTATATATATAAGTTCATTTAAAATACGCATTTTATGATAAGTTATAAAAAGTATTTAATTGCTATTACTTAAATATGTAAATAACGATCAACGTATTTAAATTTCTTTTGTTGTTTTTTAAACACAAGAAAATTAAGTCGATTTTCGACTTAATAATTGAAGCAACATTATATATAGTTGTCTTCTATTTTGCATATTATATAATAGTTATATAGACGCTGCTTTAGTGCATTTAAAAATCAAATAAAACTTAGCAGTCTGAATATTCTATTAAATTAATATAAGTTGGTATATTCAATTTTATTGAATTCTATACTTACGTATAGACGCTGTAACGTTGTAACAATCGTTTTACAGTGAAGTCAATTGACTGACAGCCAAATTAAAATATGCCTTTTGAAACTTTAGATATTAGTGGGGTTTTGGTGCCGCATTCAGTTGTTAACATAATTGGTGATGGAGCCTGCCTTTTGAGATCTATTTCCTACCTTTTATTTGGTAGGCAAGGCTTCCATGTTGTTGAACATGTTGTAACCAACTGGCAAATTTTTGCTTGCTTCAGCATAAACTTAAATGGAGAGTGTTATAGCTCTTCTGAACAATATGAGTGCGCTATGTCATACTCATATGCTTATGGTACTGCATATGAGCTTCAAGCAGCAGCATAAATTTATGCTGTAAATTTTCAAGTTTTTCAGAATGGAAATTTATTACCAGCATTCGGAAATAATATGCATTCTGTAAAAAGATTGCGTTTTACCGGTCCATTATTGAATGGACATTTTGATGATTATATTCCTTTCGAGGAAGTATTAACTCAAGATTCTGATACGTCAAGTGTATGTATAACTGAAAATGTTAAAAATCCTGTTAAAAGACGTAGTCGATTCACCGGCAAAACAGAAAAAAGGTAAAAAAAAAAAACGTTCATTAAAAAATAAATAGTGATATCAATAGGGGTAAGCGCATAGAAGCATCAAAAAGATATCGTGTTAATAATCCTGATGTTATTAGAGTTGTAGTGAGAAGAGATCGAACTTATAATCCTGAAGCTCATAGAGTTGTAGTGAGAAGACATCAGGCTAACAATTCTGATGCACGTCAAGAAAGGCGTTTGCGTGCATGGAGTGTTAAAGCCATGTCTGGCTTAAACTATGATTTTGAAATAGCTTACAAGTCAGATAAAATTACTTAACTTGGTAGTATGAATTTGATATGCAAACATTGTAATGCTTTAAAATGGAAAAATGAGCCTTTGGGTGTCTGTTGCAAGGCAGGAAAAGTTAAGCTTTCCCAAAATGAAAGTTTTCCTGATCGACTTAAAAGCTGAATAATTGGTTGACATCCCAAGCAGCTACTTTCAGATTTCTTTTGGTAGTACAACAATTTTAATGAAAGTTGGTCAACCTTTAAAGTCCAAGGACAAGTGTATCACTTAATTGGTAGTGTCCGCCCTTTGCCAAATGAGGAAATGCAGTTTCTTCAAATTTATTTTGTTGGTGATGATGAAAAGGAAGCTCAACTACATTGCAAAAATATTTCAAATGTTGATTGTAGCGTAGTAAAGGATCTTTAATGTATGCTTCATCAGCATAATCGTTATGTTAAAGATCTAAAAATGGCTCTCAATAAAATACCAACAAGTACTTGAAACTATAAATTGTTTATACGTGCTGATCGAACACCTGCTGGTGCTCACAAAGGGCTTTACAATGCACCTCAATCAAACGAAGTAGCTTTAGTTATTGTTGGTCAGCAATTTGAAAAGCGCGATATTATTATTGAAAGCCATAATAATAAGTTACATCGTATAAGTGAGGTGCATCGATCATACGATGCCTTACAGTACCTATTGCTATTTCCTTATGGCGAAGATGGCTATTCAGTGGATATACCACAATGGAATCCGTTATTAAACAAGTAAGAAGGCTCTAGTCGGGAGAGCCCGTCTAGAAGATACCCTGAACCCATTTGCAATATATAAATTCAATTTATAATTGACTTAGGTATACTGACTTAACTTCAATCGATTAAGCTCGATATCTCCGGTGTTTCTTAACCAATTTGGACGAAATTTTCAGAAAAGTTCTATCGTTATCCATTACTTCAACCCTGATTTTTAGATTTTCCAAATTCGATATTTTATTGTTATCGATATTATGTGTATATCGGAAACCAGAATAGTTATCGATAATTTGAGCAAGCAAACTTGTTCTGCTTATGGTAAAGGAGAATTTAAATACAAAATCTGAAGTCTCTAGCTCTTGTAGTCTCTGAGATCCACGCGTTCATACAGACAGACAGACGGACAGACGGACGGACAGACGGACAGACAGACGGACATGGCTATATCGTCTCGGCTGTTGATGCTGATCAAGAATATATATACATTATGGGGTCGGAGATGCTTCTTTCTGCCTGTTACATACTTTTGCACAAAATCATTATACCCTTATTAACCCATTTTATGGGATAAGGGTATAAAAAGGAGGAACCAAAAAAAAAAGATATCTGCGTTAAGCTTTTACAGCTATAAAATAATGATTCGTCAATCTGAAATTAATCATTTAATTTATTGTTGTCTTTTTAGTCAGTTTTTGGTTGATATGTGAACACACGAGGAGTTCAGTTTGAGTACGATTTGAGTACTGAGTTTTATTCTAAAAATCCTAGGCCTTATATACCTAACAAAGTGTCTTAATCTATATGTGTTTATTATCTCCTGCAAGATAATAAACTTATTTATCGTAAGGGTGCTTTTTAGTGCCTGCTTTTGACCTGCGCGCAGGCAGGCTCTACGGATTCGTTTACATGCAGGTAACGATCCGTTTTATTATCTATTTATTTTACCAGCAGTAAATGGTAAATCGCCATGCATGGAAGGAGGTTGCGTTGTTATCCACACACATGTATAATGAATTGTTAATTTCTCGTTTATCATTTTTAAATAGAACTTTGTTTGAAGTAATCATAAGATTTTCTGTTAATATAATTTTTTTTGTAAGTAGCTAACAGTCGGCTATGTTACAAAAGTAATGTCAGCAAGTGACAATGGTAATTCTCAGACTAGTTTTGAAATTGTGAGCTGCTGCGTTTGTACATTAGAAGTGGAACATCCGGCCCAGCTTTTTGCGACAATTTGTAACCATTATTTTCACCACACTTGTTTTAACAATAGAACAGGTAACAAACGAATCTGTCCTATTTGTAGAACTTCACTTAGCGTATCAAGTCAGAATTTAGCAGTTGATTTAGCCGCATGCCAACCTGCTAAGCTTCCATTAAAGCCCAGTGAAATTATAACGCGATCTAAGTCTAGAGCCGCGCAGTTTTCAAATCAAGCTACGACTGAAGTCGCTACAATTAGAAAAATGCAGAGCATGAATGCGGGAGCAAGCTCTCAATTAGGAGTCAGGCAGGGAAACGCGTCGTCATTAGTACCTCAGAACAACCCTGTCGATGTCTTAGCTAGCAATAGCACGGGACTAAGTGCTAACCAGGGATCGGAAGCGTCTCAGCACCCCCGACTAGTGGTAGAGACAAATAACGATCCGAGTCTGATTGCTAACAACTTGCAACAAACTATAGTTAGCGCAATGGCTGCAGCAATGGCTCAACACACGCGACTTTTGTCCCAAGCAATTGAAGTAGGTTTTCAAAGACATTCAGTGCAGAATCCTGTGGTGACCCCTGCTTTTGTTCAACCCTCTGCCAGACCATCTGTTCATGGTAGAGAACGACAAACTTTTGAGCAACTTTTTCGACTACCAGGCCCAGTAGATACTGAAAATTTTCACAGGAATGGTGAACAACAACCCGTTAGTTCCTCGCCAATAGGTTCGCAGCAGTGCGGAAGTGTTCGTTCTGATAGAATAAGCCAAATTATTTCGAATTGGAAGTTGAGATTTTCTGGACCATCCTCGTTATCGGTAGACGATTTTATGTATCGAGTAGAAGCGCTTACAGTCCAGACGTTAGATGACAACTTTGAGCTGCTAGCCCGCTATGCTAGTAACTTGTTCGAAAGCCGCGGATGCGAATGGTATTGGAGGTACCATAAAAGTGTTTCGTCGGTTAGTTGGCCTGATTTATGTCGAGCGTTGACGGCTCATTTTAAGGATGGTCGAACAGATTTGGATATTCGCACAGCCATTTCGTTGAGAAAACAGAAATTTAATGAACCTTTCGATACTTTTCATGAAGGTATTGTGATTTTAGCTGATAGACTTACACAGCCGATGTCTGAGCAGTCACTACTTGAGGTGCTGCAAGCTAATTTATTACCGGAAGTACAGCGTGAGATATTGTATGTTCCGATTTATAATCTCGAGCAGTTACGACATGTCGTCCACAGGCGAGAACAATTCATAAAAACTGTTACCAAATCGGTCATACCTTCGCAGCGCCAAGTTGCAGGACGACAAGTGCATGAAATTGCAATACAAGCAGATTGCGTGCAAGAATTGGAAGTTAATGAGTTAGATAATCCAGAGATCGATGCAATAACTCTTTCTTGTTGGAATTGTGGAAGACAGGGCCATCGTTACCAAGAATGTGTGGCAAATCGTAAAGTTTTCTGTTACGGATGTGGAAAACGGGACACCTACAAGCCGTCCTGTGCCAATTGCAATGTTGCAAAAAACGAAGTGTCGCGTGCACCCTGGACCAGTGCACGCAAACTAGTTTCGAAGGCGACGAACACCGAGTAACTGAAGAAATATTCAGTTCACTCATACACTTACCGGATTTGACTTTAGTCGCTAGTAGTCCTTTAGATAATAATTCTAAAAACTTGCCTAGTGAGCTACCAGATATTATAGAAAGGAAAACTCATAATAAGAAACGAAGAATATCAAATCGGAAATTATGCAAAGTTACCCTTTATTCAATATTGACCTCAGTTGTAAATGATGTCAGCGATCTCCGACCTTATGCTTCAGTGTCAATGTTTGGCAAAACCGTTAGCGGACTAATGGACACTGGCGCTTCCATTAGCTGTATAAGAGGTAGCTTTGCACAAGAATTAGTGAACAGTGGTACCAAATTTAAGGAACTGAATTCCAATGTTTGTACGGCAGACGGTCAGAAACAACGGATTATTGGTAGAATTTCGACGCTTATTACTTTTCGTGGAAAAACTAAGCCATTGTGCTCTTATCTAGTACCGTCTTTGTCACAAGATTTATTTCTCGGAATAGATTTTTGGCGTAGTTTTGATTTATTGCCTTTATATTT
Source organism: Scaptomyza flava (assembly GCA_030179655.1). Taxonomy (NCBI): domain Eukaryota; kingdom Metazoa; phylum Arthropoda; class Insecta; order Diptera; family Drosophilidae; genus Scaptomyza; species Scaptomyza flava. The sequence continues at coordinate 33,649,594 of JARNME010000404.1, read as the reverse complement.
GACAAATAAAGAGCAATCTCAGTCTGCCATGAGCTTAAAATATGATGAATCCACGCAGATACCCCTTTCGGACGTACAGAAAAAGGATTTAATAGAAAAGGTGTTGTTGTTTCCATCATTTGCGAAAAAAGGATTGGGAAAGACTAGCTGGTTAATGCATGATATTGAAGTTAGTGAGACACAGCCAATTAAACAGCGTCATTATGCGGTTTCCCCCGCTATTGAAAAACTGATGTACGAAGAGCTAGATAGAATGCTTGCTCTTGGCGTTATTGAAGAGTCTAATAGTCCTTGGTCATCACCGGTCGTGTTAGTACAGAAGCCAGGCAAAGTTCGATTGTGTTTAGATAGCCGCAAGGTTAATACAGTTACCAAAAAAAGCGCCTATCCAATGCCGTTAATTGATGGTATTTTAAGTAGACTTCCAAAGGCTGAATACATAACAAGCATTGATTTAAAAGACGCATATTGGCAAATTCCGTTCACTACCAGGGCTAGAGAAAAAACAGCTTTTACAGTCCCGGGAAGGCCGTTGTATCAGTTTACTGTGATGCCGTTCGGATTATCGAACGCCCCACAAACTATGTCCAAACTGATGGACAAAGTTATACCTGCAAATTTGCGTACCGAAATCTTTATTTATCTGGACGATCTACTCGTGGTATCCGACACTTTTGAAAGGCACATGGCCGTCCTTAAGGTGTTAGCAAAGCAGCTATCGCTTGCAGGACTTACTATTAACGTCGAAAAATCTAAGTTTTGCCTTAAAGAAGTAAAGTATCTGGGGCATAGTATTGGAAATGGAATTATCAAGACTGACCCCGAAAAGGTAGCAGCAATACGAGATTTTCCAGTCCCAAAGTCAGTAAAGCAAGTACGAAGGTTGTTAGGTACTACAGGGTGGTACCACAAATTTATTCAAAACTATGCCTCAGTTGCCTCTCCAATTACTGACACATTAAAGCAGCATCGCAAGTTTGTTTGGCCAGACGAAGCGCAGAATGCGTTTGTAGATCTCAAACATAAACTGTGTACTGCGCCTGTATTACACAGCCCCGATTTTGCATTGCCTTTCGCTATTCATTGTGATGCAAGTCATACTGGTGTGGGTGGCGTATTGATGCAGCATGATTGCGATGGAAATGATGTTCCCATTGCTTTCATGTCACGGAAGTTAAACCAGGCTCAGAGAAATTATTCTGTCACGGAGAAAGAATGCTTAGCCGCCATAATGTGTGTTATACACACGGACCATGCTTCCTTGAAGTGGCTCATGTCACAGTCGGATCTAAGCTCTCGCTTGGCCAGATGGGCTCTTAAGTTGCAAGGGTTTGAATTTAAAATTTATCCCAGCAAGGGAAGCCAAAATGTGGTTCCTGATGCGCTGTCTCGAATTCATTGTGAAGACCTATCGTCGATCGGAATTGACAGCATTATCGACCTTAAGGATAAACATTTTTATTCTGAGGAATACCAAGAGCTAAGGAGAAAGATTGAAAGCCAACAGACCCTTATGCCGGACATTAAAATTGTGGATAATATTATTTATCGCCGTGCCGAGCATGCCCCTGGCGAACAAGTCGCAGATGGTATGTGTTGGAAGCTTTGAATTCCCAAAGAACTTGTTCCAGAAGTTTTGAAGGAAAATCATGATAGTCCAGTGGCTGCTCATAGTGGTATCACGAAGACTCTTGAAAGAATTCGGCGTCATTACTTTTGGCCAAATCTAATAAATTATGTTAAATCGTATATTACCAGCTGCGATATTTGTAAGTGCACGAAGTACCCAAATCGTTCGTTACGTCCACCATTACGGCCGTCCAATAATACTCAAAGATGCTTTCAAAAGACATTTGTGGATTTCCTTGGTCCTTATCCTCGCAGCCGATCAGGTAATATAGGCATTTTTGTGGCGGTAGATCATTTGTCAAAATACCCATTTATAAAAGCAGAAAAGAAATTTACGGCTGAAGCCATAATTCGTTTTATAGAGGATGATATATTTCTTACCTTCGGAGTTCCGGAATTAGTAGTGTCAGACAATGGTGCCCAATTTAAATGTCATAAGTTCAATGTACTTTTGCAGAAATATGACGTGCAACACTGCTACACCCCGGTATATGCACCGCAAGCAAATGCTTCTGAGCGTGTTAACCGTTCAGTTATTGCAGGCATTAAAGCATATATAAACCCAAGTCAAACTAACTGGGATGAGAATCTTAGTCGAATCTGTTGTGCTTTACGATCTAGTGTTCATACAGCTATATGTAGCAGTCCATACCGTGTTGCGTTCGGTCAACAAATGATTACTAACGGATCCACTTATCAACACTTGCGAAACTTGCAAATGTTAGAAGATCGGTCCGTCACTTTTAATCGAGAAGACTCATTTGACATTATACGAGAAGCTGCTATAAAAGGTATACAACAGCAGCATGGTAGAAATAAAAAACTTTATGATCTGCGTAGTCGTGAGGCTTCCTATAATGTGGGACAAGAAGTATATCGAAGAAACTTCCAATTGAGTAACTTTGCTAAAGGTTTTAGTGCAAAATTAGCACCAGCTTTTGTTAAAGCTAGAATTAGAACCAAAGTCGGTCAGAGCTACTACGAGTTAGAAGATTTACAAGGTCACTCTATTGGTAAATATCACGCAAAGGATATTAAGCAATGATCACCTTATTTGTTTTTTTTTAAATTGCTCTCCAAGCGTTTATCACCCTTTGATGTTTTCAACACCAAAGTGTGATCTTGGCTGGAGGTTTAGTTTAGTGTTTCGCTTGTCGAGATTCTAATAGAATTTATTTTTCTCCTAAAAATGGGCCATACTTTGTTGCGTTTTGCGCCTAGCGCCATCTGTGTGTGAAAAGCTTGAGCTTCCCAAAAACTGGATAGAAAGGGAAACCCAAAATTGTTGAAAAATGCGTGTAAAGCGAATTTTCGGCAAACTGGCCTTCATTAGATCTTTTGACCCCAGGCCTTGAACGAACAAGTTGTGCGCGTTGCAACCGTCCAGAATTAAATATGTGCATAGCGTGATTTCTTGCAGTACAGTGAATTTTAAATTAAACCATAAAGGAGAATCGCCTATACTATTGTAAGTTAATATTGTTTAAATGATTTTGTACCCCAAATCCGTGGTCAACCAGCAATTGTGTTTATACTCGATACCGAAGGTAAAGAGTATATTGGGTTTGTGCAATGTCCGTCATGGTGTCCGTCCGTCCGTCCGTCCGTCCGTCCGTCCGTCTGTATGTTCGCAACTTTTTTCCACACCCTTCAAGCTAGAGACTTGAAACTTTCCAATTCTCTTTATCTATGGGATAGTAAATTAAAGTGTCAAGATGGGGGTTCTACGATTACTGGGGGGCTGACAAATCGATAAATTCGATAACTCAAAACCGATAAATCCACATATTTCGCACATCCTTACAGCTAGAACTACCAAATTTGGTAAGCAGATAGCTACTAGCAACCTCCAAAAAACTGCATCAAAAATTTTGGAGCCACGCCCACCCATTTCGCCCCCAGCCCCCCTGAATTTTTAAGTCAAAAAAGCTTATATCTCCCTAAGTTTTTGAACTAGAGCCACCCAATTTGGTGCCAAGATAGGTGATGATGACCCCCCAAAAACTGCATCAAAAGTTTGGATGCCACGCCCACCAATAATGCCCTAGCCGCCCCAAGCTGCCCAAAAGCTTCGACAAAAACGGGAATTTGTGTATCTTCCAGAGTTTTGGAGCTTAAGCCACCAAATTTGGTAAAAGGATAGCTGGCAACGACCCCCAAAAATCTGCATCACAGTTTTCGAGCCCCGCCCACCCATTCCGCCCTGCAAAATTTTTGTGTGCTTTTCGTTCGGTACACAATTCTAAACAAAGAAAACTTATTAGTATAATGAATTATTATGTTATTATTGATATTTCACGGAACCGTCACAACCTCCCTTTCCACGAGCATTTTTAACTTATTTAGTTTATGTGTTTTTAGGCACCGTTGATAGTTATATAAACGTATTTATGATCGTTATGCAATGCACCGCACATATGTACTTATCCAACAGATTTATTTAGCACTTAAACAAAAGGGAAATTGCTCGGATTCATTACTTGTATATAGGTAATTAGTTATAGTTGATCCCATCGTTGTAGTTGAAGCTGATATTTAATTAAAGTTGATCAAACTGGGTCGAATAGGAAGAAGAAGATCCACGAGCCTGACCATGTTCCTCAGGTTAGGTTTACTATACGAATACTAATGACATGCCTTCGATGCCTCTTTACATAGCCAAGTCAGTCTGACCCACATATGTCGGTATGGGTGAGGTTATGCTGGAACGCGCGCCAAACGGTGGTGGGTTTAAGAGAAGCTCTCTTAAGCAGAACAGCTTGCGCGATTAGCTTAAAACATCTTTGCAATGAACATGGGCGTGGCAAAGGCTGTATAAATATGCAGCTGACAATTTATTGCTCGTACTAGGTCATACAGGGTATTAATTTTAAGAAATTAATAATCCAGCAATAATCCGGCTCATGATTATAATGAAAATTTCGCCATTTTATGTATCGAGTAGAAGCGCTTACAGTCCAGACGTTAGATGACAACTTTGAGCTGCTAGCCCGCTATGCTAGTAACTTGTTCGAAAGCCGCGGATGCGAATGGTATTGGAGGTACCATAAAAGTGTTTCGTCGGTTAGTTGGCCTGATTTATGTCGAGCGTTGACGGCTCATTTTAAGGATGGTCGAACAGATTTGGATATTCGCACAGCCATTTCGTTGAGAAAACAGAAATTTAATGAACCTTTCGATACTTTTCATGAAGGTATTGTGATTTTAGCTGATAGACTTACACAGCCGATGTCTGAGCAGTCACTACTTGAGGTGCTGCAAGCTAATTTATTACCGGAAGTACAGCGTGAGATATTGTATGTTCCGATTTATAATCTCGAGCAGTTACGACATGTCGTCCACAGGCGAGAACAATTCATAAAAACTGTTACCAAATCGGTCATACCTTCGCAGCGCCAAGTTGCAGGACGACAAGTGCATGAAATTGCAATACAAGCAGATTGCGTGCAAGAATTGGAAGTTAATGAGTTAGATAATCCAGAGATCGATGCAATAACTCTTTCTTGATGGAATTGTGGAAGACAGGGCCATCGTTACCAAGAATGTGTGGCAAATCGTAAAGTTTTCTGTTACGGATGTGGAAAACGGGACACCTACAAGCCGTCCTGTGCCAATTGCAATGTTGCAAAAAACGAAGTGTCGCGTGCACCCTGGACCAGTGCACGCAAACTAGTTTCGAAGGCGACGAACACCGAGTAACTGAATAAATATTCAGTTCACTCATACACTTACCGGATTTGACTTTAGTCGCTAGTAGTCCTTTAGATAATAATTCTAAAAACTTGCCTAGTGAGCTACCAGATATTATAGAAAGGAAAACTCATAATAAGAAACGAAGAATATCAAATCGGAAATTATGCAAAGTTACCCTTTATTCAATATTGACCTCAGTTGTAAATGATGTCAGCGATCTCCGACCTTATGCTTCAGTGTCAATGTTTGGCAAAACCGTTAGCGGACTAATGGACACTGGCGCTTCCATTAGCTGTATAAGAGGTAGCTTTGCACAAGAATTAGTGAACAGTGGTACCAAATTTAAGGAACTGAATTCCAATGTTTGTACGGCAGACGGTCAGAAACAACGGATTATTGGTAGAATTTCGACGCTTATTACTTTTCGTGGAAAAACTAAGCCATTGTGCTCTTATCTAGTACCGTCTTTGTCACAAAATTTATTTCTCGGAATAGATTTTTGGCGTAGTTTTGATTTATTGCCTTTATATTTGACAAATAAAGAGCAATCTCAGTCTGCCATGAGCTTAAAATATGATGAATCCACGCAGATACCCCTTTCGGACGTACAGAAAAAGGATTTAATAGAAAAGGTGTTGTTGTTTCCATCATTTGCGAAAAAAGGATTGGGAAAGACTAGCTGGTTAATGCATGATATTGAAGTTAGTGAGACACAGCCAATTAAACAGCGTCATTATGCGGTTTCCCCCGCTATTGAAAAACTGATGTACGAAGAGCTAGATAGAATGCTTGCTCTTGGCGTTATTGAAGAGTCTAATAGTCCTTGGTCATCACCGGTCGTGTTAGTACAGAAGCCAGGCAAAGTTCGATTGTGTTTAGATAGCCGCAAGGTTAATACAGTTACCAAAAAAAGCGCCTATCCAATGCCGTTAATTGATGGTATTTTAAGTAGACTTCCAAAGGCTGAATACATAACAAGCATTGATTTAAAAGACGCATATTGGCAAATTCCGTTCACTACCAGGGCTAGAGAAAAAACAGCTTTTACAGTCCCGGGAAGGCCGTTGTATCAGTTTACTGTGATGCCGTTCGGATTATCGAACGCCCCACAAACTATGTCCAAACTGATGGACAAAGTTATACCTGCAAATTTGCGTACCGAAATCTTTATTTATCTGGACGATCTACTCGTGGTATCCGACACTTTTGAAAGGCACATGGCCGTCCTTAAGGTGTTAGCAAAGCAGCTATCGCTTGCAGGACTTACTATTAACGTCGAAAAATCTAAGTTTTGCCTTAAAGAAGTAAAGTATCTGGGGCATAGTATTGGAAATGGAATTATCAAGACTGACCCCGAAAAGGTAGCAGCAATACGAGATTTTCCAGTCCCAAAGTCAGTAAAGCAAGTACGAAGGTTGTTAGGTACTACAGGGTGGTACCACAAATTTATTCAAAACTATGCCTCAGTTGCCTCTCCAATTACTGACACATTAAAGCAGCATCGCAAGTTTGTTTGGCCAGACGAAGCGCAGAATGCGTTTGTAGATCTCAAACATAAACTGTGTACTGCGCCTGTATTACACAGCCCCGATTTTGCATTGCCTTTCGCTATTCATTGTGATGCAAGTCATACTGGTGTGGGTGGCGTATTGATGCAGCATGATTGCGATGGAAATGATGTTCCCATTGCTTTCATGTCACGGAAGTTAAACCAGGCTCAGAGAAATTATTCTGTCACGGAGAAAGAATGCTTAGCCGCCATAATGTGTGTTATACACACGGACCATGCTTCCTTGAAGTGGCTCATGTCACAGTCGGATCTAAGCTCTCGCTTGGCCAGATGGGCTCTTAAGTTGCAAGGGTTTGAATTTAAAATTTATCCCAGCAAGGGAAGCCAAAATGTGGTTCCTGATGCGCTGTCTCGAATTCATTGTGAAGACCTATCGTCGATCGGAATTGACAGCATTATCGACCTTAAGGATAAACATTTTTATTCTGAGGAATACCAAGAGCTAAGGAGAAAGATTGAAAGCCAACAGACCCTTATGCCGGACATTAAAATTGTGGATAATATTATTTATCGCCGTGCCGAGCATGCCCCTGGCGAACAAGTCGCAGATGGTATGTGTTGGAAGCTTTGAATTCCCAAAGAACTTGTTCCAGAAGTTTTGAAGGAAAATCATGATAGTCCAGTGGCTGCTCATAGTGGTATCACGAAGACTCTTGAAAGAATTCAGCGTCATTACTTTTGGCCAAATCTAATAAATTATGTTAAATCGTATATTACCAGCTGCGATATTTGTAAGTGCACGAAGTACCCAAATCGTTCGTTACGTCCACCATTACGGCCGTCCAATAATACTCAAAGATGCTTTCAAAAGACATTTGTGGATTTCCTTGGTCCTTATCCTCGCAGCCGATCAGGTAATATAGGCATTTTTGTGGCGGTAGATCATTTGTCAAAATACCCATTTATAAAAGCAGAAAAGAAATTTACGGCTGAAGCCATAATTCGTTTTATAGAGGATGATATATTTCTTACCTTCGGAGTTCCGGAATTAGTAGTGTCAGACAATGGTGCCCAATTTAAATGTCATAAGTTCAATGTACTTTTGCAGAAATATGACGTGCAACACTGCTACACCCCGGTATATGCACCGCAAGCAAATGCTTCTGAGCGTGTTAACCGTTCAGTTATTGCAGGCATTAAAGCATATATAAACCCAAGTCAAACTAACTGGGATGAGAATCTTAGTCGAATCTGTTGTGCTTTACGATCTAGTGTTCATACAGCTATATGTAGCAGTCCATACCGTGTTGCGTTCGGTCAACAAATGATTACTAACGGATCCACTTATCAACACTTGCGAAACTTGCAAATGTTAGAAGATCGGTCCGTCACTTTTAATCGAGAAGACTCATTTGACATTATACGAGAAGCTGCTATAAAAGGTATACAACAGCAGCATGGTAGAAATAAAAAACTTTATGATCTGCGTAGTCGTGAGGTTTCCTATAATGTGGGACAAGAAGTATATCGAAGAAACTTCCAATTGAGTAACTTTGCTAAAGGTTTTAGTGCAAAATTAGCACCAGCTTTTGTTAAAGCTAGAATTAGAACCAAAGTCGGTCAGAGCTACTACGAGTTAGAAGATTTACAAGGTCACTCTATTGGTAAATATCACGCAAAGGATATTAAGCAATGATCACCTTATTTGTTTTTTTTAAATTGCTCTCCAAGCGTTTATCACCCTTTGATGTTTTCAACACCAAAGTGTGATCTTGGCTGGAGGTTTAGTTTAGTGTTTCGCTTGTCGAGATTCTAATAGAATTTATTTTTCTCCTAAAAATGGGCCATACTTGTGCGTTTGCGCCTAGCGCCTCTGTGTGAAAAGCTGGTTCCCAAACTGGATAGAAGGAAACCCAAATGTGAAAATGCGTGTAAGCGAATTTTCGGCAAACTGGCCTTCATTAGATCTTTTGACCCCAGGCCTTGAACGAACAAGTTGTGCGCGTTGCAACCGTCCAGAATTAAATATGTGCATAGCGTGATTTCTTGCAGTACAGTGAATTTTAAATTAAACCATAAAGGAGAATCGCCTATACTATTGTAAGTTAATATTGTTTAAATGATTTTGTACCCCAAATCCGTGGTCAACCAGCAATTGTGTTTATACTCGATACCGAAGGTAAAGAGTATATTGGGTTTGTGCAATGTCCGTCATGGTGTCCGTCCGTCCGTCCGTCCGTCCGTCCGTCCGTCTGTATGTTCGCAACTTTTTTCCACACCCTTCAAGCTAGAGACTTGAAACTTTCCAATTCTCTTTATCTATGGGATAGTAAATTAAAGTGTCAAGATGGGGGTTCTACGATTACTGGGGGGCTGACAAATCGATAAATTCGATAACTCAAAACCGATAAATCCACATATTTCGCACATCCTTACAGCTAGAACTACCAAATTTGGTAAGCAGATAGCTACTAGCAACCTACAAAAAACTGCATCAAAAATTTTGGAGCCACGCCCACCCATTTCGCCCCCAGCCCCCCTGAATTTTTAAGTCAAAAAAGCTTATATCTCCCTAAGTTTTTGAACTAGAGCCACCCAATTTGGTGCCAAGATAGGTGATGATGACCCCCCAAAAACTGCATCAAAAGTTTGGATGCCACGCCCACCAATAATGCCCTAGCCGCCCCAAGCTGCCCAAAAGCTTCGACAAAAACGGGAATTTGTGTATCTTCCAGAGTTTTGGAGCTTAAGCCACCAAATTTGGTAAAAGGATAGCTGGCAACGACCCCCAAAAATCTGCATCACAGTTTTCGAGCCCCGCCCACCCATTCCGCCCTGCAAAATTTTGTGTGCTTTTCGTTCGGTACACAATTCTAAACAAAGAAAACTTATTAGTATAATGAATTATTATGTTATTATTGATATTTCACGGAACCGTCACAACCTCCCTTTCCACGAGCATTTTTAACTTATTTAGTTTATGTGTTTTTAGGCACCGTTGATAGTTATATAAACGTATTTATGATCGTTATGCAATGCACCGCACATATGTACTTATCCAACAGATTTATTTAGCACTTAAACAAAAGGGAAATTGCTCGGATTCATTACTTGTATATAGGTAATTAGTTATAGTTGATCCCATCGTTGTAGTTGAAGCTGATATTTAATTAAAGTTGATCAAACTGGGTCGAATAGGAAGAAGAAGATCCACGAGCCTGACCATGTTCCTCAGGTTAGGTTTACTATACGAATACTAATGACATGCCTTCGATGTTTCTTTACATAGCCAAGTCAGTCTGACCCACATATGTCGGTATGGGTGAGGTTATGCTGGAACGCGCGCCAAACGGTGGTGGGTTTAAGAGAAGCTCTCTTAAGCAGAACAGCTTGCGCGATTAGCTTAAAACATCTTTGCAATGAACATGGGCGTGGCAAAGGCTGTATAAATATGCAGCTGACAATTTATTGCTCGTACTAGGTCATACAGGGTATTAATTTTAAGAAATTAATAATCCAGCAATAATCCGGCTCATGATTATAATGAAAATTTCGCCACTATGCACAGCGAAAAAAAATGAAATAATTTCCAACCTACATATTCCAAACTAGCTATTCCAAACTAGCGGCCCATTCTAAAAAAAAAAACATTTATTTAACTTTTGATTCCTTTGGAATGGTTTAAATATATTTCTTCATTATTTACCCGAAATTTTTCGAAATAGGCACTTGAAGAAAGAAAAAAAAAAAAAAACGTGCTGCGCAGTAGCTCGCTGCAGCCTGAACTGTACGCCAGAACTAATAAAAAACAAGTAAGAAGGCTCTAGTCGGGAGAGCCCGACTAGAAGATACCCTGAACCCAGTTGCAATAAATATATTTTATTTATATAAGACTTTGGTATACTGGCTTAGCTTCCATCGATTAAGTTCAATATCTCCGGTGTTTCTCAACCGATTTGGACGAAATTTTCAGAAAAGTTCTATCATTATCCATTTTTTATTTTCCTCATTTTTATATTTTCCAAATTCGATATTTTATTGTTATCGATATTATGTGTATATCGGAAACCAGAATAGTTATTGATAATTTGAAGCAAACTTGTTCTGCTCATGGTATAGGAGAACTTAAATACAAAATCAGAAGTCTCTAGCTCTTGTAGTCTCTGAGATCCACGCGTTCATACAGACGGACAGACGGTCAGACGGACAGACGGACAGACAGACGGACAGACGGACATGGCTATATCGTCTCGGCTGTTGATGCTGATCAAGAATATATATACTTTATAGGGTCGGAGATGCTTCCTTCTGCCTGTTACATACTTTTGCACAAAACCATTATACCCTTATTTACCCATTTTATGGGTTAAGGGTATAAATATGGTATGAAGTGCAAAATATGTCACTTGATGGCAACAGTTATTTCATAACTTCATAAGAGGAAACACTTGTTGTTTATTGCTGCGAACAGTAAGAAATTTTCAGATTGAATAGTATTTTTCAATATAATTCACGAAATTTTGATAAATAAGCGCAATAATGGATTTAACAAATTCAAAGATTTTTGAACTTTTTCGTGCTTCTGAATATATTAACGATTTTCAAGTGGCATTGCTTAAAGAGATTGGCGTACTCGAAAACGCTAGTTGTGCGCTTCAGACACAAATTAAATTCATTAAATGGAACTTGGTCCATAGAACCATGTCGGCTTTCATAAAAAAGCATGAAAATTGGTTGGAGGAATGTACAACATTCGGATATTCAGAACAGGAAGAAGTTTACCCATCGACTAGCCGAGAAAGAGGAAGGCCGCAAAAAAGTATGGAGGAGTGTTCATGTGTTACAAGGAAACGTAAGCTTGAGGATGCTACGGATAGCTTAACAGCTGAACATCTGTCGGAAGCACGTTCATCCAAGTATATGAAGGAACAAGAGAGGACAAGAGCGACAATTACGAAAGCTGGGCAGGTCGCCAGTCCTTTACGGCTGTATAGGATTAAGGAAAGTATTCCCACGCCTCCAAAATCAGTCGGAATTAAGTACACTCACGAAGAAGCGTTTTCCCTATTTATGGACTTGGGACTGACTAAGGAGAAATATGATATTTTACGCAGCTCCTTAAAAAAACATAACGTCAAAGTTCTTCCCGGATATAAAAAAATTTTATTTGCCAAAAAGGAAACAGTGCCACCTAATACAATAATAACAGAGACATCTGTAGAAGTAAAACTCCAGGATTTAATGGATCACACTGCTAGGCGTATAGTTGAAACTTTGGCTGATGGAGAGGTCGAGCTACTTCCTGAAAATCTGACTCTACTCAATAAGTGGGGATGTGATGGACCGTCTGGACAAAGCATATACAAACAAATTATACAGACAGATGACGAAACTATTTCCCTTACGCCTTAGGAGTGAAACTTCTGAACATTGGAAAAATCGCCGACCATCATCGATTCATTATTGTCGCCCTATTTTCTTCAAATATGCGAAGGAGTCGTCTGAATTGATTAAATCAACTGTAACCGACATACAAAATCAAGTTAGCCAACTGAAGCCTACTGTTTTTCAAACCAAGAGTGGAAAAACATTCACGGTGAAGTTTGATTTCTTCCTGACAATGATTGATGGAAAAGTCTTAAATGAAATTACAAACACCTCCTCAACATTGAGGTGTCCCATTTGTAAAAAAACTCAAAAAGACTTTCACAGTTTAGACGACTCAACGGGTGAGGAGCTACTGCTACGAATATGGAATTTCTCCGTTGCATTGCAGAATAAAGTGTATGGAATTTATTCTGAAGCTCGCGTACACACTTCCTCGGCCAGGAGAAACAAAAACGGATAATACGCCTCGTGAGGAAATACAGAGAAGAAAGGAAGTTATACAAGCTGAGTTCTCTCGGAAGCTAGGAATAAAAGTTGACTGTCCAAAGCACGGATGCGGGAATACGAATAATGGAAATACTTCGAGGAGATTTTTTGAAAATGATCAAATAACAACTTTGATAACAGGTGTTCATAATGAGATCATTAAAAGGTTTGCTGTTATCCTAAATGTTATAAACTGCAAAGAAATGATAGATGGTGCAAAATTTGGCGAAAACGCATCAAAAACAGCTCAACTTTTGACTGGATTGTATCCTCAGAAAAAACTAACCCCACGGTACATAGGATTTTGGCTCATGTAAAGGACTTAATAGAATATGAGTGCTTACCTATTGGAGAGCTGTCCGAAGAAGCACAGGAATGTAAAAACAAGGACTACAAGAGGTTCAGATACACTAATACGTGCAAAATTTCTCGGGTGCGACAAAATGGAGACCTTTTCAACATGCTGGCAGCCTCATCGGATCCACTTCTTGCATCGCTGAGACATGTGCGATCACGAAAGGATTTGGAAGATAGCAACTATAGTTCCGAAATGTTGAGTTTATTAGATGTTAACCTTACTAGCATTAATGTTGATGATTATTTGGTTGAAAATCAGCCATCGATAGCAAATATTAAAAATTAACCTCAAAAAATCACCCAAAAATAAGAATTTAAATTTTATGTATTTAAGTTAGAAATTCGAATAAAAAGAACAAAAAAGGCGAAATAGTCATTGAAGTTATAAAAAATTTTCAGTTATGATTAAAAACAAACGTTTTTAATTGGAATTTTACAGGTAAAATGTGCTGGAAATATTTCTTGACTTTGACTTTTGAATATTTAGGCACCACGGATACCTAGCACTCTTGGCGAACATTCATTTTAAAGCTTGAAAAGTCATCTATTAATTGCTTTTTAAATTTTTGAAATCGCTTCATTGTTTTAGAAGATATGATTTTTGATAAGCTAAATGAGCAAAGGCCCCACTGTGCAGCGTTCAGTGCGTGGCCGTTGTCTTATTTCTCTTTTGCACTTGTTAAATTTGGCTATTCCGAGCGTTTTCTTGTGTTGCTTTTGCTTTAGAATTTAGGCAAATGACTTGGGAAAATGGACGTGTAAAATACACTTTCGCAATTTGTAGGCATCGCAGCATAGCTGTATGGTGGTTGCGATGGCAAAATGATTGGGAAAGAGTCATAGAGCTGAAAACATGAAATAGTATGTATGACCAGCAATGCAAAACTGATAATTGCCTGCGTATTTTACTAGACGCTTGTTAATTTTGCTGTTCGCCTGATCAGCAAATGTTCGATGAGCACCAAAACTGCCTTGGAAGTATTGTTCTTCGGGTTTTTCTTGGGTTTTTTGTAGGCAAATTTAATATAAAATTTGGCTGTTTAGCGTTTGACGAAATTCATTTTAGTTGAGCAAGGTCAATGAATTGCCTGGCAAATGGTACGCATACATTAAAATATGGACATGCATAGAGACAGGGACACACACATGCTTATGATAGCTAGTCTTTCGGCTAGCAAAAATCAAAAATCAATGCCTGGCTACCACCAAAACTGCATACATATGTAAATATTATATATGTATGTTTTTATTAATTCGCTCATTTGCTTTGCTGGTGCTAGGTCGACGCAATAAGATAAGCAATAAAATAAGCGCACATAAGGAATACAAGGAAATCAAGTAAGAAGGCTCTAGTCGGGAGAGCCCGACTAGAAGATACCCTGTACCCAGTTGCAATAACTATTTAAATTAAATTAAGAATTGACTTTGGTATAAGGACTTAGCTTCAAACGATTAAATTCGATATCTCCGGTGTTTCTTAACCGATGTGGATTCAGAAAAGTTCTATCGTTACCCATTATTTCAACCCTCAGTTTTACATATTCCAAATTCGATAACTTATTATTATCGATATTATGTGTATATCGGAATCCAGAATAGTTATCGATAATTTGAAGCAAACTTGTTCTGCTCATGGTATAGGAGAACTTAAATACAAAATCAGAAATACAGACGGACAGACGGACGGACAGACGGACGACGACGGACAGACGACGGACATGGCTATATCGTCTCGGCTGTTGATGCTGATCAAGAATATATACTTTATGGGGTCGGAGATGCTTCCTCCTGCCTGTTACATACTTTTGCACAAAACCATTATACCCTTATTTACCCATTTTATGGGTTAAGGGTATAAAAATGGGGGTACAGCAATTGAACAAGCCACTGCGCGCTTGAAAATCGCAGGCTAGCGGCGCATACACACAGTATGGCTGGCTGGTTGTGCTATCAACAAAAATGTTGTAGCAAAGTTTGGAAGCGAAATGGCTGGCGAATGACACACGAAGCACGAGAGGAACCCGAAGTGCGCTCTCAGAGCGAGTGGTAGCTTCGCTTAGTTACGTTACGACTTCCAATTGAATGTTGGAATTTGTAATGGTCGCTGCAGAGGTTTTCCTTGTCGTCATGTTTACCTTTATTTATCGTAACTCTATTTGGCGATAAATACATCTGTTGTTGTTTGGTTTGTAAAAACGCAGAAGCTAACATGTTGCAAAGCTGTTTTTTTGCGCAACATTCGAGCTGCGCTCGCAACATTGTTGCTGGCCTTGCTCTCAATGTCACGATAAGCGCAGCATCATTATGCTGCTGCCTAAAATATAAGCTCAGAATCTGCATTAAGCTTATTATGATATGTCGCGAGCGCAACATTTTTGGCCGCACTCAAAAACTCTGTAACGCACCCACCTCAGCGTTCAAGTTTTTTTTTTCGTGAAGCATTTGCCCTATAAAAGTGCCATGATGCTTCATCTTAGCCTCTTTTGCTGTTCGGTTAATTACTCAAGTTCAATCTCCACGTCCGTTAGCGCCGCCTGCTACACGTGTCGAGAATCAAATCGTGCGCCAAAACGGAAGTCGATATTTTATAAAAGATGTGTTAAATTGTTAATAAAGCTATTTGTGCCAAATTAATAGCTAAAACCCAGATCGCGTCGGGTGCATCTACATGCCCAAAAACATTTTACAAACAATTTAAATCAAGCCTACGTATGTGCCACGCCCATTAGTCTAATCTAAAGACATAGATTTTTTCCGATCAGGCAAAGAGCTTGCCTTCAGAGTAAAACTCCATATAAACTAATGCGCAAAACGTTCACAAACAATATATTAAACATTCAACAAACAATATACAAATATTTAACAAACAATATACAAACATTTAAAACCATAAAACTATGCAACAACAACAATTCATCTGCATCGCTGGAAGGCCTTTCAACGCACATCGATTCATGTAAGTTTGAAATCTGTTAATGTTTGTTAAATTTGTTATAAAGTGCATGTGCGTTCATTATTAATATTAATCCTTCTGATTAATACATTTACAAACAATAGAGTTCCGGTGTTGTGTGTTTTTTACATAACTTTGCGCCGACGCAGTTCTAGATTATGTATGTGTGTGCGTGTGCACATGTTTGTATGTACGGACGTACCGCTGTTGAGTTGTGCGTTGGTATATGCATGCTTATGTTAGCGCTCGCGTGTACGTTTATGTATATATTTTCATAAGCGTTTACAAACATAATTGCTCTCGTGTAAAAGCTTTCATATATTCCCAAACCCAATGCTAAGACAACAACAACATTAATGCTAGCCGACCAGCTGTTTAGTTTATTCAACCTATGCACATGCGGTGTGCTCATTACAGTCGCGTCCAAAATTTATGGTACGCTTGTTTTGTTTGGAATTCTTAACGTAGTAAAGTAAATATAATCTCAACTAAAGTCAATAAATCCAAATCACTTTTGATAAATGCAATTAATTTAAATAATGTCGGAAGAAAAAATACGTAAATTCTAAATCAATTAAGTTAATTCATAAATAATATTTAATAAATAATATTTTGGTAACGTAAACACAACACTTTATTTACTGACTATGTTAATTTGTAAATTCTTATTTATCCCTTTAGTCAATAATTTTATTCTTCTTTAAGAATGAATAAATTAGTATCGAACATGAATATATATCGTTAATAAAGTTATTTAATAATGATTTGTTAAATAATTATGTTTTTCCTGATGGCATGGTAAGATAATATGTAGACACAGTGTTTACGTGGGATATTCGCATAAAAGCTACGCGCAGAATATCATGGTTGGGTAGGGTAAAGACCGCGAGTGTCAAACACCAGCTAAGACCAACAGCTATGAATAATAACAGCCTTTGCTCATCCTTGCTTTAATAAATTTTGTTAGTCAATTTCACTTTCGGGGATACCGGAAAGCTAGTTAAAGATTTTTTTTAGAGGTCTTAGAAATTTAAAAGATATTGTGTGCATGGCGATTCTGAGCTGGCAATCCCCACTCCCACTCTCTCCGACGAGCCCGGTCAAGGACACCTCGACCGCCAGTAGTTCCAGTTCGCCCCGGATACGGTGTTTGGTTAGGCTCACCCCGCAGCCAACACCAAACAAAATAAATGCTGAGCAGGCACACCACAATCTTTTTTGGCGCCCAAAACGTGGGGTGAGTTACGCAAGCAGTTTTCTTAGATCTGGTTTAAGAATATTGTTTGTATTGCTTGCCTTACAAAATCCCTCTGTTTAGAGATGGAAGTTCTATATTTTTGTAGTATTGAGAATCAGGTTTGTTGACGTTGCTGAGACAGATAGTCTAGCTTCCGCTTACAGAAGAATCTTTTAGAATCTTTTAGTTTTGTTTAGTTCTACGAATGTTGGTTGTTCTGTTTTGAAAACCTTCCGAGAAAATAAATAAATTTTAAAAATTTCAATACAATTAAAAAGTTAGCTATTTACATCAGCTAAAAAAAAAATGAAATCCACTTTTGCAGAATGCTCGCTTGCCTTCGTTTGATTTTGTTCAGGAATGTTTGCAGTTGGTTTGGAAGCTGCCGATTTTCGGTCAACTAATTTACACTATTTATGCACTAAATAAAGCAGATGTTTACTGCGGCTGCACTTGGCAGATATCTAAACAATTTTATGATATTCTTAACTTAATAACTCAATAATTTAACAATAAAACAAGTGGAAAGGTTGCATTCTGACGCAACCGACTGCGGTATACTCGATACCAGTATTAAAACCCGAAAAAGAGGCCTGATTGCAAAGGGGTACGGACTGGGCAGGGGTGTACGCTGCCTTAAAGATTCTCCGATGCAGATGAGGATGCCACCAGCTATCTTCCTTCAAAATTTGGAGACCCTAGCTCAAAGTTTTTAAAAGGTGGGGAACGGGGGGGCTGGGGGCGGAATGGGTGGGCGAGGCATCCGAATTTTTGCTGCAGATCTTTGTGGAATGTCAATTGCTATCTTCATGCCAAATTTGGTGACTCTAGCTCGAAGTTTGTAATAAGTGGGGAAAGAGGGGCTGGGGTCGGAATTGGTGGGCGTGGCATCCAAATTTTTGCTGCAGATCTATGTGAAATGTCAATTGCTGCCTTCATACCAAATTTGGTGACTCCAGCTCAAAGTTTGTCAAAGGTGGAAAAGGGGGGCTGGGGGTTTTATAGGTGGGCGTGGCATCCAAATTTTTGCTGCAGATCTATGTGGAATGTCAATTGCTACCTTCATACCAAATTTGGTGACTCTAGCTTAAAGTTTGTAAAAGGTGGTGAAAGGGGAGCTGGGGGCTGTATGAGTGGGCGTGGCAACCAAATTTTTGCTGCAGATCTATGTGGAATGTCAATTGAAACTTTGATGCAGTTTTTTGGAGGTTGCTAGTAGCCATCTTCTTACCAAATTTGGTAAATCTAGCTGTAAGGATGTGCGAAATATGTGGATTTATTGGTTTTGAGTTATCGAACTTATCGATTTGCCAGCCCCCCAGTTATCGTAGAACCCCCATCTTGACACTTTAATTTACTATCCCATAGATAAAGAGAATTGGAAAGTTTCAAGTCTCTAGCTTGAAGGGTGTGGAAAAAACTTGCATACATACGGACGGACAGACGGACAGACACCATGACGGACATTGCACAAAACCAATATACTCTTAACCTTCAGTATTGAGTATAAAAATACGCGAAAATTTTTCCGACGATCTAAACTGCGTTGGACAGCGGTCCAATAGAACTAACTCCAAAAGCTTCGATCAGCTTCCGCGCACATGTGCATCGGTGACGGAGCTTAGAGAGAGCAGCTACAATAGGGGTCGAAAGTATGTGGCGTTTCATGTATGTTGTTGGTTTTTTTCCATCCTTCTGGGGTCTGCATCAATTTTTTTATTATTATTAATAATAATTTTTAACAATGGATAATTTGCATGGCCCACACCAAGATAGGCGGCCGTATGCAAGGCGAATGAGTTGATGTGGGCTATAGTTGCTGGGACATACGTCAACCAGTGATCTACAGGCAGATATCAACTAATTAGCGACTTTTAAACAAAAAAATATTCACGGCAGCGCGTACCTTATATTGTGCAATGCACAAAAAGTTGAAGGCAAGCTCTTTGCCTGATCGGGAAAAATCTATGTCTTTTGATTAGACTAATGGGCGTGGCACATACGTAGGCTTGATTTAAATTGTTTGTAAAATGTTTTTGGGCATGTAGATGCACCCGACGCGATCTGCGTTTTAGCTATTAATTTGGCACAAATAGTTTTATTAACAATTTAACACATCTTTTATAAAATATCGACTTCCGTTTTGGCGCACGATTTGATTCTCGACACGTGTAGCAGGCGGCGCTAACGGACGTGGAGATTGAACTTGAGTAATTAACCGAACAGCAAAAGAGGCTAAGATGAAGCATCATGGCACTTTTATAGGGCAAATGCTTCACGAAAAAAAAAGCTTGAACGCTGAGGTGGGTTGCGTTACAGAGTTTTTGAGTGCGGCCTAAAAATGTTGCACTCGCGACATATCATAATAAGCTTAATGCAGATTCTGAGGTTTTTTTTGTAGGCAGCAGCATAATGATGCTGCGCTTATCGTGACATTGAGAGCAAGGCCAGCAACAATGTTGCGAGCGCAGCTCGAATGTTGCGCAAAAAAACAGCTTTGCAACATGTTAGCTTCTGCGTTTTTACAAACCAAACAACAACAGATGTATTTATCGCCAAATAGAGTTACGATAAATAAAGGTAAACATGCCGACAAGGAAAACCTCTGCACCACCCGATAATATAACACCGTAAGACGGAAATATTAGCGGGAATTAGCTTCGGATGTCCTTGGCATGATATGTGCCAACATCTTTGCCTTGATAATAACAATTACGAATCTTTTTCCCAACTCTACATTTGACAAAGGCGGAGCCAAGCTTAGCATTGTAGTTGTGGGTAAACTTGCTTTGGGCAAAATTGCGTCGGTAGACTTCTTGTCCTTTTTTGAAAGAGACGGGCTTACTGCGAAGATTATCTTGCGTTTTGTTCGTTCGTACGCTTGACGAATATTTGCTTTAATGTCTTTACGAAGCAACGCTAGGTTATCAGAGCGTGAAATAGGCAAAACAGGGTCTTCAAGTAGGGACAATTCTCTGAGCAACTTATAATCGGACCCATGGGCTATCATATCCAGGCCAAATAAGGCTCGATATGTTGAAAAACCTATCGATCGATGTAGTGCAGAACGAAGTGAACAAGATATGCTTGTGGGATGTAAATCCCATTTGGTCTGATCGTTTTTAAAATAGGCTCGAACTGCTGCTAACAAAGACCGATTCACACGCTCAGCGGCATTGCTTTGGGGCGAATACAAGGCTGTATATACATGATTACTGCCAAGCTCAGTAAGGAAAGCATTGAAATCATGAGCTTTAAATTGACTTCCGTTGTCACTGACAATCGTTTCGGGTACACCAAAACTGTGAAAAATCTGTTTTAGTAAGAACTCTTGAACAGCTTTAGAAGTACACTTTTTAAGTGGCTCTAGCCAATGATACTTACTAAAGTGATCTAAAACAATCAACAAACCTACGTGACCACTTTTACTTCTGGGGTAAGGACCAAGCAGATCTATGTAGAGCCTTTGAAAAGGTCTACAAGTGGGACTGTGATCACCCATGGGAGGGCGAAGCGTGTAGTTGGGTGCTTTGCTCTCTTTGCAAGTGTCACAAGAGCGGACATAGTCTCGCACGTCTTTTGCCAGGCCAGGCCAAAAGAGGTGGCGACGAATTTTTTCAATAGTCTTATGCATTCCTGCATGAGCGGAAGTGCTACTATCATGTGCTTGCTTAAGAACGTCTTTTCTCAGACTCACTGGGACCCATAGTTTCCAACTCTTTTGGTCGTCTACAGCGTTACCAATAGAATGTTCGGTTCGAATGTACAAAAACTGGTCATCACTTTGATATCCGGAAAACGGTCCTGGTTTTGCGTGAACTTATTTTTTAAGACATTATACGAGTCTTCAAGAAAAGCTTGAGATTCTATATCTATAACTGGTTTCATATCGAGCTCTGCAATTTCATTTACGCTAAGCCGAGAAAGCGCATCGGGAACGATATGCTCTTTACCTTTACGATGAGATATACTGAACTTATACTGTTGCAGACGGAAAATCCAACGAGCTAAACGACCGGAAACGTTTTGTTGTCGCATGAGCCATACTAAGCTAGAGTGATCCGTAACTACTTCGAATTCTCGAAGTTCCAAATAACAGCGAAATTTTTCGATAGCTAGGATAACTGCCAGGCATTCATTCCCGTAACGCTATAGTTACGTTGAGCGCGACTTAATTTCTTTGACATAAACGCAATTGGTTTCTCTTCCTGCTCGTCAGACAATTGAACTAGCACAGCTCCAATGCCATAGTCGCTGGCATCGCAGTGCAAGTAAAATTTCTTTCTAAAATCCGGGTTAGTCAAAATTGGGGCAGAGGCTAATACACTCTTTAGCTTATCCATAGCTAACTGGGCTTCTGGTGTCCACTCAAATTTACGTTTTGCGGATAATGTGTCGGTAATTGGACTAGTGTGATGAGCGAAGTTATTAATGAAACGTCGATACCATCCGCATACTCCTAGAAATCCTCGAACTTGTTTTAAATTCTTTGGAACTGGCCAATTAACTATACAGGATATCTTTGAAGGATCTGTACAAATTCCACCACTCCCAATTACATAACCAAGATAGACTATACTGGTTACACAAAATTGGCTTTTGGCTAAGTTTAGCGTAAGATTAGCTTTACGAAATTGTTCAGCCAGTCGAACTAATACTGCCAAGTGGGACGGAAAATCTTCGGACACTATGCAGAGATCATCTAAATAGCCAAAGACGCAATGTCTAAGATCAGGCGGAATAATTTCATTGCATTACACAGACCAAACGGCATTTCTTTAAACTGATACAGCGGTCGGCCGGGTACGGTAAATGCGGTTAAAGGTCTTGATTCGGGGTTGAGCTGAATTTGCCAATAAGCATCCTTTAAATCGAGCTTGGTGATAATGTTGGCTCGGGGTAATCGAGAGAAAATACCATCGATACTCGGTAAAGGGTAAGCATCTTTCTTGGTAGCATCGTTAAGCCTTCGTGCGTCAAGACAAAGGCGGACTTTGTTGGGCTTGACTACAAGACGCATGGGAGAACTCCAGGGGCTGACGGAAGGTTCGATTATCTCAAGCTGAATCATACGATCGATTTCGTTGTAGAGCAACTTTTCCACAGCAGGGCTAACTGGATAGAAGCGCTGTTTGACGGGCTTCGCGTCTCCGACATCAATGTGATGTTCGATCAACGACGTGCGACCAAGTCTTTCAGAAGCATTCGGAAATAAGGCTTGTACAACAGCCAGTTGTTGTAGCTTGTGAGGGCTTAAGGGATATGCGATTTCACTCAACAAGTTTTTGGCTTTGGGGGTTAAATCTAATGAACTAATTATATAAGGTGCTAATTCAAATATTCTTTAAAAATCATGGCCTAAAATAAGTTTTTGCTTTATTGACGGTATGATATAAAGCTCAAGCGGCTTCGTGACGCTGTTATAGGTGATATCTAAATCTAAAACTCCAATAATTTCTTGTTTTTCTCCACCTGCTGTATTTACTTGAGACTTTAAAGGCTTAAACTGGGCAAATTTCGAGAAATCTTCAGCGGCAAGAACGGAACCTATACAACTAATGTTTGCTCCGGGGTCCAACAGACCAAGTTCTGTGAAACCTAAAAACGAAACTTCTGCGTAACTGCGTAAATCCTTATTGTTATTGAAAATAGTGGAAACTAATAATTTCTGAGTTCGCTTGACATTCCCATAATGTGTTTTTAAGCGGGCTATACGCCTGGTAGGACTTAATGACGAATTATGAAAAATACGATTCCTAACTACACGATAATTTTTAAGCCGATCATCGTAGGATTGATGCTACAGCGGAACGGCATTGACTATAGGGGCCTGTGCTGAAGGCAACCAAGTTCGCTCATCAGACACTGGGACACTACTATAGGATGGGGTAACAATATCAAGGCTTAGTTTTGTGGGGACAACCGGTGGTTGTTGGGTACCCCCTTTCGGCGGTTTTCCGACAGGTTGTCTTTACATTTCTTGCACTGTGGCTTGTACACTGCTGGTGTGCCACACCCATAGCAAAAAATACGACGGACTGCTAAACAATTTTCCCATACATGACCAAACTCATCGCAATTCCAACATTTTCTCTGCGCGTTGGCGATACGCAGTGCTGCAAGTTCGGAATCTACTTCAGGGCTATCTGTTACTTCATGTTCTTCTCCATTTTCTAGAGAATATACGTGTCTACGTGGAGCAATGGGTTTGACCTGGCTAACCTTGTCAAAGCGACCGCTGAGCTCGTATGCTAAGTTTTCACTCATCTGTACTAAACGACGTAGGTGGCCAAGAGAATGGACAGGCTGGTATAAAAGCTTTTGACGCGTGTCTGGCAACAAATTATTTCGTAAAATTTCGATATGTTCTTCTTCGGAAATCTTACACGAAGATTTATCTATCAGGGACGCTACGCTCTCGTAAAACTCTGCGAACGGTTCGCCAAACTTTTGTTTGCGAGATCGAATTAACTCCATACTCATAAAATCTGAACGATAATCTTTATAGTGCTGACGAAGAGCAGCACAAATATCAGTTTATGGTATCTCCAATACCAATCTCGGGCTTTTCCAGTGAACAGTACATGCATGTTCTTGCACATAGCTGTAAAATCACTTTCTAGCGTTTCATCCGATAGGAACTTAACTCTATAAATGAATTCCTCTACACCTAAACCGTCGGTAGAACCATCAAAATAAATGTTCAATTTTTGCATAACATCGGCGGTCTTCCGAGTGTAGAGTGAAGATGTCAAAGGAGATGGGGTGTCGCGAATTGGTACTGCTACGGCTTCCGATTGAACTGGAAGCGTGGGATTACCAACGCTTAACGAGGAAACAAGACGGGTCACAGTTTGTTCAATCATATTTTGGATCATTGAATAATCAATATCCTCCGGACGGCTGACATGGTTGAAACGTCTATGCCGGCCTCTATGTCTAGTCTGTGTTGGTCTAGCTGGGAGAGCTTCTTGTTGATTAGTAATATGGCTAGCATCCAACGCTGATGATGCTGCTGTACTTTGGTTCAAAGAACGGGGCTCTGGTTGTGGCGTGTTTGAGGCTTGAGCTTGCTCTAAAGCCTTTGTTGAGTTACGAGTCATAACTCGAGATGGGGCCTGAGTAACCTGGGTTGCACTGGGTGCGGCTAACTGTGGTCTTGATGGCGTACAGTTACCTACTACTAGCTGAAGGTCGGTCGGATTGATTGGCTCGTTGCAAGAATAGCAACGGTTATGTGATACTAACCAACCTTCAAGGCAAGGCTTATGAAATACATGTCTACAAGCGAGAGAAAAACATGGATGCGTATTATCCATCACTCGATCACATATAGCACATTTGTTTGCCGTACTAACTAAAGGTGCTAAAGGCATTGGTCTATCAATAGGGCTTTTCGTAATGGGCATGATTACTAAATTTTCCTGATTTGGCATATGGTGGTAAATAATATGTAGGTCGACAACAACTAACTTATAATAACAGCATTAAAATTTTTATAAAATATACTATTGCCTCTTCTGTTTGGGCTATTGAAGCTATACGAAAGGTTCTAAATAATTCGGTTTCTTTCCTTCGGTAATTCTGTTGTTCGGCAAGTGTAGGCGTTCGTCACCTAAACACGAGTTCCAGACAATAACATTATTACCTATAACAAAATACTCAAACTAAACGATACTCAATCAAATTGTTATGAAATTTGCCTAAAATGTTTTAATTTAGCTTTACAAGAACTATATGTCAAAGGGACAATCAGTATTGGTATGCTCCAACGGCTATAACATCAATATTCTGGAATTGTATATGGCAATATTTCAGGCAAAAAAAACAACTGCAAACATTCCTGAACAAAATCAAACGAAGGCAAGCGAGCATTCTGCAAAAGTGGATTTCATTTTTTTTTTTAGCTGATGCAAAAAGCTAACTTTTTAATTGTATTGAAATTTTTAAAATTTATTTATTTTCTCGGAAGGTTTTCAAAACAGAACAACCAACACTCGTAGAACTAAACAAAACTAAAAGATTCTTAAGAATCAATGTAAGCGGAAGCTAGACTATCTGTCTCAGCAACGTCAACAAACCTGATTCTCAATACAACAAAAATATAGAACTTCCATCTCTAAACAGAGGGATTTTGTAAGGCAAGCAATACAAACAATGCACTTATTCTTCAACCAGATCTAAGAAAACTGCTTGCGTAACTCGCCCCACGTTTTGGGCGCCAAAAAAGATTGTGGTGTGCCTGCTCAGCATTTATTTTGTTTGGTGTTGGCTGCGGGGTGAGCCTAACCAAACACCGTATCCGGGGCGAACTGGAACTACTGGCGGTCGAGGTCTCCTTGACCGGGCTCGTCGGAGGGAGTGGGAGTGCTTTTTATTGTTAAATTATTGAGTTATTAAGTTAAGAATATCATAAAATTGTTTAGATATCTGCCAAGTGCAGCCGCAGTAAACATCTGCTTTATTTAGTGCATAAATAGTGTAAATTAGTTGACCGAAAATCGGCAGCTTCCATTAGTGTTGTTGGAATATTAGCAAAAGCACAATTTTGTTAATTTTCTACTTTCCTCTCCATTCCATGTCCTAATTGAATTACAAATTATTAACACATTTTTTCTATCTTTGGCTGCAACTGCTCACTGAGCACTTTATTGTGTGTTTTTTTAAAGGTTGCTAAACAACGTAAAATTCACTGGTTTTGCTTATAATTTGTATGGCCAAAATTAATATGAGAAAAACGTTACACGGTGGCAGCTCTGTGAATGAAACCAATGCCGTATTATAACGGTTTTCTATCATTCTTGAGACTTACTACATCAAATTGAAGCAGCATAAATAAGCAAACAATAACGCGCCACCGACAAATTGTTGCGGCGTAAAAATCGCGTTGTAGGAGGCGCGTTGTAAAAAAATTACCGCATTTTGGGAACCGCGTTGGAGCGAAAACGCGTTATAGAAAACCGTGTTGTAGGAGGGTTACCTGTATGTATATATTTTCATACGCGTTTACATACACCCGCAGCCAACACCAAACAAAATAAATGCTGAGCAAACACACCACAATCTTTTTTGGCGCCCAAAACGTGGGGCGAGTTACGCAAGCAGTTTTCTTAGATCTGGTTGGGTATAAAGACCGCGAGTGTCAAACACCAGCTAAGACCTCGCCCTACAGCTAAGAATAATAACAGCCTTTGCTCATCCTTGCTTTAATAAATTTTGTTAGTCAATTTCGCTTTCGGGGATACCGGAAAGCTAGTTAAAGATTTTTTTTAGAGGTCTTAGAAATTTAAAAGAGATTGTGTGCATGGCGATTCTGGGCTGGCAATCCCCACTCCCACTCTCTCCGACGAGCCCGGTCAAGGACACCTCGACCGCCAGTAGTTCCAGTTCGCCCCGGATACGGTGTTTGGTTAGGCTCACCCCGCAGCCAACACCAAACAAAATAAATGCTGAGCAGGCACACCACAATCTTTTTTGGCGCCCAAAACGTGGGGCGAGTTACGCAAGCAGTTTTCTTAGATCTGGTTGAAGAATAAGTGCATTGTTTGTATTGCTTGCCTTACAAAATCCCTCTGTTAAGAGATGGAAGATCTATATTTTTGTTGTATTGAGAATCAGGTTTGTTGACGTTGCTGAGACAGATAGTCTAGCTTCCGCTTACATTGATTCTTAAGAATCTTTTAGTTTTGTTTAGTTCTACGAGTGTTGGTTGTTCTGTTTTGAAAACCTTCCGAGAAATAAATAAATTTTAAAAATTTCAATACAATTAAAAAGTTAGCTATTTACATCAGCTAAAAAAAAATATGAAATCCACTTTTGCAGAATGCTCGCTTGCCTTCGTTTGATTTTGTTCAGGAATGTTTGCAGTTGGTTTTTTTGCCTGAAATATTGCCATATACAATTCCAGAATATTGATGTTATAGCCGTTGGAGCATACCAATACTGATTGTCCCTTTGACATATAGTTCTTGTAAAGCTAAATTAAAACATTTTAGGCAAATTTCATAACAATTTGATTGAGTATCGTTTAGTTTGAGTATTTTTTTATAGGTAATAATGTTATTGTCTGGAACTCGTGTTTAGGTGACGAACGCCTACACTTGCCGAACAACAGAATTACCGAAGGAAAGAAACCGAATTATTTAGAACCTTTCGTATAGCTTCAATAGCCCAAACAGAAGAGGCAATAGTATATTTTATAAAATTTTAATGCTGTTATTATAAGTTAGTTGTTGTCGACCTACATATTATTTACCACCATATGCCAAATCAGGAAAATTTAGTAATCATGCCCATTACGAAAAGCCCTATTGATAGACCAATGCCTTTAGCACCTTTAGTTAGTACGGCAAACAAATGTGCTATATGTGATCGAGTGATGGATAATACGCATCCATGTTTTTCTCTCGCTTGTAGACATGTATTTCATAAGCCTTGCCTTGAAGGTTGGTTAGTATCACATAACCGTTGCTATTCTTGCAAGGAGCCAATCAATCCGACCGACCTTAAGCTAGTAGTAGGTAACTGTACGCCATCAAGACCATAGTTAGCCGCACCCAGTGCAACCCAGGTTACTCAGGCCCCATCTCGAGTTATGACTCGTAACTCAACAAAGGCTTTAGAGCAAGCTCAAGCCCCAAACACGCCACAACCAGAGCCCCGTTCTTTGAACCAAAGTACTGCAGCATCATCAGCGTTGGATGCTAGCCATAGTACTAATCAACAAGAAGCTCTCCCAGCTAGACCAACACAGACTAGACATAGAGGCCGGCATAGACGTTTCAACCATGTCAGCCGTCCGGAGGATATTGATTATTCAATGATCCAAAATATGATTGAACAAACTGTGACCCGTCTTGTTTCCTCGTTAAGCGTTGGTAATCCCACGCTTCCAGTTCAATCGGAAGCCGTAGCAGTACCAATTCGCGACACCCCATCTCCTTTGACATCTTCACTCTACACTCGGAAGACCGCCGATGTTATGCAAAAATTGAACATTTATTTTGATGGTTCTACCGACGGTTTAGGTGTAGAGGAATTCATTTATAGAGTTAAGTTCCTATCGGATGAAGCGCTAGAAAGTGATTTTACAGCTATGTGCAAGAACATGCATGTACTGTTCACTGGAAAAGCCCGAGATTGGTATTGGAGATACCATAAACTGATATTTGTGCTGCTCTTCGTCAGCACTATAAAGATTATCGTTCAGATTTAATGAGTATGGAGTTAATTCGATCTCGCAAACAAAAGTTTGGCGAACCGTTCGCAGAGTTTTACGAGAGCGTAGCGTCCCTGATAGATAAATCTTCGTGTAAGATTTCCGAAGAAGAACATATCGAAATTTTACGAAATAATTTGTTGCCAGACACGCGTCAAAAGCTTTTATACCAGCCTGTCCATTCTCTTGGCCACCTACGTCGTTTAGTACAGATGAGTGAAAACTTAGCATACGAGCTCAGCGGTCGCTTTGACAAGGTTAGCCAGGTCAAACCCATTGCTCCACGTAGACACGTATATTCTCTAGAAAATGGAGAAGAACATGAAGTAACAGATAGCCCTGAAGTAGATTCCGAACTTGCAGCACTGCGTATCGCCAACGCGCAGAGAAAATGTTGGAATTGCGATGAGTTTGGTCATGTATGGGAAAATTGTTTAGCAGTCCGTCGTATTTTTTGCTATGGATGTGGCACACCAGCAGTGTACAAGCCACTGTGCAAGAAATGTAAAGACAACCTGTCGGAAAACCGCCGACAGGGGGTACCCAACAACCACCGGTTGTCCCCACAAAACTAAGCCCTGATATTGTTACCCCATCCTATAGTAGTGTCCCAGTGTCTGATGAGCGAACTTGGTTGCCTTCAGCACAGGCCCCTGTAGTCAATGCCGTTCCGCTGTAGCATCAATCCTACGATGATCGGCTTAAAAATTATCGTGTAGTTAGGAATCGTATATTTCATAATTCGTCATTAAGTCCTACCAGGCGTATAGCCCGCTTAAAAACACATTATGGGAATGTCAAGCGAACTCAAAATTATTAGTTTCCACTATTTTCAATAACAATAAGGATTTACGCAGTTACGCAGAAGTTTCGTTTTTAGGTTTCACAGAACTTGGTCTATTGGACCCCGGAGCAAACATTAGTTGTATAGGTTCCGTTCTTGCCGCTGAAGATTTCTCGAAATTAGCCCAGTTTAAGCCTTTAAAGTCTCAAGTAAATACAGCAGGTGGAGAAAAACAAGAAATTATTGGAGTTTTAGATTTAGATATCACCTATAGCAGCGTCACGAAGCCGCTTGAGCTTTATATCATACCGTCAATAAAGCAATAACTTATTTTAGGCCATGATTTTTAAAGAATATTTGAATTAGCACCTTATATAATTAGTTCATTAGATTTAACCCCCAAAGCCAAAAACTTGTTGAGTGAAATCGCATATCCCTTAAGCCCTCACAAGCTACAACAACTGGCTGTTGTACAAGCCTTATTTCCGAATGCTTCTGAAAGACTTGGTCGCACGTCGTTGATCGAACATCACATTGATGTCGGAGACGCGAAGCCCGTCAAACAGCGCTTCTATCCAGTAAGCCCTGCTGTGGAAAAGTTGCTCTACAACGAAATCGATCGTATGATTCAGCTTGAGGTTATCGAACCTTCTGTCAGCCCCTGGAGTTCTCCCATGCGTCTTGTAGTCAAGCCCAACAAAGTCCGCCTTTGTCTTGACGCACGAAGGCTTAACGATGCTACCAAGAAAGATGCTTACCCTTTACCGAGTATCGATGATATTTTTCTCGATTACCCCGAGCCAACATTATCACCAAGCTCGATTTAAAGGATGCTTATTGGCAAATTCAGCTCAACCCCGAATCAAGACCTTTAACCGCATTTACCGTACCCGGCCGACCGCTGTATCAGCTTAAAGTAATGCCGTTTGGTCTGTGTAATGCCCCGTCCACCATGTGTCGCCTCATGGATAAATTATTCCGATGATCTCTGCATAGTGTCCGAAGATTTTCCGTCCCACTTGGCAGTATTAGTTCGACTGGCTGAACAATTTCGTAAAGCTAATCTTACGCTAAACTTAGCCAAAAGCCAATTTTGTGTAACCAGTATAGTCTATCTTGGTTATGTAATTGGGAGTGGTGGAATTTGTACAGATCCTTCAAAGATATCCTGTATAGTTAATTGGCCAGTTCCAAAGAATTTAAAACAAGTTCGAGAATTTCTAGGAGTATGCGGATGGTATCGACGTTTCATTAATAACTTCGCTCATCACACTAGTCCAATTACCGACACATAATCCGCAAAACGTAAATTTGAGTGGACACCAGAAGCCCAGTTAGCTATGGATAAGCTAAAGAGTGTATTAGCCTCTGCCCCAATTTTGACTAACCCGGATTTTAGAAAGAAATTTTACTTGCACTGCGATGCCAGCGACTATGGCATTGGAGCTGTGATAGTTCAATTGTCTGACGAGCAGGAAGAGAAACCAATTGCGTTTATGTCAAAGAAATTAAGTCGCGCTCAACGTAACTATAGCGTTACGGGAATGAATGCCTGGCAGTTATCCTAGCTATCGAAAAATTTCGCTGTTATTTGGAACTTCAAGAATTCGAAGTAGTTAAGGATCACTCTAGCTTAGTATGGTTCATGCGACAACAAAACGTTTCCGGTCGTTTAGCTCGTTGGATTTTCCGTCTGCAACAGTATAAGTTCAGTATATCTCATCGTAAAGGTAAAGAGCATATCGTTCCCGATGCGCTTTCTCGGCTTAGCGTAAATGAAATTGCAGAGCTCGATATGAAACCAGTTATAGATATAGAATCTCAAGCTTTTCTTGAAGACTCGTATAATGTCATAAAAAATAAGTTCACGCAAAACCAGGACCGTTTTCCGGATATCAAAGTGGTTGACCAGTTTTTGTACATTCGAACCGAACATTCTATTGGTAACGCTGTAGACGACCAAAAGAGTTGGAAACTATGGGTCCCAGTGAGTCTGAGAAAAGACGTAGTAGCACTTCCGCTCATGCAGGAATGCATAAGACTATTGAAAAAATTCGTCGCCACCTCTTTTGGCCTGGCCTGGCAAAAGACGTGCGAGACTATGTCCGCTCTTGTGACACTTGCAAAGAGAGCAAAGCACCCAACTACACGCTTCGCCCTCCCATGGGTGATCACAGTCCCACTTGTAGACCTTTTCAAAGGCTCTACATAGATCTGCTTGGTCCTTACCCCAGAAGTAAAAGTGGTCACGTAGGTTTGTTGATTGTTTTAGATCACTTTAGTAAGTATCATTGGCTAGAGCCACTTAAAAAGTGTACTTCTAAAGCTGTTCAAGAGTTCTTACTAAAACAGATTTTTCACAGTTTTGGTGTACCCGAAACGATTGTCAGTGACAACGGAAGTCAATTTAAAGCTCATGATTTCAATGCTTTCCTTACTGAGCTTGGCAGTAATCATGTATATACAGCCTTGTATTCGCCCCAAAGCAATGCCGCTGAGCGTGTGAATCGGTCTTTGTTAGCAGCAGTTCGAGCCTATTTTAAAAACGATCAGACCAAATGGGATTTACATCCCACAAGCATATCTTGTTCACTTCGTTCTGCACTACATCGATCGATAGGTTTTTCAACATATCGAGCCTTATTTGGCCTGGATATGATAGCCCATGGGTCCCCACACACAACTACAATGCTAAGCTTGGCTCCGCCTTTGTCAAATGTAGAGTTGGGAAAAAGATAGGTAATTGTTATTATCAATTACAAGACTTGCAAGGCAAAGATGTTGGCACATATCATGCCAAGGACATCCGAAGCTAATTCCCGCTAATATTTCCGTTTTACGGTGTCATATTATCGGGTGGTGTAATGGTCGCTGCAGAGGTTTTCCTTGTCGGCATGTTTACCTTTATTTATCGTAACTCTATTTGGCGATAAATACATCTGTTGTTGTTTGGTTTGTAAAAAAGCAGAAGCTAACATGTTGCAAAGCTGTTTTTTTGCGCAACATTCGAGCTGCGCTCGCAACATTGTTGCTGGCCTTGCTCTCAATGTCACGATAAGCGCAGCATCATTATGCTGCTGCCTACAATAAAAGCTCAGAATCTGCATTAAACTTATTCTGATATGTCGCGAGTGCAACATTTTTAGGCCGCACTCAAAAACTCTGTAACGCAACCCACCTCAGCGTTCAAGCTTTTTTTTCGTGAAGCATTTGCCCTATAAAAGTGCCATGATGCTTCATCTTAGCCTCTTTTGCTGTTCGGTTAATTACTCAAGTTCAATCTCCACGTCCGTTAGCGCCGTCTGCTACACGTGTCGAGAATCAAATCGTGCGCCAAAACGGAAGTCGATATTTTATAAAAGATGTGTTAAATTGTTAATAAAACTATTTGTGCCAAATTAATAGCTAAAACGCAGATCGCGTCGGGTGCATCTACATGCCCAAAAACATTTTACAAACAATTTAAATCAAGCCTACGTATGTGCCACGCCCATTAGTCTAATCAAAGACATAGATTTTTCCCGATCAGGCAAAGAGCTTGCCTTCAACTTTTTGTGCATTGCACAATATAAGGTACGCGCTGCCGTGAATATTTTTTTGTTTAAAATTCGCTAATTAGTTGATATCTGCCTGTAGATCACTGGTTGACGTATGTCCCAGCAACTATAGCCCACATCAACTCATTCGCCTTGCATACGGCCGCCTATCTTGGTGTGGGCCATGCAAATTATCCATTGTTAAAAATTATTATTAATAATAATAAAAAATTGATGCAGACCCCAGAAGGATGGAAAAAAATCAACAACATACATGAAACGCCGCATACTTTCGACCCCTATTGTAGCTGCTCTCTCTAAGCTCCGGACCGCTGTCCAACGCAGTTTAGATCGTCGGAAAAATTTTCGCGTATTTTTATACTCAGTACCGAAGGTAAAGAGTATATTGGTTTTGTGCAATGTCCGTCATGGTGTCTGTCCGTCTGTCCGTCCGTATGTATGCAAGTTTTTTCCACACCCTTCAAGCTAGAGACTTGAAACTTTCCAATTCTCTTTATCTATGGGATAGTAAATTAAAGTGTCAAGATGGGGGTTCTACGATAACTGGGGGGCTGGCAAATCGATAAATTCGATAACTCAAAACCAATAAATCCACATATTTCGCACATCCTTACAGCTAGAACTACCAAATTTGGTAAGAAGATGGCTACTAGCAACCTCCAAAAAACTGCATCAAAGTTTCAATTGACATTCCACATAGATCTGCAGCAAAAATTTGGTTGCCACTCCCACTCATACAGCCCCCAACTCCCCTTTCACCACCTTTTACAAACTTTAAGCTAGAGTCACCAAATTTGGTATGAAGGTAGCAATTGACATTCCACATAGATCTGCAGCAAAAATTTGGATGCCACGCCCACCTATACAACCCCCAGCCCCCTTTTCCACCTTTGACAAACTTTGAGCTGGAGTCACCAAATTTGGTATGAAGGCAGCAATTGACATTTCACATAGATCTGCAGCAAAAATTTGGATGCCACGCCCACCAATACCGACCCCAGCCCCTCTTTCCCCACTTATTACAAACTTCGAGCTAGAGTCACCAAATTTGGCATGAAGATAGCAATTGACATTCCACAAAGATCTGCATCAAAAATTGGATGCCACGCCCACCCATACCGCCCCCAGTCCCCCTTTCCCCACTTTGTACAAACTTCGGGCTAGAGTCACCAAGTTTGGAAGGAAGATAGCCACTGACATTTCACAAAGATCTGCAGCAAAAATTCGGATGCCTCGCCCACCCATTCCGCCCCCAGCCTCCCTTTCCCCACCTTTTAAAAACTTTGAGCTAGGGTCTCCAAATTTGGAAGGAAGATAGCTGGTGGCATCCTCATCTGCATCGGAGAATCTTTAAGGCAGCGTAGACCCCTGCCCAGTCCGTACCCCTTTGCAATCAGGCCTCTTTTTCGGGTTTTAATACTGGTATCGAGTATACCGCAGTCGGTTGCGTCCGAATGCAACGTTTCCACTTGTTTTATTGTTAAATTATTGAGTTATTAAGTTAAGAATATCATAAAATTGTTTAGATATCTGCCAAGTGCAGCCGCAGTAAACATCTGCTTCATTTAGTGCATAATTCTTCTGTAAGCGGAAGCTAGACTATCTGTCTCAGCAACGTCAACAAACCTGATTCTCAATACTACAAAAATATAGAACTTCCATCTCTAAACAGAGGGATTTTGTAAGGCAAGCAATACAAACAATATTCTTAAACCAGATCTAAGAAAACTGCTTGCGTAACTCACCCCACGTTTTGGGCGCCAAAAAAGATTGTGGTGTGCCTGCTCAGCATTTATTTTGTTTGGTGTTGGCTGCAGGGTGAGCCTAACCAAACACCGTATCCGGGGCGAACTGGAACTACTGGCGGTCGAGGTGTCCTTGACCGGGCTCGTCGGAGAGAGTGGGAGTGGGGATTGCCAGCTCAGAATCGCCATGCACACAATATCTTTTAAATTTCTAAGACCTCTAAAAAAAACTTTAACTAGCTTTCCGGTATCCCCGAAAGTGAAATTGACTAACAAAATTTATTAAAGCAAGGATGAGCAAAGGCTGTTATTATTCATAGCTGTTGGTCTTAGCTGGTGTTTGACACTCGCGGTCTTTACCCTACCCAACCATGATATTCTGCGCGTAGCTTTTATGCGAATATCCCACGTAAACACTGTGTCTACATATTATCTTACCATACCATCAGGAAAAAAATAATTATTTAACAAATCATTATTAAATAACTTTATTAACGATATATATTCATGTTCGATATTAATTTATTCATTCTTGATGAAGAATAAAATTATTGACTAAAGTGATAAATAAGAATTTACAAATTAACATAGTCAGTAAATAAAGTGTTGTGTTTACGTTACCAAAATATTATTTATTAAATATTATTTATGAATTAACTTAATTGATTTAGAATTTACGTATTTTTTCTTCCGACATTATTTAAATTAATTGCATTTATCAAAAGTGATTTGGATTTATTGACTTTAGTTGAGATTATATTTACTTTACTACGTTAAGAATTCCAAACAAAACAAGCGTACCATAAATTTTGGACGCGACTGTAATGAGCACACCGCATGTGCATAGGTTGAATAAACTAAACAGCTGGTCGGCTAGCATTAATGTTGTTGTTGTCTTAGCATTGGGTTTGGGAATATATGAAAGCTTTTACACGAGAGCAATTATGTATGTAAACGCGTATGAAAATATATACATAAACGTACACGCGAGCGCTAACATAAGCATGCACATACCAACGCACAACTCAACAGCGGTACGTCCGTACATACAAACATATGCACACGCACACACATACATAATCTAGAACTGCGTCGGCGCAAAGTTATGTAAAAACAAGTGGAAACGTTGCAGTCGGACGCAACCGACTGCGGTATACTCGATACCAGTATTAAAAATTTTGATGGCCATCCATGTGGGATGTTAATTGCTATCTTCATACCAAATTTGGTGACTCTAGCTCGAAGTTTGTATAAAGTGGGGAAAGGGGGGCTGGGGGCGGTATGGGTGGAATTGCATCCAAATTTTTGATGCAGATCTTTGTGGAATGTCAATTGCTATCTTCATAACAAATTTGGTGACTCTAGCTCAAAGTTTGTAAAAGTGGGGAAAGGGGGGCTGGGGGCGGTATGAATGGGCGTGGCATTCAAATTTTTGCTGCAGATCGTTGTGGAATGTCAAATGCTACCTTCATACCAAATTTGGTGACTCTAGCTCAAAGTTTGTATAAAGTGGGGAAAGGGGGGCTGGGGGCGGTATAGGTGGAATTGCATCCAAATTTTTGATGCAGATCTTTGTGGAATGTCAATTGCTATCTTCATAACAAATTTGGTGACTCTAGCTCAAAGTTTGTAAAAGTGGGGAAAGGGGGGCTGGGGGCGGTATGGTTGGGCGTGGCATTCGAATTTTTGCTGCAGATCCTTGTGGAATGTCAAATGCTACCTTCATACCAAATTTGGTGACTCTAGCTCAAAGTTTGTATAAGGTTGGGAAAGGGGGCTATGGGGCTGGGGGCGGTATGGTTGGGCGTGGCATCCAAATTTTTGCTGCAGATCCTTGTGGAATGTCAAATGCTACCTTCATACCAAATTTGGTGACTCTAGCTCGAAGCATGTAAAAGGTGGTGAAAAGAGGGGTATGGGGCTTGGAGCGGTATGGGTGGGCGTGGCATTCAAATTTTGCTGCCGATCCATGTGGGATGTCAAATGCTACCTTCATACCAAATTTGGTGACTCTAGCTCGAAGTTTGTATAAAATGGGGAAAGGGGGGCTGGGGGCGGTATGGTTGGGCGTGGCATCAAAATTTTTGCTGGAGATCCTTGTGGAATGCCAAATGCTACCTTCATACCAAATTTGGTGACTCTAGCTCAAAGTTTGTATAAGGTGGGGAAAGGGGGGCGGAATGGTTGGGCAAGGCTCCAAAACTTTGATGCAATTCTTTTGGGGTTGTTGCCAGCTATCATCCTACCAAATTTGGTGGCTCTAGCTCCACTACTCTGGAAGATACACGCATTTCCGTTTTTGACGAAGCGTTGGGGCAGATGGGGGTGGCTAGGGCGGTATTGGTAGGCGTGGCATCCAAACTTTTGATGCAGTTTTTGGGGGGTCATCATCACCTATCTTGGCACCAAATTTGGTGACTCTAGCTAAAAAACTGTGGGAGATATTGGCTTTTCTGATATCAAAATGCGGGGGGCTGGGGGTGGAATGGGTGGGCGTGGCTCCAAAACTTTGATGCAATTCTTTTGGGGTTGTTGCCAGCTATCTTCCTACCAAATTTGGTGGCTCTAGCTCCACTACTCTGGAAGATACACGCATTCCCGTTTTTGACGAAGCGTTGGGGCAGATGGGGGTGGCTAGTGCGGTATTGGTGGGCGTAGCATCCAAACTTTGGATGCAGTTTTTGGGGGGTCATCATCACCTATCTTGGCACCAAATTTGGTGGCTATAGCTCAAAAACTGTGGGAGATATAGGCTTTTTTGACTTTAAAATGCGGGGGGGCTGGGGGCGGAATGGGTAGGCGGGGCTCCAAAATTTTTGATGCAGTTTTTTGGGGGTTGCTAGTAGCTATCTTCTCACTGAATTTGGTAGTTCTAGCTGTCAGGATGTGCGAAATATGTGGATTTATCGGTTTTAAGTTATCGAATTTATCGATTTGCGAGCCCCCCAGTTATCGTAGAACCCCCATCTTGACACTTTAATTTACTATCCTATAGATAAAGAGAATTGGAAAGTTTCAAGTCTCTAGCTTGAAGGGTGTGGAAAAAAGTTGCGTTCATACAGACGGACAGACGGACAGACACCATGACGGACATTTCACAAACCCAATATACTCTTTACCTTCGGTATCGAGTATAAACACACTACACCGGAACTCTATTGTTTGTAAATGTATTAATCAGAAGGATTAATATTAATAATGGACGCACATGCACTTTATAACAAATTCAACAAACATTAACAGATTTCAAACTTACATGAATCGATGTGCGTTGAAAGGCCTTCCAGCGATGCAGATGAATTGTTGTTGTTGCATAGTTTTATGGTTTTAAATGTTTGTATATTGTTTGTTAAATATTTGTATATTGTTTGTTGAATGTTTAATATATTGTTTGTGAACGTTTTGCGCATTAGTTTATATGGAGTTTTACTCTATTTTCATTGGTTGGGGGGGGGGGGGGGGGGGGGGGAGAGGAAAGTAGAAAATGAACAAAATTGTGCTTTTGCTAATATTCCAACAACACTAATGGAAGCTGCCGATTTTCGGTCAACTAATTTACACTATTTATGAACTAAATAAAGCAGATGTTTACTGCGGCTGCACTTGGCAGATATCTAAACAATTTTATGGTATTCTTAACTTAATAACTCAATAATTTAACAATAAAAAGCACGCGAAAATTTTTCCGACGATCTAAACTGCGTTGGACAGCGGTCCAATAGAACTAACTCCAAAAGCTTCGATCAGCTTCCGCGCACATGTGCATCGGTGACGGAGCTTAGAGAGAGCAGCTACAATAGGGGTCGAAAGTATGCGGCGTTTCATGTCTGTTGTTGGTTTTTTTTCCATCCTTCTGGGGTCTGCATCAATTTTTTATTATTATTAATAATAATTATTAACAATGGATAATTTGCATGGCCCACTCCAAGATAGGCGGCCGTATGCAAGGCGAATGAGTTGATGTGGGCTATAGTTGCTGGGACATACGTCAACCAGTGATCTACAGGCAGATATCAACTAATTAGCGAATTTTAAACAAAAAAAGTAAGAAGTAAGAAGGGAGAGCCCGACTAGAAGATACCCTGAACCCAGTTGCAATAAATATATTTAATTTATATAAGACTTTGGTATACTGGCTTAGCTTCCATCGATTAAGTTCAAAATCTCCGGTGTTTCTCAACCGATTTGGACGAAATTTTCAGAAAAGTTCTATCATTATCCATTACTTCAACCCTCATTTTTAGATTTTCCAAATTCGATATTTTATGTTATCGATATTATGTGTATATCGGAAACCAGAATAGTTATCGATAATTTAAAGCAAACTTGTTCTGCTCATGGTATAGGAGAACTTAAATACAAAATCAGAAGTCTCTAGCTCTTGTAGTCTCTGAGATCCACGCGTTCATACAGACGGACAGACGGACAGACGGTCAGACGGACAGACGGTCAGACGGACAGACAGACGGACAGACGGACATGGCTATATCGTCTCGGCTGTTGATGCTGATCAAGAATATATATACTTTATAGGGTCGGAGATGCTTCCTTCTGCCTGTTACATACTTTTGCACAAAACCATTATACCCTTATTTACCCATTTTATGGGTTAAGGGTATAAAAATTTGGATGCTACGCCCATACATACCGCCCCCATCTCCCCTTTCTTCTCATTTTACAAGCTACGAGTCAGAGTCACCAAATTTTGTATGTAGATAGCGCTCGACATTCCACAAAGATCTGCATCAAAGATTTGGGTGTCAAATCCACCCATACCGCCCCCAGCCCCCCTCTTTCACCATTTTTTACGAACTTGGAGCTAGCGTAACCAAATGTGGTATGTAGATAGCAATTGATATTCCATAAAGATTTGCATCAAAAATTTGGATGCCAAATCCACCCATACCGCCCCCAGCCCCCTATTTCCTAACTTTAACAAACTTTGAGCTACGGTAACCTTAATTGGTATGAAGATAGCAATTTACATCCCACAAAGACCTGCATCAAAAATTTGGATGCCAAACCCACCCATACCGCCCCCAGTTCCCCTATCCACACTTTTAAAATTTTTGAGCCAGAGTCACCAAATTTTGTATGTAAATAGCGCTCGACATTCCACAAATCGCATCAAATTGGTGCCCCACCCATCGCCCTCCCCCTCCACTTTACAACTACAGACTTGTGTGTGAACAGCTCAACATTGGTCACTCTACCGCCCACCCTTTTACCTTAGAAGGTAACCAAATTTGGTATGTAGATAGCAATTAACATTCCACAAAGATCTGCATCAAAATTTTGAAGCCACACCCACCCATACCGCCCCAAGCCCCCTCTTTCCTAACTTTACCAAACTTTTAGCTAAGGTAACCAAAATTGGTATGAAGATAGCAATTTACATTCCACAAAGATCTGCATCAAAAATTTGGATGTTAAGCCCACCCATACCGCCCCCAGCCCCCTATTTCCTAACTTTAACAAACTTTGAGCTACGGTAACCTTAATTGGTATGAAGATAGCAATTTACATCCCACAAAGACCTGCATCAAAAATTTGGATGCCACACCCACCCATACCGCCCCCATCCTCCCTCTTCCCACTTTTACAAACTTTAAGCTAGAGTAACAATATGTGGTATGTTTATAGCAATTGACATTCCAAAAAGATCTGCATCAACAATTTGGATGTCAAACCCATCATACCGCCCCCAGTCCCCCTCTTTCACCACTTTTTACGAACTTGGAGCTAAGGTAACCAAATTTGGTATGTAGATAGCAATTAACATTCCACAAAGATCTGCATCAAAAATTTTGAAGCCACACCCACCCATACCGCCCCAAGCCCCCTCTTTCCTAACTTTACCAAACTTTTAGCTAAGGTAACCAAAATTGGTATGAAGATAGCAATTTACATTCCACAAAGATCTGCATCAAAAATTTGGATGTTAAGCCCACCCATACCGCCCCCAGCCCCCTATTTCCTAACTTTAACAAACTTTGAGCTACGGTAACCTTAATTGGTATGAAGATAGCAATTGACATCCCACAAAGACCTGCATCAAAAATTTGGATGCCACACCCACCCATACCGCCCCCATCCTCCCTCTTCCCACTTTTACAAACTTTAAGCTAGAGTAACCATATTTGGTATGTAGATAGCAATTGACATTCCACAAAGATCTGCATCAAAGATTTGGGTGTCAAATCCACCCATACCGCCCCCAGCCCCACTCTTTCACCATTTTTTACGAACTTGGAGCTAGCGTAACCAAATGTGGTATGTAGATAGCAATTGATATTCCATAAAGATTTGCATCAAAAATTTGGATGCCAAATCCACCCATACCGCCCCCAGCCCCTATTTCCTAACTTTAACAAACTTTGAGCTACGGTAACCTTAATTGGTATGAAGATAGCAATTTACATCCCACAAAGACCTGCATCAAAAATTTGGATGCCAAACCCACCCATACCGCCCCCAGTTCCCCTATCCACACTTTTAAAATTTTTGAGCCAGAGTCACCAAATTTTGTATGTAAATAGCGCTCGACATTCCACAAAGATCTGCATCAAAATTTGGATGCCACACCTACCCATACCGCCCCCATCCTCCCTCTTCCCACTTTTACAAACTTTAAGCTAGAGTAACAATATTTGGTATGTTTATAGCAATTGACATTCCACAAAGATCTGCATCAACAATTTGGATGTCAAACCCATCATACCGCCCCCAGCCCCCCTCATTTCTAACTTTTTACGAACTTGCAGCTAGAGTAACCAAATGTGGTATGTAGATAGCAATTGATATTCCATAAAGATCTGCATCAAAAATTTTAATGCCAAACTCACCCAGACCGCCCCCAGCCCCCTCTTTCCTAACTTTACCAAACTTTGAGCTAAGGTAACCAAAATTGGTATGAAGATAGCAATTTACATTCCACAAAGATCTGCATCAAAAATTTGGATGTTAAGCCCACCCATACCGCCCCCAGCCCCCCCTCTTCAACCATTTTTTACGAACTTGGAGCTAGATTAACCAAATATGGTATGTAGATAGCAATTGACATTCCACAAAGATCTGCATCAAAGATTTGGGTGTCAAAT
This sequence comes from Scaptomyza flava, assembly GCA_030179655.1. Taxonomy (NCBI): domain Eukaryota; kingdom Metazoa; phylum Arthropoda; class Insecta; order Diptera; family Drosophilidae; genus Scaptomyza; species Scaptomyza flava. Next base: position 33,607,937 of record JARNME010000404.1, on the reverse strand, counting down.
CCACCCATACCGCCCCCAGCCCCACTCTTTCACCATTTTTTACGAACTTGGAGCTAGCGTAACCAAATGTGGTATGTAGATAGCAATTGACATTCCACAAAGATCTGCATCAAAGATTTGGGTGTCAAATCCACCCATACCGCCCACAGCCCCACTCTTTCACCATTTTTTACGAACTTGGAGCTAGCGTAACCAAATGTGGTATGTAGATAGCAATTGACAATCCATAGAGATCCGCATCAAAAATTTGGATGCCAAACCCACCCATACCGCCCCAAGCCTCCCTCTTCACAATTTTACAAACTTTAAGCTAGAGTAACCATATTTGGTATGTAGATAGCAATTGACATTCCACAAAGATCTGCATCAAAAATTTTGATGTCAAACCCACCCATACCGCCCCCAGCCCCCCTCTTTAACCACTTTTTACGAACTTTAAGCTAGATTCACCAAATTTGGTATGAAGATAGCAATTAATATTCCACAAAGATCTGCATTAAAAATTTTGAAGCCACACCCACCCATACCGCCAACAGCCACTTCCTTCCTAACTTTTACAAACTTTGAGCTAAGATAACCAAAATTGGTATGAAGATAGCAATTGACATCCCACAAAGATCTGCATCAAAAATGTTGATGCCACGACCACCCATACTGCCCCCCATCATCCCATTCATTACATTTTCCAAGCCACGAGCTAGAGTCGTCAAATTGGGTATGTAGATAGCAATTAACATTCCACAAAGATCTGCATCAAAAATTGGGATGCCACACCCACCCATACCGGCCCCAGCCCCCCTCTCCACACTTGAAAACTTTTGAGCAAGAGTCACCAAATTTGAAATGTAGATAGCAATTGACATTCCACAAAGATCTGCATCAAAGATTTGGGTGTCAAATCCACCCATACCGCCCCCAGGCCCCCTCTTTCACCATTATTTACGAACTTGGAGCTAGCGTAACCAAATGTGGTATGTAGATAGCAATTGATATTCCATAAACATTTGCATCAAAAATTTGGATGCCAAATCCACCCATACCGCCCCCAGCCCCATATTTCCTAACTTTAACAAACTTTGAGCTACGGTAACCTTAATTGGTATGAAGATAGCAATTTACATCCCACAAAGACCTGCATCAAAAATTTGGATGCCAAACCCACCCATACCGCCCCCAGTTCCCCTATCCACACTTTTAAAATTTTGAGCCAGAGTCACCAAATTTGTATGTAGATAGCGCTCGACATTCCACAAAGATCTGCATCAAAATTTGGATGCCACATCCACCCATACCGCGCCCAGCCACCCTTTTCTCACTTTTAAAAATTTAGAGCTAGAGTCAACCAATTTGGTCTGAATTCCACATAGGTCTGCAGCTAAGATTTAGATGCCACAACCACCCATACCGCCACCAGCCCCCCTTTCCAACATTTTACCAACTTTGAGCTAGGGTCACCAAATTTGGTATGAAGATAGCAATAGACATCCCAGAAAGATCCGCATCAAAACTTCGTTGCCTTGCCCCCCAAGCCACCAACAGCCTCCCGCATTTTGAAATCAGAAAAGTCTTAATCTCCCACAGTTTTTGAGCTACAGCCATCAAATTTGGTGCCAAGATAGGTGATGATGACCACCCAATACTGCCACGCGCACCCATTACGCCCCCAGCCACCCTTTCACAATTTTTACAATCTTTGAGCTACAGTCACTAAATTCTTATGAAGATAACAATTGACATTCCACAAAGATGTTCATAAACAAGTAAGAAGGCTCTAGTCGGGAAAACCCGACTATATACTAGATACCCTGAACCCAGTTGCAATAAATATATTTAATTTATATAAGACTTTGGTATACTGGCTTAGCTTCCATCGATTAAGTTCAAAATCTCCGGTGTTTCTCAACCGATTTGGACGAAATTTTCAGAAAAGTTCTATCATTATCCATTCAACCCTCATTTTTAGATTTTCCAAATTCGATATATTATGTTATCGATATTATGTGTATATCGGAAACCAGAATAGTTATCGATAATTTAAAGCAAACTTGTTCTGCTCATGGTATAGGAGAACTTAAATACAAAATCAGAAGTCTCTAGCTCTTGTAGTCTCTGAGATCCACGCGTTCATACAGACGGACAGACGGACAGACGGTCAGACGGACAGACGGTCAGACGGACAGACAGACGGACAGACGGACATGGCTATATCGTCTCGGCTGTTGATGCTGATCAAGAATATATATACTTTATAGGGTCGGAGATGCTTCCTTCTGCCTGTTACATACTTTTGCACAAAACCATTATACCCTTATTTACCCATTTTATGGGTTAAGGGTATACAAATTTGGATGCTACGCCCATACATACCGCCCCCATCTCCCCTTTCTTCTCATTTTACAAGCTACGAGTCAGAGTCACCAAATTTGTATGTAGATAGCGCTCGACATTCCACAAAGATCTGCATCAAAGATTTGGGTGTCAAATCCACCCATACCGCCCCCAGCCCCCCTCTTTCACCATTTTTTACGAACTTGGAGCTAGCGTAACCAAATGTGGTATGTAGATAGCAATTGATATTCCATAAAGATTTGCATCAAAAATTTGGATGCCAAATCCACCCATACCGCCCCCAGCCCCCTATTTCCTAACTTTAACAAACTTTGAGCTACGGTAACCTTAATTGGTATGAAGATAGCAATTTACATCCCACAAAGACCTGCATCAAAAATTTGGATGCCAAACCCACCCATACCGCCCCCAGTTCCCCTATCCACACTTTTAAAATTTTTGAGCCAGAGTCACCAAATTTTGTATGTAAATAGCGCTCGACATTCCACAAAGATCTGCATCAAAATTTGGATGCCACACCTACCCATACCGCCCCCATCCTCCCTCTTCCCACTTTTACAAACTTTAAGCTAGAGTAACAATATGTGGTATGTTTATAGCAATTGACATTCCAAAAAGATCTGCATCAACAATTTGGATGTCAAACCCATCATACCGCCCCCAGTCCCCCTCTTTCACCACTTTTTACGAACTTGGAGCTAAGGTAACCAAATTTGGTATGTAGATAGCAATTAACATTCCACAAAGATCTGCATCAAAATTTTGAAGCCACACCCACCCATACCGCCCCAAGCCCCCTCTTTCCTAACTTTACCAAACTTTTAGCTAAGGTAACCAAAATTGGTATGAAGATAGCAATTTACATTCCACAAAGATCTGCATCAAAAATTTGGATGTTAAGCCCACCCATACCGCCCCCAGCCCCCTATTTCCTAACTTTAACAAACTTTGAGCTACGGTAACCTTAATTGGTATGAAGATAGCAATTGACATCCCACAAAGACCTGCATCAAAAATTTGGATGCCACACCCACCCATACCGCCCCCATCCTCCCTCTTCCCACTTTTACAAACTTTAAGCTAGAGTAACCATATTTGGTATGTAGATAGCAATTGACATTCCACAAAGATCTGCATCAAAGATTTGGGTGTCAAATCCACCCATACCGCCCCCAGCCCCACTCTTTCACCATTTTTTACGAACTTGGAGCTAGCGTAACCAAATGTGGTATGTAGATAGCAATTGATATTCCATAAAGATTTGCATCAAAAATTTGGATGCCAAATCCACCCATACCGCCCCCAGCCCCCTATTTCCTAACTTTAACAAACTTTGAGCTACGGTAACCTTAATTGGTATGAAGATAGCAATTTACATCCCACAAAGACCTGCATCAAAAATTTGGATGCCAAACCCACCCATACCGCCCCCAGTTCCCCTATCCACACTTTTAAAATTTTTGAGCCAGAGTCACCAAATTTTGTATGTAAATAGCGCTCGACATTCCACAAAGATCTGCATCAAAATTTGGATGCCACACCTACCCATACCGCCCCCATCCTCCCTCTTCCCACTTTTACAAACTTTAAGCTAGAGTAACAATATGTGGTATGTTTATAGCAATTGACATTCCACAAAGATCTGCATCAACAATTTGGATGTCAAACCCATCATACCGCCCCCAGCCCCCCTCATTCCTAACTTTTTACGAACTTGCAGCTAGAGTAACCAAATGTGGTATGTAGATAGCAATTGATATTCCATAAAGATCTGCATCAAAAATTTTAATGCCAAACTCACCCAGACCGCCCCCAGCCCCCTCTTTCCTAACTTTACCAAACTTTGAGCTAAGGTAACCAAAATAAGTATGAAGTTGCAATTTACATCCCACAAAGATCTGGATCAAAACTTTGGATGTCAAACCCACCCATACCGCCCCCAGCCCCCCTCTTTCATCATTTTTTACGAACTTGGAGCTAGAGTAACCAAATGTGGTATGTATATAGCAATTGACATTCCATAAAGATCTGCATCAAAAATTTGGATGCCAAACCCACCCATACCGCCCCCAGCCTCCCTCTTCCCACTTTTACAAACTTTAAGCTAGAGTAACCATATTTGGTATGTAGATAGCAATTGACATTCCACAAAGATCTGCATCAAAAAGTTTGATGTCAAACCCACCCATTCCGCCCCCAGCCCCCCTCTTTAACCACTTTTTACGAACTTTAAGCTAGATTCACCATTCCACAAAGATCTGCAGCAAAAATTTTGATGTCAAACCCACCCATTCCGCCCCCAGCCCCCCTCTTTAACCACTTTTTACGAACTTTAAGCTAGATTCACCAAATTTGGTATGAAGATAGCAATTAACATTCCACAAAGATCTGCATCAAAAATTTTGAAGCCACACCCACAAATACCGCCCACAGCCCCCTCTTTCATAACTTTAACAACCTTTGAGCTAAGGTTACCAAAATTGGTATGAAGATAGCAATTGACATCCCACAAAGATCTGCATCAAAAATTTGGATGCCTTACCCACCTGTACCGCACCCAGCCTCCTTATTCCACACTTTTAAAAAATTTAATCTAGAGAAACCATATTTGGTATGTACATAGCAATTGACTTCCACAAAGATCTGCAAAAAAATTTGGATGCCAAACCAACCCATACCGCCCTCAGCCCCCTCTTTCCTAACATTAACAAACTTTGAGCTAAGGTTACCAAAATTGGTATGAAGATAGCAATTTTCATCCCACAAAGATCTGCATCAAAAATATGGATGCCACACCCACCCGTACCGCACCCAGCCTCCCTTTTCCAAACTTTTACAAACTTTAAGCTAGAGTCACCAAATTTGGTACGAAGATAGCAATTGACATGCCATAAAGATCTGCATCAAAAATTTGGATGTCAAACCCACTCATACCGCCCCCAGCCCCCCTCTTTCACCATTTTTTACAAACTTGGAGCTAGAGTAACCAAATGTGGTATGTGGTATAGTAAAGTCAGATGTTAAATAAAGTACTATTAGACTGGCACGTTCTTGAATGTCTTTATTGAATAATTCTGTGTTTCTTATTCTATGTTTAACATTGATAAAGCTTATGCTGTTATAGTTTAACAGCTACAAAGAGAGGGAGAGCGAGTGTACATATATATGCGGAGAGTGGCTTAAGTGCAAGCGCAGCGTTTCCCGTAGGGCAACGGTCTCGCGCTTGCTTGGCCTTCTAAAGAGGCTTCATATTACCTACACGCGCAGACCACATGTATGTATGTGCTTTGGTATGCGCATACATATATATGTTTGTGCTGAGCGTGTTTAGGTTTATTCAAAATTGCAACAAAGTGTTACAAGTTGTATTTAATATGTGTTTTGACATTACATATATGATTACACTACACCTCCCCTTTTAAAAAAAATAACGTAATATTATGAATATGTAGTTATTTATAGTAAACATGATTGTAATTGTTAGGAATATAAATATTGAATAATATAAAACTATAAATGTATAAAGATTTAAAAGTGAAAGGTTTTTTTTTATTTTATTTTTTTTTTTTTTTTTTGTTTTTTGGTATATAATATATGGCTGATCAGACCATGATACAATTATACAAGGTAGTCCACTCGGCTGCAGAAGTCATTCGGTTTTGGTCCCCTATTTTCAGTGCGTGCCTGCTTGTCGAACTGGGTTAATCGACGCACTGTTTAGCCGTTTCACTCACACTCACTTTGCAACGCTTTCAACGCTCTTTCACTCGCACTTATATTAAGGGACTATGATTTTGCCGAGTGGACTACCTTGTATAATTGTATCATGGATCAGACCGTTTTAAAAATAATTTTTTTTTTCTAGGTATTAATTTTATATTAAACATATATTTTATTTTAATTTTATATTTTAATACAGTACGACCTCGGTTAACGCAACCCTCGTTACACGCAACTCCTCGATTATTGCAACACCCGAATTCTTAACATTGTTGACTCTGTTAACGCAACTTTAAAAAAAAAATTACCTTATTTAACGCAACTTCCTAAGGAAAAGTATGTTTTAGTTCGGTTTTACCACTTTTTTTTCGTTCTCTTTTTGTTTTTTTTTACATGCTTGCGAAAATGATAATATGGAGAAATCATTGTACGCGTGGTTTCTAAAACAAAGAGAGCGTAATTTTCCCATTTCTAAAGAAATGGTAAAAAAGTACAGACACGAATTTCTCAATTTTTTAAAAAATAGGTAAAGCAATTTGAAATTCTTGCTTTAAACAAAGTCTTATTCGATAAAATTTAATTTTAAAGGTAAGCGAAGGCATCTTTTATTATTATTTCACCTCAGTTTTCGCAACCACCTCAGTTTTCGCAACTGGCCAAATTTTAATAGGTTGCGTTAACCGAGGTCGTACTGTATATATATATATATATTTTTTTTTTTATTATTATTATTATTTTTATTTTATTTATTTATTTTATTTTATTTTTTTTTTAGGTTGGATATTAGAGTAGCTTGAAACCTATTATGCATTAAAAATTTTTAATCCATCCTTATGAACTGTTTGTTTTTTTCCTTTTTTGTTTTTTATTATTATATTATCTTTTTCTATTATGGATACTACTGAGTATGGTCCAATATATTTATTTTCTAACTTATGACCTGTTTCGTTTTTTAAAAGTACTTTATCTCCTATGTTCAGATTAAAATCTATTGTTTTTCTATCATAATATTCCTTATTTTTAGCCTTATGCTTTTCTAACATTATCCTTGCTCTTTTAAATGCTTGTTCTAATCTAAACTTACTTCTTTAGCGTAATCTTCTATGTTATATAATGGATTAATATTATTTATTTTATTAAAATGTTGGGGCAAATTACTTTGCTTACCAAAAACTAATTCATATGGACAATAATTATGTGCCATAGAAGGGGTCGTGTTGAAACAGTATACGAAATATTTTAGCCACACATCCCAATCAGTTTTGTCGACTGAAATGTATGAACGAATATATTCATTAAAAGTTCTATGACTTCTTTCTACTGTTCCAACTGTCTGGTGGTGGTGTGCTGTAGACGTTATATTGTCTATTTTTAAATATTTGCACAAGTCATTTATAATAGAATTTCTATATTCAGTTCCCATGTCCGTAATGAACGTCTTCATTGGACCGAACTGTAATATAAAAGATTCAAATATAGCTTTAGCAACAGTATTTGCATTTTTATTTGGGATCGGTATGGCAACAAGATATTTTGTTAAATCGCAAATAAGCGTAACTGCATATTCGTTACCATATTCAGATCTTGGTAATGGACCTACTGTGTCAACTATTACCCTGTCGAAAGCACTTATTGGTGTGTCGGTAATTGTTAAAGGAGTTTTAGTATGTGTTGTTGTTTTTGACATCTGGCATTTTGGACATCTACGTACGTACTCTTTATATGACGAGTCATATTTTTCCAATAGTAGTGTCTTTTTACTTTGGCCAAAGTTTTTGTTATACCAGTATGTCCTCCTTGTGTGGGACTATCATGAAATGTAGACAATATTGCTTCTTTTTCTATATCTTTTGATAAAATGGTCACCGGCTTGAGTAGCGCTACTCTTAATAATCTCAATGTATTATTGCCCATATTTATGAAATTATCTATTGAAACTTGTTCAAAGATGATTTCATGCGGTGCCACTTTTAGTTGGCGTAAATCATGCATACCGGCTTTCTTTTCGAGCCTTTGGAAAAATTGACCTAAGTCGATAACTCCATTAGTATACAGATCGCTAACATTTATTCTTGCAACGATTTTATTTCCGTGTTTGAAATAACACAGCTTTCCTTTCATATGCAAGGCCACTACTTTTCGTACATCGTCATTTGTGATGACTTCATATACGTTGGGCTTAGAAGCTTTTTCAAGATTTTGCCTAAGCAAAGGTTCTTGTTCATTTCCTGCGCAGGATTTATTTTGTCTACTTGTTGCCTAGTAGTGACTTTCAGGACTTTATTTTGTAAATCTTTTAATTCGGATATTGTTATCCGTGATAGGGCATCTGCCACGAAATTGTCTTTACCCTTTAGATACTCGACTGTAAAGTCATATTCTTCTAATTCGAGCCGCATGCGTGTAAGTTTAGAACTAGGATTGACCATAGAAAATAAATAAGTTAATGGTCTGTGGTCAGTTTTCACTGTAAAATGTTTTCCATAAATATATGGTCGAAAATGTACTATAGCCCAATGAATTGCTGCTAATTCTTGTTCCGTTGTACTCTTATTACTTTCACCCTTTGTAAATGAACGTGATGCGTATGCAATTGGAAGTTGGAGTCCATTGTAGTTTTGAGTTAAAACTGCTCCACACGCTTGCTTACTTGCATCCGTTTTTAATGCATAATTCTTTGCTGAAGTCTGGGTATTGTAATAGTGTAGGCTGCATTAGCTTATCTTTAAGGTATAGGAATGCATTTTGGCATTCAACTGTCCATTCAAAAGGAACATCCTTTTTACATAATCTTGTTATGTGCCGTGAATAGTCGGCGAAGTTATTTATGAAACGTCTATAATAATTGCAAAATGCAACAAAACGTCTAGCGCTGTCCGCATCGTGTGGGACTGGGTAGTTTTTAATGACGTCGTACTTTTTGTCGTCTGGCAAGATTCCTTTATCAGTGCATTTATGACCAAGAAAGGTCACTTCATGCATAAAAAATGAGCATTTTTGTGGATGTAACTTAAGGTTGTATTTCCTACATTTGTCAAAAACATCTGTTAAATTTTGAGCATATGTTTTTCGGAACAACCAATAACTATTAAATCATCCATATAAAGGAATGCTGGGGAAGATTCAAGGCCAGAGAATGCAATAGTCATCATTCTCTGAAATGAATTTGGCGCTATTTTTAAGCCAAATGGTAATCGCGTGAAGCGATATGAGCCATTGCTCGTTGAAAATGAAGTTATATCCCTTGAACTTTCTTCAAGTTCGATTTGATGAAAACCTGACATTAAGTCAAGGCATGAAACGTATTTTGCTCTGCCTAGTTGATCTAATATGTCATCAATTCTAGGCAGTGGGAATTTGTCGGACAGTAATTTTTTATTTATTTGACGATAGTCAATTACTAATCGCCATTTTTTATTTTCTGAGCCTGGAAGGGCTTTCTTTGGAACTAATAAAAGTGGGCTATTGTATTCTGACACAGATGGTTCGACTATGTTGTCGTTAATCAACTTTTCTACTTGTTTTTGGATTTCATCTGTTTGGCTGTGCGGGCTTCTATAGTTTTTAATATACACTGGTTCATTGTCTTTTAATCTCAAGTGTTGTTTATAGAAATTATTTGTTGTAATCGATTCGGTTTCGAGACCGAATACGTCACTATACTCGGTGCATAACTTTTTAGTTGAGGTTTGAATTGAGGTGGAAAATTTTTGGCTAGCTGAGATAAGACGTTTTCTTTTCTACTTTCTGGATTTGTTTGAACTACATCGTAGTTCGAAAGTGATTCATGTTGCAAATTATTAATTGTAACTAATTGATCTGAATTAGTTGTAATTAGTAAACGGACAAACGTATTTTGGGATGTTGCAATTGTGTTTGCAACATATACACCAGTCTGGATTTCCTGGTTTGGAATAAATATGCTATCTTCTTTTGAAGTTAGCGTGATTTTTCGGACAATTTGAGATCTTGCTGGTAGAAGTATTGAGTTTCTACCAGAATCATATGTTATGGGAACATGAATTGGATATTGTAAATTATTGGGTCTAATTATAAACCAATCTTCTAATGGTTTGAAGTCCAGTTGGCAATTGTATTTTTAATAAAATCAATGCCTAGTATTCCATCACATGGTATAGCGAAATCTAAATCAACTATATGAAAGTTGTGTGGAATTATATATTTAACTGTCTGTATTTCAATCGATGCTAGTCCTTTGGATTTTAAAATTTCTTTACTAATGCCTTGGATGTTTATAACATTATTAGGCTGGATGTCGTGAAAGACATCAGAAGTTTCTTTAATTATTGAAATGTCTGCACCTGTATCTATTAAAAATGTAAGTTTTTTACCTGTTGACACGTGGTCAAATGAAACAAATATATTGAGACTAAAATTTATTGCATGAACTTTAGTGTTTTCTATTGCTGGGTATCTAAAGGTTGCTCGGAGTTTCCCGAAACATCTTGGGTTACTCTGACATTGTTATGACCTCTGTTTGAATTGCCATGGCCTCTAGAGTTTTGGCCTCGAGTGTTGCCTCTGTTATTATTGTAGTATTGTCCTTGACCGCCTCTGTTGTAAGGTCGGCCTCTAAAATTACCTCTTCCGCGATTTCCGCCACGTTGAGAGTAATTTTGGTAGAACAATACAGCGTTGGATTGTCCAGTTGCCTCTGTGCAACTGTTGACAAATTTGGATATCGCATCATTCATGTTATTGAATGTGCCAGCCTGCATGATAAGTTTTACCTTATCGTTAGCACAGTTTTTGGTCATTGCCTTAACTGCTTCGGCTGTACTGTATTTACTGGCCAGTTCCGGCGTTAAACCATCGTTTATATATGCGCCTTCCAAAGCTCTTGTTAACTGCTCAACCTCTTGTGTATACTGGTTGGCAGTTTTGCTTCGTTGTTGCAAGTTGAGTAATTTGGCTGACAATACTTCTACTGACTCGCCTTTTACTGTGCTTGATAGTTTTGCAATAATTTGAGCGATCGTTTGCTCTTTGCTAATCAAGTTTCTTGCGTGGCCTCTTAATTTTGTCTTTATAAGTTCTATGGCCGTTGCTTCGTGGTCACCATTAATTGTGTCTAATAGACTTAAAGCGTCTTTGAAGCTTTGTAGATTTTCTGCTTTGCCATCGTACTCAAATAGAAGAGACGAGGCTGTTTTCAGAAAATCTACCACTGTTTGGGTAATTTTTATTGGTTTAATTTCTTCTTCAGAATCAGAATCAAAATCAATGTCGGTTTCTTTGTCTGGCATCCGGTCGTCTAATACGGATGGATCGAATGTTACCGGTACACTTAGTACCGAAGGAAGAAATAGATGTAGGTCGTGTTTTGTGTCCAAGGTAATTAACGCTGATCTTAATTTGTCGATAATTTCCCTTGCTTGTAATTTGTGTAGACTATTTAAGTTGTCATAATTGAAATGTATAAGTTCCCGACATTCGTTGTACGTTTGTACTAGTATTTGGGTATGCTTGATATAGTTTCAATTCGTATGGGAACTTTCTTATTTAAGCACTTATACGATTTAATGAACTCAACGCGTTTTTGTATTATAGGCTCTCTGAATTCTGTCCATTCCATGAGTTACTAATATTTATCGATGCAGTCGCACCATTAGTTTAGTAACTGGACCCAAGAAGACGTTATCTTCTGTTAGTTCTTTTACCATCACATATGGCAAAGTGAATAGCACTATACCTTTTTTCTTTTATACTGCAGTGGTATAGTGGGCTAGTAATTCTATTATACGAGTCAACGTAGGCGTACTCAAAATCAGATATCGAGATTAATTCGTGAAATTGATTTAGTACACAAATTGCTCGTATAATGAACTCTGGGTCTCTTTCGAATGCTACGGCTATTGCCGCATGCATTTTGAAATACTTATTATGTGATATGTTTCTTGTGCATTCAATATGTCTGCGTATATGTCAGATAGTTGTCTGGTACCCATTGGCTCCATATATAATATTGCTCATACTTTGTTTGGGAAATCTGTTTCTTTGTTAGGCATATGTTGTAACAGAGCTTTTATTCTGATACTTGAGGTATATCCATCATACAATAATATATATAAATATAAATTTAATTTAGTCAAAAATTGTTATTAGTATGTATAGTTTTTTTTTTTCATTCGATTCTAAATTTTATCTAGATCGTTAGCCTGCTTTTGTATTTTTTCTTGAGGCACTTATTGTGTAGCTTGCATAATTTAAAGAACATATTTGCGCTTAGAATAACAACGATAATTATTAACAAAGTATTCGTTATTCCTAAATCTACACTACTTGATTCTACTTTATTTATAATATTAGCGGTGGAATCCACCGTTTTTTTGTCTACGAGGCCCACTTTGGCCGATTCTGTGTCATAAACGTTTTCCGCTTTAGATATTATATTATTATTTAGATTTCCTATTTTGAAATTATTTGTAATTTATTTATTTTTATGTATCGTACAATATAAAATATGTTATAATAATTTTATTGGCATAACTGTGCCGCATGTTTTTAGTTTTGGTAATATTGTCTACAAACCTTTTTATTTTATTCTTATATGATTACATAAATATACGTTTATAAATTTCTTACTTTATTTATTTATTTTTATAATTTTAGTAGTTATATAAATTTTAGTTTTTGCCATTTCTTTGATTGCTAATGGCTATTTAAGTTTAAATTATTTATTATTGTTTACATAGCACAAAAAAAACTGAGACTGAAAATTTTGATTGTTTTTACCAATTCAGTGCTTGCAACATTTTTATACTCGATACCGAAGGTAACTAGTATATTGGTTTTGTGCAATGTCCGTCATGGTGTCTGTCCGTCTGTCCGTCTGTCCGTCTGTCCGTCCGTAGGTATGCAAGTTTTTTCCACACCCTTCAAGCTAGAGACTTGAAACTTTCCAATTCTCTTTATCTATGGGATAGTAAATTAAAGTGTCAAGATGGGGGTTCTACGATAACTGGGGGGCTGGCAAATCGATAAATTCGATATCTCAAAACCGATAAATCCACATATTTCGCACATCCTTGCAGCTAGAAGTACCAAATTTGGTAAGAAGGTAGCTACTAGCAACCCCCAAAAAACTGCATCAAAAATTTTGGAGCCACGCCCCCCCATTCCGCCCCCAGCCCCCCCGCAATTTAAAGTCAAAAAAGCGTATATCTCCCACAGTTTTTGAGCTAGAGCCACCAAATTTTGTGCCAAGTTGGGTGATGATGACCCCCCAAAAACTGCATCAAAAGTTTGGATGCCACGCCCACCGATACTGCTCTAGCCGCCCCCATCCACCCCAACGCTTCGTCAAAAACGGGAATGCGTGTATCTTCCAGAGTTGTGGAGCTAGAGCTTCCAAATTTGGTGGGAAGATAGCTAGTAGCGATCCCCAAAAAACTGCATCAAAGTTTTGGAGCCGCGCCCACCCATTCCGCCCCCAGCCCCCCCGCATTTTGAAATCAGAAATGGCTATATCTCCCAAAGTTTTTGAGCTAGAGCCACCAAATTTGGTGCCAAGATAGGTGATGATGACCCCCTAAAAACTGCATCAAAAGTTTGGATGCCACGCCCACCGATCCTACCCTAGCCGCCCCCATCCACCCCAACGCTTCGTCAAAAACGGGAATGCGTGTATCTTCCAGAGTTGTGGAGCTAGAGCCACCAAATTTGGTAGGAAGATAGCTGGCAGTGACCCTCAAAAATCTGCATCAAAGTTTTGGAGCCAAGCCCACCCATTCCGCCCCCCTTTCCCCACTTTATACAAACTTTGAGCTAGAGTCACCAAATTGGTATGAAGGTAGCATTTGACATTCCACAAGGATCTGCAGCAAAAATTTGGATGCCACGCCCAACCATACCGCCCCCAGCCCCCCTTTCCCCACTTTATACAAACTTTGAGCTAGAGTCACCAAATTTGGTATGAAGGTAGCATTTGACATTCCACAAGGATCTGCAGCAAAAATTTGGATGCCACGCCCAACCATACCGCCCCCAGCCCCCCTTTCCCCACTTTATACAAACTTTGAGCTAGAGTCACCAAATTTGGTATGAAGGTAGCATTTGACATTCCACAAGGATCTGCAGCAAAAATTTGGATGCCACGCCCAACCATACCGCCCCCAGCCCCCCTTTCCCCACTTTATACAAACTTTGAGCTAGAGTCACCAAATTTGGTATGAAGGTAGCATTTGACATTCCACAAGGATCTGCAGCAAAAATTTGGATGCCACGCCCAACCATACCGCCCCCAGCCCCCTTTCCCCACTTTATACAAACTTTGAGCTAGAGTCACCAAATTTGGTATGAAGGTAGCATTTGACATTCCACAAGGATCTGCAGCAAAAATTTTGATGCCACGCCCAACCATACCGCCCCCAGCCCCCCTTTCCCCACTTTATACAAACTTCGAGCTAGAGTCAACAAATTCGGTATGAAGATAGCAATTGACATCCCACATAGATCTGCGCAAAAATTTGAATGCCACGCCCAACCATACCGCCCCCAGCCCCCCTTTCCCACTTTATACAAACTTCGAGCTAGAGTCACCAAATTTGGTATGAAGATAGCAATTGACATCCCACATGGATGGGCATCAAAATTTTTAATACTGGTATCGAGTATACCGCAGTCGGTTGCGTCCGACTGCAACGTTTCCACTTGTTTATTTCTATTTTTGAAAAGGTTGTACGCCAACTGGCGGAGAGAAGTTTAAAATTAATTCACATAAGGTGAATGTACATATTCTCCTACCTAGTGTTTGTTTGGCTTTGGGGGCCAGACGCTTACCGGGCGACTCAATTATCGCCGGGTATTACAAAAAAAATTTTCTCAGATAATAATTTTTTCAAAATATTCGTTGATTTGTAGTTCCTGCAACCTTTGTGATGCCGCCGGCTTCTGCATTCTTTGTAATGCTGTCGTCTTCTTATGGTCAACTTGGTACGTTGACGTTGCCGGTGCTGGTTCTTCGCACAGGCCTTATACTGGGGCGCCGTTGACGGTGGTCGTCTCCTGCTTGTTGTTGCCGCAAGTGTACTCGCAATGTACTGAATATAGAGGTCCCTCGCAGTCGGCCGGACACTTCTTTTTAATGCTGGGTATTGGCTGAGGAGCAGGGCGATTAGTGATATGATTATATTTTTATTTTGAATGGTACAGAGTGCGTGTGTTTTTAGTAATTGCTCTAAATGCTCGAGCTCATTGTTTAATTTAACAGCAACATCCCAAGTGGGGGGGGGTGTTGCTTTTGTATAAGAGTCTTACTATCTCGGTCTTTCTTTTTCTGAGGCGCTCTTTAATGCCAGAAAGTCTGGTCTTTTTCCGACACGGCATCTCTGTACTCACTCTGACATTTTGTGTTCGCCGAAGCTCATCAGCTCTATGGTCCACGACGATATCCTTTCGCAGACGCTGACAGAAGCCAGTTCAAGCAACTACTCCATAAACGTTCTCCTTCCTGCTGGATATGGCTGTGCTTCCGTTAAGTTGTTAATGTTTGTGGATATGTGGGATTGGAATAGCCCCAAACTGCTTTGACTGTCCAGTAGATGGCTTCATCGGTAATGGCCAGTTGACGTTCTTCTTACTGCTCCTGCAGTCTCGTGACTCTAGTCACGGTCGCCATATAGTAAAGTCAGATGTTAAATAAAGTACTATTAGACTGGCACGTCCGTGCCTTGCGACTTTGGTTTCTTGAATGTCTTTATTGAATAATTTTGTGTTTCTTATTCTATGTTTAACATTGATAAAGCTTATGCTGTTATAGTTTAACAGCTACAAAGAGAGGGAGAGCGAGTGTACATATATATGCGGAGAGTGGCTTAAGTGCAAGCGCAGCGTTTCCCGTAGGGCAACGGTCTCGCGCTTGCTTGGCCTTCTAAAGAGGCTTCATATTACCTACACGCGCAGACCACATGTATGTATGTGCTTTGGTATGCGCATACATATATATGTTTGTGCTGAGCGTGTTTAGGTTTATTCAAAATTGCAACAAAGTGTTACAAGTTGTATTTAATATGTGTTTTGACATTACATATATGAATACACTACAGTGGATAGGAATTGACATTCCATAGAGATCGCAAAAAAATATTGGAAGTCAAACCCACCCATACCGCCAATAGCCCCCCTCATTCCAAACTTTGTGCTAAGGTCACCAAAACTGGTATGAAGATAGCAATCGACATTCCACAAAGATCTGCAACAACTTTTTCAAACTTTGAGCTAAGGTAACATTAATTCATATGAAGATAGCAATGTACACCCCACAAAGATCCGCATCAAAAATTTCGATGCGATGCCTCCAGAACCACCCCCAGCACCATCGCGTATTGAAATCAGAAAAGCCTAAATCTCCCACAGTTTTTGAGCAACAGCCACAAAATTTGGTGCCAAGATAGGTGATGATGACCCCCCAATACTGGCACGCGCACCCATTACGCCCCCAGCCACCCTTTCACAACTTTTACAATCTTTGAGCTAGAGTCACCAAATTTGTATGAAGATGCGAATTGACATCCCACAATGATCTGCATAAAAAATGTTGATGCCACGTCCACCCATACCGCCCCCCATCCCCCCTTTCTTCACATTATACAAGCTACGAGCCAGAGTCACAAAATTTGGTATGAAGATAGCAATCGACATTCCACAAAGATCTGCATCAAAGCTTTGGATGCCACAACCACCCATACCGCCCCCAGCCTCCCTTTTCCAAACTTTTACAAACTTTAAGCTAGAGTAACCATATTTGGTATGTAGATAGCAATTGACGTTCCACAAAGATCTGCATCAAAAATTTCGATGCCATGCCCCCAAACCACCCCCATCGCATTTTGAAATCAGAAAAGCCTAAATCTCCCACAGTTTTTGAGCTACAGCCACAAAATTTGGTGCCAAGATAGGTGATGATGACCCCCCAACACTGGCACGCGCACCCATTACGCCCCCAGCCACCCTTTCACAACTTTAACGAGACAGAATCACCAAATTTGGTATGTAGATAGCAATCGACATTCCACAAAGATCTGCATCAAAAATTTGGATGCCACACTCACCTATTACCCCACCCCCCCCCCCAGCCACCATCTTCGCCACTTTTAAACACTTTAAGCTAGAGTAACCATATTTGGTATGTAGGTAGCAATTGACATTCCACAAAGATCTGCATCAACAATTGGATGTCAAAGCCACCCATACCGCCCCCAGCCTCCCTCTTTCGGCACTGTTTACGAACTTGGAGCTAGAGTAATCAAATGTGGTATGTAGATAGCAATTGACATTCCATAAAGATCTGCATTAAAAATTTGGATGCCAAACCATTACATACCGCCCAAGCCCCCTCTTTCCTAGCTTTAACAAACTTTGAGCTAAGGTAACCAAAATTGGTATGAAGATAGCAATTTACATCCCACAAACATCTGCATCAAAAATTTGGATGCCACACCCACCCGTACCGCACAAAGATTTGCATCAAAAATGTGGATGCCAAACCCACCCATACCGCCCACAGCCCCCTCTTTCATAACTTTAATAAACTTTGAGCTAAGGTAACATAAATTCATATGAAGATAGCAATTGACATCCCACAAAAATCCGCACCAAAAATTTCGTTGCCATGCCCCCAAAACCACCGCCAGCCCCATCGCTTTTTGAAATCAGAAAAGCCTAAATCTCCCACAGTTTTTGAGCTACAGCCACCAAATTTGGTGCCCAGATAGGTGATGATGACCTCCCAATACTGGCACGCGCACCCATTACGCCCCCATCCACACTTTCACAACTTTTACAATCTTTGAGCTAGAGTCACTAAATTTTATGAATATAGCAATTGACATTCCACAAAGATGTGCATAAAAAATTTGATGCCACGCCCACTCATACCGCCCCCAATCCCCCTTTTTCACATTTTTCAAGCTACGAGACAGAGTCACCAAATTTGGTATGTAGATACCAATCGACATTCCACAAAGATCTGCATCAAAAATTTGGACGCCACACCCACCCATACCGCCCACAGCCCCTCTCTCCTAACTTTAAAACTTTGAGCTAAGGTTACCAAAATTGGTATGAAGATAGCAATTTACATCCCACAAAGATCTGCATCAAAAATTTGGATGCCACACCCACCCATACTGCCCCCAGCTTAAATCTTCTCCACTTTTTACAAACTTGGAGCCAGAGTAACCAAATGTGGTATGTAGATAACAATTGACATTCCACAAAGATCTGCATCAAAAATGTGGATGTCAAACCCACCCATACCGCCCCCAGCCCCCTCTTTCATAACTTTAACAAACTTTGAGCTAAGGTAACCAAATTTGGTACGAAGATAGCAATTAACATTCGACAAAGATCTGCATCAAAAATTTGGATGCCACACCCACCCGTACCGCGCCCAGCCTCCCTCTTCCCCACTTTTACAATCTTTAAGCTAGAGTCACCAAATTTTGTATGTAGATAGCAATTAACATTCCACAGCCCCCCTTCCGCCCCCAGCCCCCCTTTCCACACTTTTAAAAACTTTGAGCAAGAGTCACCAAATTGGGTATGTAGATAGCAATTGACATGCCACAAAGATCTGCATCACTTTTACAAATTTGAAGTTAGAGTAAACATACTTGGTGTGTAGATAGCAATTGACATTCCACAAAGATCTGCATCAAAAATTTGGAAGTCAAACCCACCCATACCGCCAATAGCCCCCTCTTTCCTTACTTTAACAATCTTTGTGCTAAGGTCACCAAAACTGGTATGAAGATAGCAATCGACATTCCACAAAGATCTGCAACAACTTTTTCAAACTTTGAGCTAAGGTAACATTAATTCATATGAAGATAGCAATGTACACCCCACAAAGATCCGCATCAAAAATTTCGATGCGATGCCTCCAGAACCACCCCCAGCACCATCGCGTATTGAAATCAGAAAAGCCTAAATCTCCCACAGTTTTTGAGCAACAGCCACAAAATTTGGTGCCAAGATAGGTGATGATGACCCCCCAATACTGGCACGCGCACCCATTACGCCCCCAGCCACCCTTTCACAACTTTTACAATCTTTGAGCTAGAGTCACCAAATTTGTATGAAGATGGCAATTGACATCCCACAATGATCTGCATAAAAAATGTTGATGCCACGTCCACCCATACCGCCCCCCATCCCCCCTTTCTTCACATTATACAAGCTACGAGCCAGAGTCACAAAATTTGGTATGAAGATAGCAATCGACATTCCACAAAGATCTGCATCAAAGCTTTGGATGCCACAACCACCCATACCGCCCCCAGCCTCCCTTTTCCAAACTTTTACAAACTTTAAGCTAGAGTAACCATATTTGGTATGTAGATAGCAATTGACGTTCCACAAAGATCTGCATCAAAAATTTCGATGCCATGCCCCCCAAACCACCCCCATCGCATTTTGAAATCAGAAAAGCCTAAATCTCCCACAGTTTTTGAGCTACAGCCACAAAATTTGGTGCCAAGATAGGTGATGATGACCCCCCAACACTGGCACGCGCACCCATTACGCCCCCAGCCACCCTTTCACAACTTTTACGAGACAGAATCACCAAATTTGGTATGTAGATAGCAATCGACATTCCACAAAGATCTGCATCAAAAATTTGGATGCCACACTCACCTATTACCCCACCCCCCCCCCCCAGCCACCATCTTCGCCACTTTTAAACACTTTAAGCTAGAGTAACCATATTTGGTATGTAGGTAGCAATTGACATTCCACAAAGATCTGCATCAACAATTGGATGTCAAAGCCACCCATACCGCCCCCAGCCTCCCTCTTTCGGCACTGTTTACGAACTTGGAGCTAGAGTAATCAAATGTGGTATGTAGATAGCAATTGACATTCCATAAAGATCTGCATTAAAAATTTGGATGCCAAACCATTACATACCGCCCAAGCCCCCTCTTTCCTAGCTTTAACAAACTTTGAGCTAAGGTAACCAAAATTGGTATGAAGATAGCAATTTACATCCCACAAACATCTGCATCAAAAATTTGGATGCCACACCCACCCGTACCGCACAAAGATTTGCATCAAAAATGTGGATGCCAAACCCACCCATACCGCCCACAGCCCCCTCTTTCATAACTTTAATAAACTTTGAGCTAAGGTAACATAAATTCATATGAAGATAGCAATTGACATCCCACAAAAATCCGCACCAAAAATTTCGTTGCCATGCCCCCAAAACCACCGCCAGCCCCATCGCTTTTTGAAATCAGAAAAGCCTAAATCTCCCACAGTTTTTGAGCTACAGCCACCAAATTTGGTGCCCAGATAGGTGATGATGACCTCCCAATACTGGCACGCGCACCCATTACGCCCCCATCCACACTTTCACAACTTTTACAATCTTTGAGCTAGAGTCACTAAATTTTTATGAATATAGCAATTGACATTCCACAAAGATGTGCATAAAAAATTTGATGCCACGCCCACTCATACCGCCCCCAATCCCCCTTTTTCACATTTTTCAAGCTACGAGACAGAGTCACCAAATTTGGTATGTAGATACCAATCGACATTCCACAAAGATCTGCATCAAAAATTTGGACGCCACACCCACCCATACCGCCCACAGCCCCCTCTTTCCTAACTTTAAAACTTTGAGCTAAGGTTACCAAAATTGGTATGAAGATAGCAATTTACATCCCACAAAGATCTGCATCAAAAATTTGGATGCCACACCCACCCATACTGCCCCCAGCTTAAATCTTCTCCACTTTTTACAAACTTGGAGCCAGAGTAACCAAATGTGGTATGTAGATAACAATTGACATTCCACAAAGATCTGCATCAAAAATGTGGATACCAAACCCACCCATACCGCCCCCAGCCCCCTCTTTCATAACTTTAACAAACTTTGAGCTAAGGTAACCAAATTTGGTACGAAGATAGCAATTAACATTCGACAAAGATCTGCATCAAAAATTTGGATGCCACACCCACCCGTACCGCGCCCAGCCTCCCTCTTCCCCACTTTTACAATCTTTAAGCTAGAGTCACCAAATTTTGTATGTAGATAGCAATTAACATTCCACAGCCCCCTTCCGCCCCCAGCCCCCCTTTCCACACTTTTAAAAACTTTGAGCAAGAGTCACCAAATTGGGTATGTAGATAGCAATTGACATGCCACAAAGATCTGCATCACTTTTACAAATTTGAAGTTAGAGTAAACATACTTGGTGTGTAGATAGCAATTGACATTCCACAAAGATCTGCATCAAAAATTTGGAAGTCAAACCCACCCATACCGCCAATAGCCCCCCTCTTTCCTTACTTTAACAATCTTTGTGCTAAGGTCACCAAAACTGGTATGAAGATAGCAATCGACATTCCACAAAGATCTGCATCAACTTGTAAACAAACTTTAAGCTAGAGTCACCAAATTTGGTGTGTAGATAGCAATTGACATTCCACAATGATCTGCATAAAAATTTGTATGCCAAACCAACCCATACCGCCCCTAGCCTCCCTTTTCCACACTTTTACAAACTTTAAGCTAGAGTAACCATATTTGGTATGTAGATAGCAAATGACATTCCACAAAGATGTGCATCAGAAATTTGGATATCAAACCCACCCATACCGCCCCCAGCCCCCTCTTTTACCATTTTTTACGAACTTGATGCTAGAGTAACCAAATTTGGTGTGTAGATAGCAATTGACATTCCACAAAGATCTGCATCAAAAATTGGATGCCAAACCCACCCATACCGTCCCCAGCCACCCTCTTCATACTCTTACAAACTTTAAGCTAGAGTAACCATATTTGTATGTAGATAGCAATTGACATTCCACAAAGATCTGCATCAAAAATTTGGATGTCAAACCCACCCAAACTGTCCCCAGCCTCCGTCTTCACACTTTTACAAACTTTAAGCTAGAGTAACCATATTTGTATGTAGATAGCAATTGACATTCCACAAAGATCTGCATCAAAAATTTGGATGTCAAACCCACCCATACCGCCCCCAGCCCTCCTCTTTCACCATTTCTACGAACTTGATGCTAGAGTAACCAAATGTGGTATGTAGATAGCAATTGACATCCACAAAGATCTGCATCAAAAATTTGGATGCCAAACCAACCCATACCGCCCCTAGCCCCCTTTCCACACTTTTACAAACTTTAAGCTAGAGTAACCATATTTGGTATGTAGATAGCAATTAACATTCCACAAAGATCTGCATCAAAAATTTGGATGCCACACCCACCCGTACCGCACCCAGCCTCCCTTTTCCAAACTTTTACAAACTTTAAGCTAGAGTCACCAAATTTGGTACGAAGATAGCAATTGACATGCCACAAAGATCTGCATCAAAAATTTGGATGTCAAACCCACCCATACCATCCCCAGCCCCCCTCTTTCACCATTTTTTACGAACTTGGAGCTAGAGTAACCAAATGTGGTATGTGGATAGCAATTGACATTCCATAGAGATCCCATCAAAATTTTGGAAGTCAAACCCACCCATACCGCCAATAGCCACCCTCATTCCAAACTTTGTGCTAAGGTCACCAAAACTGGTATGAAGATAGCAATCGACGTTCCACAAAGATCTGCATCAACTTTAACAATTTTTGAGCTAAGGTAACCAAATTTGGTGTGTAGATAGCAATTGACTTTCCACAAAGATCTGCATAAAAATTAGGATGCCAAACCCACCCATACCGCCCCCAGCCCCCTCTTTCATAACTTTAACAAACTTTGAGCTAAGGTAACATAAATTCATATGAAGATAGCAATGTACATCCCACAAAGATCCGCATCAAAAATTTCGATGCGATGCCTCCAGAACCACCCCCAGCACCATCGCGTATTGAAATAAGAAAAGCCTAAATCTCCCACAGTTTTTGAGCAACAGCCACAAAATTTGGTGCCAAGATAGGTGATGATGACCCCCCAATACTGGCACGCGCACCCATTACGCCCCCAGCCTTCCTTTCACAACTTTTACAATCTTTGAGCTAGAGTCACCAAATTTGTATGAAGATGGCAATTGACATCCCACAATGATCTGCATAAAAAATGTTGATGCCACGCCCACCCATACCGCCCCCCATCCCCCTTTCTTCACATTATACAAGCTACGAGCCAGAGTCACAAAATTTGGTATGAAGATAGCAATCGACATTCCACAAAGATCTGCATCAAAGCTTTGGATGCCACAACCACCCATACCGCCCCCAGCCTCCCTTTTCCAAACTTTTACAAACTTTAAGCTAGAGTAGCCATATTTGGTATGTATATAGCAATTGACGTTCCACAAAGATCTGCATCAAAAATTTCGATGCCATGCCCCCCAAACCACCCCCATCGCATTTTGAAATCAGAAAAGCCTAAATCTCCCACAGTTTTTGAGCTACAGCCACAAAATTTGGTGCCAATATAGGTGATGATGACCCCCCAACACTGGCACGCGCACCCATTACGCCCCCAGCCACCCTTTCACAACTTTACAAGCTACGAGACAGAATCACCAAATTTTTATGAATATAGCAATTGACATTCCACAAAGATGTGCATAAAAAATTTGATGCCACGCCCACCCATACCGCCCCCAATCCCCCTTTTTCACATTTTACAAGCTACGAGACAGAGTCACCAAATTTGGTATGTAGATACCAATCGACATTCCACAAAGATCTGCATCACAAATTTGGCCGCCACACCCACCCATACCGCCCACAGCCCCCTCTTTCCTAACTTTAAAACTTTGAGCTAAGGCTACCAAAATTGGTATGAAGATAGCAATTTACATCCCACAAAGATCTGCATCAAAAATTTGGATGCCACACCCACCCATACTGCCCCCAGCTTCCATCTTCCCCACTTTTTACAAACTTGGAGCTAGAGTAACCAAATGTGGTATGTAGATAACAATTGACATTCCACAAAGATCTGCATCAAAAATGTGGATGCCACACCCACCCATACCGCCCACCCTCCCCCCTTTCTTCACATTTTACAAGCTACGAGCCAGAGTCGTCAAATTTAGTATGAAGATAGCAATCGACACTGCACAAAGATCTGCATCAAAAATTTTGACCCCATACCCACCAATACCGCCCCCAGCCTCCCTCTTCCAAACTTTTACAAACTTGAAGCTAGAGTAACCATATTTGGTATGTAGATAGCAATTTACATCCCACAATACCGCCCCCAGCCTCCCTCTTCCAAACTTTTACAAACTTGAAGCTAGAGTAACCATATTTGGTATGTAGATAGCAATTTACATCCCACAAAGATCTGCATCAAAAATTTGGATGCCACAGCCACCCATACCGCCCACAGCCCCCTCATTCCTAACTTTAACAAACTTTGAGGTAAGGTAACCAAATTTGGTACGAAGATAGCAGTTAACATTCGACAAAGATCTGCATCAAAAATTTTGATGCCACACCCACCCGTACCGCCCCCAGCCCCCCTTTCCACACTTTTAAAAACTTTGAGCAAGAGTCACCAAATTTGGTATGTAGATAGCAGTTGACATGCCACAAAGATCTGCATCACTTTTACAAATTTGAAGTTAGAGTAAACATATTTGGTGTGTAGATTGCAATTGACATTCCACAAAGATCTGCATCAAAAATTTGGAAGTCAAACCCACCCATACCGCCAATAGCCCCCTCTTTCCTTACTTTAACAAACTTTGTGCTAAGGTCACCAAAACTGGTATAAAGATAGCAATCGACATTCCACAAAGATCTGCATCAACTTTAACAAACTTTAAGCTAGAGTCACCAAATTTGGTGTGTGGATAGCAATTTACTTTCCATACTTTCTCCATAAAAATTTGTACGCCAAACCAACCCATAACGCCCCTAGCCTCCCTTTTCCACACTTTTACAAACTTTAAGCTAGAGTAACCATATTTGGTATGTAGATAGCAAATGACATTCCACAAAGATGTGCATCAGAAATTTGGATGTCAAACCCACCCATACCGCCCCCAGCCCACCTCTTTCTCTACTTTTTACGAACTTGGAGCTAGAGTAACCAAATTTGGTATGTAGATAGCAATTGACATTCCGTGAAGATCTGCATCAAAAATTTGGATGCCAAACCCACCCATACCGCCCCCAGTCACCACTTTCCTAACTTTAACAAACTTTAAGCTAAGGTAACTTAAATTGGTATGAAGATAGCAATTGACATCCACAAAGATCTACATCAAAAATTTGGATGCCAATCAAACCCATACAGCCCACAGCCCCCTCTTTCCTAACTTTAACAAACTTGAGCTAAGGTAACATAAACTCATATGAAGATAGCAATTGACTTTCCACAAAGAGCGGCATCAGATATTTGGATGTCAAACTGTAACGTTTCACGTTGAAAGCAGGTGTTGTTTTCCTCTGACCGCATGGGTACGCGCTTGCAGCCGGCTTATGCTCGTCGCTGATGGGTGTGGATTTTTTTTTTTTTTTTGACGCTAGTGAGAGATGTGCTCGGCAGTACTAAACAATTAAAAATTCGCGTACCAAAAAAAAAAAAAGAAACAAACAGGGGATAAGAGGGGGAAAGGAAGTTACAAACATTAAGTCAACCAACGGAAAAGGCTACCGAAATCAAAAAAAACTTATTTTTTTCTTGCTATTGCGTTACATCGCAATCGCCCACCCTACCATGATCCTTTAAGGCCGAATAACAGAGTAAAAGAAAAGGATCCCTAGAAAAAAATAGGTTCGACTAGCCTGCTTCCCTATAGCGCAGCATGGTTTTCCCTTCAAAAATTTAAATTTAATTCATTTCAAAAGAGTACAATTTATTAAATACGTTCATCATTAAAGTCTAAAATTAGGTAGTACATACTTTCAATTGTGTTTATTATATAATATTATTATTAAAAAAAATTATTTAAAAATTATTTCATTTGTTTTGATTTACTTTACGCAATTAATTTTTTTAATTCCGGAGAAGCCGAAAGTTATGCCTTACAATTGTGATAATAGCTTTAAAACAAAAAGCATCAACCAAAACAAACTAATCTATTATGCGTCTCTCGATCTCATTCGGTGCAAATCGCTGAAGGCGTTTGGGCTCATAAATATACAAAATCATAACAACGAAGCTTTCACTCACTCAGTTTGTCGTCCCACGTCGAAAGATCTTAATGGTGCGGGCGGGCGGGTGGTGGCTGAAACAAAATATTATAGAGGTCGAGACCTAGAGGGCGCTTTTTGTACTTGTTTGCCTAAGTCCAACTAAAGCTTTTACCTATCGCAATTACAGCACAAGTAAACGTTCTTCAACTAACAAAACTATAATAATTGTACTTAACTATTAAATATTAGGTAATGTAATGTTTAATTTTTTTTTTTTTTTCGTGGTTTTTCCTTTCTTATTTTGTATATGTTGTATTCTCCATTGAATTTTGTTACTGCTGTTTCATTTTTAAAATTTATATGTTGTTTGTTATTGATATTTTATGCGAACATATGTTAGCTGAATAGGTGTATGTGTATGTATATGTGCATATGCATAATCTGGTCGCTTATGCTTTACTCCGATTCACCGCACATAACTCTCCCGATGCGATGAGCGTCACCCGATCTTAGCGTGCGATGCGCCAGCAGCCGTTCCAGCGTATCTCCGCACCGTAGGCCAGCCTGGTTTCCAACCTCTCTTGAGCGAAAGCTCTGGTTTCAAGGTTAGGTCGTAGTTCGCAGCGCACGACAGCATGCAAACCAAACTTGGTGTCTTCTACAATGGGAGTTGGCACTTGTTGAGAGAGAATGATTCGTCCCTGAATTAAATATGGCGATCCATAAAACCTCTTACTATTTGTCGTAGTTCGCCGGTAGGTAGCGCTACTGGTAGTGACATCGAATGCCGAAAAATTACATTTTATTATTTTTCTTTTTTTTTTTTGTTTTCCATTTTTATTTCATAATTGAACACTTAAATTATCTTAAGCTCTAGGAATTCGCTTTCACGCGGCCAAATATATTTTCCCGTTGACGTTGCGCTTGCGAGTAAAGGGTAGCAAAAAAAACGTTGCCTACCTTTAGGCTCATGTAAATAATTCCGACAAGCGACATATTACACTCTCCCCGGCCAAAATCACACTTTGTGGTTGTACAAAACCAAAGAGTGTACACCGCTTGGAGTATAAGTGTGGTGGCGTTGTCTGTAAAAATGATTGTTTTATATCTTTAGCATGGTTTTTGCCAATGAATTGCCTTGTAAATCCTCAATTTCATAATAGCAATTTCCAAGTCTACGTTTGATTCGGGCTTTAATAAAGTTCGGGGCCAATTTTGCATTGTACCCTTGAGCAAAACAACTTTGCTTGAAATTTCGGTGAAAAACTTCCTGTCCTACTTGAAAATCTACTTCTCGACTTCTCAAATTATATCTTCGCTCATTGCGGTCGTATTGTTGTTGAATGCCTTTTTGGGCTTCTACACGCAACAAGTCGAATGAGTCTTCCCTGTTGAATCGAATTGAGCGATCTTCCAGAAGATTAAGCTTGCGCAATAATTTGTAAGATGCTCCATTGGTGACCATGTGCTGCCCGAACGCTATTCTATACGGACTCGTATGTATCGCTGAATGCTTACTAGCGCGCAAAGCACAACTTATGTGGCTGAGCTGGACATCCCAATTCGTTTGGTCAGGCTGAATGTAAGTTTTGATAGCAGCAATAGCTGATCGATTTACTCTTTCAGCGGCATTGCCTTGGGGTGAATACAGGGCCGGAAACAATCGTTTTAGGTACGCCAAAACAATGGAATAAGCCTTCTTCCATAAACCTAATAATGGCGTCTGCTGTGAACTTTTTTACTGGCAGCAAAAAGGAAAACTTTGAAAAATGGTCTAACACTACAAAAATTCCAATATTTCCTGCGCGAATGCGAGGATAAGGACCCAAAAAATCAATGTATAACCTTTGGAAGAATCTTTGGCTCTCTGTCGACGCCCCTAACGGCGGCCTTAATGGCTGATTTGAATGCTTGGTACATTTACAAACAGAACAATTGTTAATATACATTTTAACGTCTGCAACCATATTGGGCCAGAAAAGGTAACGACGTAAGCGTTCCAAAGTTTTATTTATGCCACAATGAGCGGACAATGGGTCTTCATGATGCTGCTTTATGACTTCAGTAACCATGCCTGTGGGGATCCACAACTTCCAACATAAATCATCAGTTAGTTGCTCACCGGTGGCGTGTTCAGTACGCCGATACACGTACTGATCAACAACTTTAACGTCGGCAATTTGAGAACTTTGCTCATTTATTTTGGTTATCAGCTGCTGATATTCTGCAGACTGAAAATGTTCTGACTGTAAATCAACTATACTTCCCAGGCTGAGAGCTGATATGGTTTCTGAATAGACACGCGATAAAGCATCGAGAACCAAGTTATCTTTTCCTTTTCGGCGGCAAATTTTGAAATGAAATCCCTGTAATTTAAGGGCCCACCTAGCTAATCTAGAACTAAGGTCCGTTTGGGACATCAGCCATTTTAAAGACGCATGGTCAGTAATAATGGAAAATTCTTGACCCTCAACGTGTGGTCGGAATTTTTTTACGCATAAGATGGCTGCCAAGCACTCTTTTTCCGTAACGGAGTAGTTTCGTTGGCATTGGTTCAGCTTTCGGGACATGAATGCAACAGGCACATCATTGTCCTGGTCATCCTTCTGCATTAAAACACCTCCTACGCCAGTGTGACTTGCATCGCAGTGGATTGAAAAAGGAGTTGTAAAATTTGGGCTGTGCAAAACAGGTGCTTTGCACAGTTCTTGTTTTAACAACTCAAATGCTGTCTGCGCCTCATCCGTCCACGTGAACTTTTTTCGACACTTTAAAGTATCTGTGATGGGTGCAGCAATTCCAGCATAGTTATGGATAAATTTATGATACCACCAGTAACTCCCAAAAATCTCCTTACTTGTCGAACTGATCGAGGGATGGGGAAGTCTCGGATTGCGGATATCTTTTCTGGGTCTGTTTGTATAGTTCCATTTCCTATGACATGTCCTAGGTATTTTACCTCTTTTCTGCAGAATTTGCTTTTCTCAACATTTATCGTTAGCCCTGCTTGAGATAAGCGAGTTGCCAAATCTGACAAAACTGTGATATGCCGATCAAAGTGTTCAGAGACTACCAACAGATCATCCAAATAAATAAAAATTTCATTTCTGAGATTCGCAGGAATTACTTTATCCATTAATTTGGACATGGTTTGAGGAGCGTTTGACAAACCAAATGGCATGACTGTGAACTGGTATAAGGGCCTTCCAGGTACAGTGAACGCAGTTTTCTCGCGTGCAGCGCTGTCGAGTGGAATTTGCCAGTAGGCATCCTTAAGATCGATGCTTGAAATATACTCTGCTTTTGGCAATCGACTTAAAATACCATCGATAAGTGGCATGGGATAGGCATTTTTAACGGTCACTTCATTGACTTTGCGACTATCAATGCAAAGCCGCACTTTGCCTGGCTTTCTAACCAACACCACAGGTGAAGACCATGGGCTATTGGACTCCTCTATAACCCCAAGCTCTAACATTCGGTCTAGTTCCATATACATCAGTTTTTCTACAGCTGGCGACACAGCATAATGTCGCTGCTTAATGGGCTTTGCGGCACCTACATCAATTTCATGTGACAACAAATGTGTCTTACCGAGGCCTTTTTTAGCAAACGATGGAAATTGATGGAGTACTGTCTGTAATTATTGCTTTTGATCTGGTGTTAGAATTATTTCCGGCTCGATTGAATTTAGGCCTGCTACGACTGGGCTGTGCGTTTTATTTGCTATAAACAGCGGCAGAAGATCAAACGCGCTCCAAAAGTCTATCCCAAGGTATAAATCTTGGTCTAGTAGAGGGACAATATAAAAAGTTAAAGCTTTGGTAATATCGCGGTACACAACATCGGTACTTATTTTCCCTATAATATTTTGTTGTTGACCGTCAGCGGTGCGTACAGTAGATCTAACAGCCTTAAACGGAAACTTGGTATCAATTAATTCGGTTGCAAGTCTGCCACCAATGCAACTGACTGATGCCCCTGTATCCATGAGTCCACTGAGCGTTCTGTCAAGGAGCTGAACAGACGCATAAGGACGCAAATCTTGCCGGTTGCCTACAACTGAGCTTACTAACGCCTGTTTCATTTTTGTACGCTGTAATTTATAATTTATCAAACGCCTTTTGTTTCTATTGGTACGTTGGGTTGAGTCAGTGATCATATTCTGATTGGATTTCAATAGAATATGTAAGGGAATAGCTGGGGTTGTTGTCAAATCCGGTGAATTTACTTCCTCCTTACTTGGGGATGAAGCTAATCGGGATTCGTAACTTTCGAGGCTATTGGTTTGCGTGCACTGGTCGGTACACGCTTTTGCCCGTTTTTTTGAATACAATCTTGGCAAGAAGGGCGATATGTATCAGGTTTCCCACACCCGTAACAAAAGATACTGCGATCGGCCAAGCAATCTTGGAACCGGTGGCCACTAACTCTACCATTCCAACAGATGAGCGAAATGGCTGCTATTTCGCCATCAAGCTCCTCGCCTTCAGTATAGAGTTCGTCAGGTTGGTCTACCTGTTCGACTATTTCGCTGACTTGTGGTCTAGGTCGAAACCGATTTGTCGGCAAAGTTGGTTTGGCCAAGACTTGCATAAATCGCTCGCGCTTTCTAACCACCTCGCGTAGCTGACCCACGCTTTATATTGGCACAAACAGAATTTCGTGCTGAGTCTCAGGGAGAAGGTTTGCTCGAAGCACTTCTAATAACGACAATTCTGACATAGGCTGCACAATTTATCAGCTAACGAGATCAGGGTTTCGTAAAACATGTCAAACGACTCATTAGGCTTTTGTTTGCGCGGTGAAATAGCTGTGCGAATTTCCAAGTCAGTTCGGCCATCTTTAAACTGCGCTCGGATTGCGGCACTTAGGGCTCTCCACTCGATCGACTGAACGCTCTTGCGGTATCGCCAAAACCACTCACTGGCTCTACCTGCAAATAAATTGCTAGCATGCTGGGCTAATATCTGAAAATTTCCCTCCAATGTTTGGTATGTCAGAGCTTCGACTCGGTATAGAAAATCTTCAACACATAGCGTCGATTGCCCTGAAAATCGTAATTTCCTATTGGAAATGATTTGGCTGATTTTATATGCCCGCAATTGAGAAGAGCTCGAAGACATGTTCGGGGCTACCGAAGGTGTTGGCTGCACCGATGCAAGCTCGACACCTTGTCGATTGGGCAGACCTATAAAATCATCAAAGGATTGATGATGGATAGATGGTGAAGCTGTGGTTGGCCTGCGCTCTGTGTTGCTAGTGCCGGAAGCTGGGGCTTGCAGCCTTTGAAACCCTGCTTCTATGGCTTGAGAAATTACTGAAGTTTGCTGAAGCAAAACAGCTGACATCGCACTTAACAAAGCTTGTTGCAGAGAGGTTGCTTCTTGTTGTACACTTTGGGTGTCTGAAATAATCACAGGTGCGGTCGTTGACTGATTGGCCCCTGCTGATGGAGTTACACCGACGTGTTGAGATGTGTCTCTAAGATTCGCCATCGTATAAGACTGAGCAGCAACTGTATCCTGTGAACTAGGGTTCTGCTGTACCATAGGAGTATTGGTTGCAGCTTTAGACCTGGTCTTAATACCCGTAGGGCCTGGTTGAGCGTCTGCCATTTCTTGCGCTAAGTTTAGCGTTGATATGCTTAAAGCCGTTCGGCAAACTGGACAAACTTTCTCTCTCCCCTGATTGGTGTTAAAACACACGTGATGAAAAAAATGGTTGCACCTGGTTGCTAATAACTGATTAGGATTTTCCAATTCCTTGGTGCATACACAATAAATTATTTCGGGTTCAAGGGGCATTTCAAGTTGCAAGTCGACTTAAAATAGATACATACACATACGGAACTATAAAATTTTAAGTATTTATTAATTTAAAATTTTTTTTTTTATTATGTGTATATCTATTTTTATATTTTATATCAATTTATTTAAATGTTATTTTTATTTCTTGGGTATTAATTTAATAATTTATAATTTTATTTTGCTTGTTTTGTTTTGCTAATATTTATGTATTTATATGCAATTATTTATTTATTTATGTATATATATTTTTTCATTTGTTTGACTATTATGTAATTTATTAATTTATAATTTTATTTTTTGCTTGTTTTGTTTTGCTATTATTTATTTAATTAATTACTTATTAAATGCATAAATATATATTTGTATTATTCAGATATTTATAACTTGACTTGAGCTTCATAGATAAATTGGGAAAACCATGCATACACTACAGTTAAAAGACAGGGTGTGTCAATTTTTTTGATCGGCAGCAAAGATAGAAAAGACAGAAAGAATTGAATTTATTAAAACATTTACAACGCGCGACAAGCCGTAGCTACTGCCACTTAACTTGTTTCAAGCTACCTTAGAAAATTACATTAAAAATTATTGTTGCATCCATTTGCGCTATATTAAAGCATAGCTTAACAGAAGTGCAAAAACAAATTGAAAAATTGAAACTAAAACTCTTGTGTGACTAACTAGCAACTACTAGTCTTTATTCTAACACAAGTATGCTTGCTGACTAAACTCTGTACAGTAAAGGATGATAGTGTTTCCACTGAGTGGATGGTCGTAGATCAACTCCACAGTTAAACCATTTTCCAGGCTAAGCTTCGGACTAAATAAGGTAAAGACAAAAGTGTTATTTTGATATTGGAAGTGTAAGCTAACGAGCTTATAACTTTTTTCCAGATATCCACACAATTGTTGTTGTTTTGGCTGTAATTTCCAGATTTGCGATATTAGGGTTATTGTATGGAAACTCACTAATAGATCAAGCAGATCTCTACAACAAAAATGGGACAAATGACATGATGGAAGTGGATTTAAGTCTTGGATGTTGATGACTTATTTAACGAAAAATAAATTTTCATGTTTGTTAAGAACCAAAAAAACCAAATTATCTATACGCTTTGGCCTTACGGTTGGGCGCCAAATTATTATACTGTAACGTTTCACGTTGAAAGCAGGTGTTGTCTTCCTCTGACCGCATGGGTACGCGCTTGCAGCCGGCTTATGCTCGTCGCTGATGGGTGTGGATTTTTTTTTTTTTCACGCTAGTGAGAGATGTGCTCGGCAGTACTAAACAATTAAAATTCGCGTACCAAAAAAAAAAAGAAACAAACAGGTGATAAGAGGGGGAAAGGAAGTTACAAACATTAAGTCAACCAACGGAAAAGGCTACCGAAATCAAAAAAAACTTATTTTTTTTCTTGCTATTGCGTTACATCGCAATCGCCCACCCTACCATGATCCTTTAAGGCCGAATAACAGAGTAAAAGAAAAGGATCCCTAGAAAAAAATAGGTTCGACTAGCCTGCTTCCCTATAGCGCAGCATGGTTTTCCCTTCAAAAATTTAAATTTAATTCATTTCAAAAGAGTACAATTTATTAAATACGTTCATCATTAAAGTCTAAAATTAGGTAGTACATACTTTCAATTGTGTTTATTATATAATATTATTATTAAAAAAAATTATTTAAAAATTATTTCATTTGTTTTGATTTAC
Organism: Scaptomyza flava; assembly: GCA_030179655.1. Taxonomy (NCBI): domain Eukaryota; kingdom Metazoa; phylum Arthropoda; class Insecta; order Diptera; family Drosophilidae; genus Scaptomyza; species Scaptomyza flava. The sequence continues at coordinate 33,574,252 of JARNME010000404.1, read as the reverse complement.
TTTACGCAATTAATTTTTTTAATTCCGGAGAAGCCGAAAGTTATGCCTTACAATTGTGATAATAGCTTTAAAACAAAAGCATCAACCAAAACAAACTAATACTATTATGCGTCTCTCGATCTCATTTCGGTGCAAATCGCTGAAGGCGTTTGGGCTCATAAATATACAAAATCATAACAACGAAGCTTTCACTCACTCAGTTTGTCGTCCCACGTCGAAAGATCTTTCATGGTGCGGGCGGGCGGTGGTGGCTGAAACAAAATATTTATAGAGGTCGAGACCTAGAGGGCGCTTTTTGTACTTGTTTGCCTAAGTCCAACTAAAGCTTTTACCTATCGCAATTACAGCACAAGTAAACGTTCTTCAACTAACAAAACTATAATAATTGTACTTAACTATTAAATATTAGGTAATGTAATGTTTAATTTTTTTTTTTTTTTTCGTGGTTTTTCCTTTTCTTATTTTGTATATGTTGTATTCTCCATTGAATTTTGTTACTGCTGTTTCATTTTTAAAATTTATATGTTGTTTGTTATTGATATTTTATGCGAACATATGTTAGCTGAATAGGTGTATGTGTATGTATATGTGCATATGCATAATCTGGTCGCGGGTTGGGGTATTGGGTAGGCAAGGTAATAATATTATACCACCAACAAGACGCAACAGCAGAGGGCCGAGAGGTAATCTTAAAAACGGCCAAATACAAATATTTATGCTTTACTCCGATTCACCGCACATAACTCCCCCGATGCGAAGAGCGTCACCCGATCTTAGCGTGCGTAGCGCCAGCAGCCGTTCCAGCGTATCTCCGCACCGTAGGCCAGCCTGGTTTCCAACCTCTCTGGAGCGAAAGCTCTGGATTCAAGGTTAGGTCGTAGTTCGCAGCGCACGACAGCATGCAAACCAAACTTGGTATCTTCTCCAATGGGAGTTGGCACTTGTTGAGAGAGGATGATTTGCGAATTATGCTGACCGCTAAGGGGTTCAGTTTTGCGCATGCGTACACTTGCACTTAACCCTTTATGCAATTTGTGGGTGTACACTTATCTACGACAATAACGTATAGGTATTATGTCTTGTTGATTGTCTTATAAGTTTATTTTTTATTGTTTAACTTATTGTTCTGGCACTGTGCGTTTAACGTACGCGAGCACAAAAAAATTTTTCAGCGAACAGTAGAACCAATCTCCAGATCTGGGTGCCGAAACTCGCCTTGGGTCTTAAGAGTGGCTGTATTTGGACCATAAATTAGGGAATTTGTGCCTATTCGTCCCTGAATTAAATATGGCGATCCCTAAAACCTCTTACTATTTGTCGTAGTTCGCTGGTAGGTAGCGCTACTGGTAGTGACATCGAATGCCGAAAAATTACATTTTATTATTTTCTTTTTTTTCTTTTGTTTTCAATTTTTATTTTCATAATTGAACACTTAAACTTTCTTAAGCTCTAGGAATTCGCTTTCACGCGGCAAAATATATTTTCCCGTTGACGTTGCGCTTGCGAGCAAAGGGTAGCAAAAAAAAACGTTGCCTACCTTTAGGCTCATGTAAAAAATTCCGACAAGCGACATATTACAAAACCCACCATACCGCCCCAGCTTCCCTCTTTCAAGACTTTTTACGAACTTGGAGCTAGAGTAACCAAATGTGGTATGTAGATAGCAATTGACATTCCGTGAAGATCTGCATCAAAAATTTGGATGCCAAACCCACCCATACCGCCCCCAGCCACCACTTTCCTAATCATCTGCATCAAAAATTTGGATGCCACACCCACCCGTACCGCCCCCAGCCCCCCTCTTTCACCACTTTTACGAACATTTAGCTAGAGTAACCAAATGTGGTATGTAGATAACAATTGACATTCCACAAAGATCTGCATAAAATATTTGGATGCCCAACCCACCCATACCGCCCCCAACCCCTTCTTTCATAATTTTAACAATCTTTGAGCTAAGGTAACCAAAATTGGTATGAAGATAGCTATTACAACCCACAAAGATCTGCATGAAAAATTTTGCAGCCACACCCACCCATACCGCCCACAGCCCCCTCTTTTCTAACTTTAACAAATTTTGAGCTAAGGTAACCATATTTGGTATGAAGATAGCAATTGACTTTCCACAAAGATCTGCATAAAATTTTGATGCCAAACCCACCCATACCGCCCCCAGCCCCTCTTTCATAACTTTAACAAACTTTTAGCTAAGGTAACCAAAATTGGTATGAAGATAGCAATTGACATTCCACAAAGATCTGCATCAAAAATTTGGATGCCACACCCACCCATACCGCACCCAGCCTCAATATTCCCCAGTTTTACAAACTTTAAGCTAGAGTAATCATATTTGGTATGTAGATAGCAATTGACATTCCACAAAGATCTGCATCAAAAATTTGGATGTCAAAGCCACCCATACTGCCCCCAGCCCCCCTCTTTCCCACTTTTTACGAAATTGGAGCTAGAGTAACCAAAATTGGTATGAAGATAGCAATTGACTTTCCACAACGATCTGCATCAAAAATTGGTTGCCAAACCCACCCATACCTCCCACAGCCCCCACTTTCCTAACTTATACAATCTTTGAGCCAGAGTCACCAAATTTGTATGCAGATGGCAATTGACATCCTACAAAGATCTGCATCAAAAATAAGGATGCCACGCCCACCCATACCGCCCACCATCCCCCCTTTCTTCACATTATACAAGCTACGAGCCAGAGTTACAAAATTTGGTATGTAGATAGCAATCGACATTCCACAAAGAAATGCATCAAAACTTTGGATGCCACACCCACTAATACCGCCCGCAGCCACCCTTTTCCAAAATTTTACAAACTTTAAGCTAGAGTAACCATATTCGGTATGTAGATAGCAATTGACGTTCAACAAAGATCTGTATCAACAATTTGGATGTCAAAGCCACCCATACCGCCCCCAGCCCCACTCTTTCCACACTTTTACGAAATTGGATCTAGAGTAACCAAACTTGGTATGTAGATAGCAATTGACATTCCATAAAGATCTGCATCAATAATTTGGATGCCAAACCCACCCATACCGCCCCCAGCCTCATCTTTCCTTTCTTTAACAAACTTGAGCTAAGGTCACCAAAATTGGTATGAAGATAGCAATTTACATCCCACAAAGATCTGCATCAAAAATTTGGATGCCACACCCACCCGTACCGCGCCCAGGCTCCCTTTTCCCCACTTTTACAAACTTTAAGCTAGAGTCACCAAATTTTGTATGTAGATAGCAATTAACATTCCAAAAAAGATTCTCAGTCTGGATTCTGAACAGGCAACATCTGAAAACTTTTTCAAATTTTTACTTCGTTTTGTAATAAGAAAATAAAATAAATAAATAATTTGCTGAAGTCACCCGCGTCGGATAAGCAATCGCATCCTCTGAGGAGTGGTAAACAAATTACTTTGCCCTTTGGGCAAACTATTCTCTTGTGCCACACCAGCACAAGAGGGAAACCGTAAACTACATCCTCACGCCTACAGCAATTGAGAGTCCATTATGAAGAATAACTGGTGTTAGTCCGAAAAACCGGAAGGATAAGCCATCGAGTCAAAGTGAATCTTCTAGTGATTATAGCACCCTTCACCGCTCTCCCATTCCCCCGATGATACGGATGGCGTCAAAAATTGAAGTCACTCAACTGTCTTCCAACTCAGCTGTCGGGATCTCTGATCAACCATTAAGCGTAGTGTCACCTGACGACACTGTTAATGTCGAATTACAAGGGTTCCAACGTGTGATGAAAAGAAATGGGACCCCTGGAACGCCTCCCAATAAAGTACGTACCATAAAGCGCAATAAGCAATCGAGCCCAGTGTGCACTGACTCTATGTCTCGAAACAGGTTCGCAGTCCTAGCGAACATTGACGATATGGAAGTCGAGTCTGAAGATCCTGACAATAGGCCCAGTTGCAATCTTCAGCCGGGGCCCAATAATAGCTATATTGCCTCTGGTAATTCTGCTGCCCAGCCTCAAGCTGACGCTATTACAGCCAAGGCACCTAATAAGCCTCCGCCTTTTGTGATTTCACATGTCATCAACATGAGGGAATTACTATCAACCTTAGATAACATAGTCTCAGCAGACAGCTACCAAAACAAAGTGTCACAAGGGAACACAGTAAGAGTTTACCCAAAGGATGCACAAACTTACAGGAAAATACAGGCAAAGCTGGACTCGCTGAAGGTCCAATATTATAGCTACCAACTTAAGGAAAATAAGCCTTACCGATTGGTCATACAAGACCTTCACAGCTCAACACTCAATTCTGAAATCGTTGAGCAGCTCGCTAAATACGACCACAAAGTGCTTCATGTTCACAACCCAAAAAGCAGATCAACGGGAAACAATATGAACATGTTCTTTATAAACATTGCCTCAGCTAGCAACAACAAAATTCAATTCATTTGCCGGCAGAGGGTTAGTGTTGAAGCTATGAGAAAATCCACTGAGATTGTACAATGTAATCGCTGTCAATCATATGGCCATACAGCGAAATACTGTTGCAGAGACCATCTTTGTGTTCAATGCGGGGATGAGCACAAGTCGCCTGAATGCAAGAAATCACCTGACGAGTTTGGCATACGACTTAATGATCAGTTATATCCTAATGCTAGGAACGCTGCGCTCTCCTATGCCGAGGTTGCTCGTCGGTCGATTCATCAACCAGCTCAAAGCTGCTCCCAGCCCCATCAGTACCAGCCTCCTCAGCACGAGCGACAACAGCAACATCCATATAATGAATATCAACAACTACCACAACTGCAACCATCCCTGGCACTGCAAACCTCGCTTGACAAGTTGAACCAACATACGGCTATGATGAGCTCCACAATGAACCACTTAATTGACATGCAGCTACAAATGCTGCAGATGCTCAATGCTCGGTAAACTAAATAATATTGCCACGCCCCCTCCGTGTTCTAAGCTGGAACGCCAACGGTGTTTCCAGCAAATTGAAGGAGCTTGAATTGTTTGTTGCCAAAAACAACATACACGTCTTGCTCTTCAGTGAGACACGACTTCCTGTCAATAGAGACCTAAAACTCTTTGGGTTCTCATCTTACCTATCAAGACACCCTGCCAAAAATGCCAGAGGAGGGGCAGCCGTGCTCATCCGTAACGACATTCAACACTTTCCTCAAACGGCAACCGCCACAGAAAAAGTGCAGTTAGCCACTGTATCCATTTCAACAAGAATCGGCCAGGTCAATGTCGGTTCTATATACTGCCCACCTGGTCATAGATGGATCGAGAACGACTTTGACATGCTTATTAGCACCTTCGGCTATAGATTTATAGTTGCAGGCGACTGGAACGCTAAACATAGGCTTTGGGGATCGAGGAATCCTAGTCACAATGGAACCGAACTGGTCAAATACCTGGCTCGGTCTGGAGTTTCAGTACTGGCTACCGGAACACCCACATGCTTCACTTATAGAGTCAACGTCACTCCCTCCTGTATAGACTTTGCGATACACAAGACGATCCCAAACTTTAAACTTTCTACCAGAGACAGTCTTGACTTAGATTCGGACCATCTTCCGCTGATCATAGAGTTTGATGAAGACGCTGCCTTCTTAAAAAGAAGTCCGAGACTCCTGGACCATAAAAGCGATATTTACAAATTTCAAAGGTTGCTAGAAGAACCAGCCTATGACAAACTTGAATTAATCTCGACAGAGGACATAGACCTTGCGCTGGATCTGTTTTCTCAGACTGTTCATGACGCTGCCAGAGAGTCCCGTAATCCGCTGTCATACCACGGCAACAGAATTAACAGAGTCTTCGCTCCCACTCCAATGATAAGGTTCCTCCTAACCAGATAGCGTCGACTTCGCAAACAATACCTACGCTCGCACCACCCTTGGGATAAAGCTGAGTGGCACCGGGCTGAGCTCGAGCTCAAAACAGCTCTGCAGGAGCAACGCACAAATTATTTTGATCAGATGCCTGCACTCAAGTGACCAACTACTCCGTGTGGAAACTAACTCGTAACCTCAAGCAACAACCACTGAGGCAAGCGCCGATCAAAAACGCCAATGGCCAGTGGTGTCGGTCCGGCGAAGAGCAAGCTAATGCTTTTTCCATCCACCTGGCGGAGAGATTCATGCCCCTCAACCTTGCATCTGCTTTAGATGTTGTACAAACTGAGGCCCTTGTGAATACCATCCACCAACCGGCTCCTCCGATGCGTCCTTTCTCTCGGGAAGAAGTCAGCCTCAGCATATCCAGGCTGAACAGAAATAAGGCTCCTGGACATGACGGCATTTGCAACAGAACACTGCGAGCGCTTCCAAACCTATCAGTAACGTTCCTTACAAAAATATTGAATGCCATACTTAAGTTGCATTAATTTCCGGACCAGTGGAAAATTGCTCATGTGAGCATGATCCATAAAGCGGCAAGCCCGAACACGATCTCAGTTCCTACCGACTGAAAAATCTAATAGTTTTTAGATTTATATTTGTACAAATTACAAAAATTGAGACGCGGTTATTTCTTTAAATTTACAACGAGTTTAATGTGGTGGCTTCAAGTGATTTTCGACACTCAAAATTAGCTTCGCCTAATACAATTGCGTGGGCCACAGACGGCCACACGCAACACAAATTCGCCGTCATAGCTTACGAGCGAATTCGTTGTTTCTCTTAAACTAACTTAAGCTATGTCTACAAACTTTTAATATACTTGTTCTGCTCCAACATTCCGGCACCGTTGACGAGCTTCGGTCTTCAAAAACCATCTAAAGGAAGTGGTGCCAGCCTGTGTACCGGTCGTTTTATGACGCCGGCCGGAGTCCTAATTTTGGTCACCCGCACCTTGCCGTCCTCGCCTGCGATTGCGCGTGTCACGCGCCCGGTGATCCATCGTTGCGGGGGGGTGCTGTCTCCAACAACTGTTGCCACCGCTTCAAGAATGCGGGTGTGCGCTTGTTGTTGGGCTCCTCGGGCGTGAATCCTGTGGGCAGCCCCAGCAAAGGCTGCCCGATGAGCAAGTTCCCTGGGGTTACTGCTTCCCCGTCGTTGGGATCGCTGGTGTTTGCCACGAGCGGCCTGGAATTGAGCAACGCTTCGACATCCACCAGATGCGTGCTCAACTCGTCCGGTGTCAGCTTGGCGTCGCCTGCTCCTCGCACCAGCCTGTGTTTGGCCGCTTTCACTGCTGCCTCCCACAGCCCGCCGAAGTGCGGTGCCCTCGGAGGGATAAACCTAAATTGCACCGCTCTCTGTGCTGCGTACTCCTGCAGCTTCTCCTCGCTCTGGTGGAACGCTGCTTGCAGCTCCCTCAGCACGTTGCTCGCTCCGACAAAATTTGTCGCGTTGTCACTGTACATCGTCTCCGGCAGCCCTCGTCTCCCAATGAACCTTTTAAAAACATTTAAAAAAGCGTCAGTGGACAGATCTGTTACTAATTCCAAGTGGACTACCTTTGAGGCGAAACAAACAAAAACGGCAACGTACATTTTTACGGGTGGTCTACCTCTAATCCTGCAGCTCACATGAAAAGGCCCAAAAATCTACACCAGATACCTTGAATGGCCGACCTTCACGGAGGCGATCTGCTGGCAGATTTCCCATGATTTGCCCCAATAATTTTGGCTTATAGCGAAAACAGTGTATGCAACTTCTAACAGTTGCAGTACATGCGCTACGGGCATTGACCACCCAAATTTGCTGCCTCAATAATCCAACAAGGACCTTGGCACCAGCATGGTAGTGCCTAAGGTGCAAATACCTAGTGAAAAGACTGACGAATTCAGAACTCTTTGGTAACAACAAAGGGAACTTAGCGTCGTACGAAATAGGGCCATGTAGCAAACGCCCTCCTCGAATTAATTCACATTTAATACCATTTTCCACAGTCTCATGAATAAATGGATTTAATGCTTGCAGCATTGGAGCTAATACTGCCAATTTTTTAACAAGCTAAACTTACTGCCGTAAGTTGTGCATTGGACGACTGCGATCAGCTTCAAGAATCCAATTTTTCTTTCTTAAGCAGATACAGCGAGCGAATCACCTCTAAGTTGCTTGAAACAAAATCGAAGCACATAAGCCATTATACGGACCAGCTTTGAAAACCTTGACTGACGGCTTATCAGTTGCAAAATGCAATTAGAGTCAGCGTCAGATACACCCAGTGCACACACAACTGCACTTTTTTTATCCTCAGAAGTTTTAACTTCTGACGCTATCTCAAACTGATGCAGTTGAGGCCATCGATCCTTTTCTGCCATTAAAAAACTTGGTCCATTGAACCACAAGGAACTCACAATTTCGTTAATATCTGTTCCTCGTGAAACTAAGTCTGCTGGATTAGAATCCTTTGGAACGTGACGCCACATTACTCCAGTTGACAACTCTTGGGTTTCTGCAACTCGATTCGCGACAAATGTACCCAACGTACCCGAATCACGCTCTAACCAATATAGTGTGACCTGCGAGTCTGACCAGAAATTCACGCTTTCTATCGTGAATTTGGTCATCGTGATCGACACTTGTTGCCAAAGTTTGGCCAGCAAAAGTGCAGCACAAAGCTCTAACCGGGGTATTGTTTTTACACTAAGTGTTGTTTTACCCTAGATTTTGCCGCGAGCAAAGAAACGCTAACGCCTTCATTGTTGACTGTTCGCACGTAAATGCAACAACCATAGGCTTGACTGGAGGCGTCAGCAAAGCCGTGGACTTGAATACTTTGGTACAAAGACAGACACACGTACCGAGGGATCGAAATTTTGTGCAAATCACGCAAAGTCGTGGTAAACTTGTTCCACGCAGTGTGTAGATTCGTAGGGATTGCCTCATCCCAATCTACCTTGAGCCTCCATAACTCCTGCAACAACATTTTTGCCTTAGTAACAATTGGACACAATAATCCAAGAGGGTCAAACAAACGAGAGGCTATAGACAAGATGTTACGTTTGGTTGGTTTAAGGGAGGCAATACTATCCACGTCAAGATGATATTTAAAGACATCCTCTTGAGGTGCCCAACGCATTCCAAGCGTCTTAACCGAGCTTTGCTCATCAATTTTTATACAAATTTCTCCACTGGCGTTCCTGTCACCAGACCGATTCTGGCAATTGGAAGCCCACTTGGCCAGTGGAAATCCTCCTTCGGACAATATGTCACTAACCTGGCTGCAAATGGTGTCCAGTTCTTTTAAACTGTCTGCACCTGCCAGCATATCGTCGACATAAAAACAATTTTAATCACTTTCGCACCAATGGGATGTGATTGTGCGTATATATTTGCCAATTCGAATAAACAACGTACAGCCAGAAAGGGTGCTGACGCTGTACCATATGTAACAGTATTCAACCTGTATGCCTGTAGACCTTGCGATGTATTTTCTCTCCACAAGACCAGTTGAAAGTTTCAGTCTTGCTCAGAAACATTTATCTGCCTATACATTTTTGAAATATCGGCGGTTACGGCATATTTGTTCAACCGAAAGTTGACCAACGTTGAATACAACTCCCTCTGAATCGTTGGCCCCACCATAAGTGTTTCGTTGAGCGAAACTGCTGTTGATGTTTTGCCAGACGCGTCAAAAACAACTCGAAGCTTGGTTGAGGTGTTTTCAGGTCGCAGAACGCATTGATGAGGAATGTAGTAATGCTGTTCTGGAGGAGCAGACTTCAGAATGGACACATGTCCCAAATCCAAATACTCTTTCATGAAGTCATGATACATATTTTTGAGGGTTTCATCCCTTGACAGTTTGCGCTCAAGTTGCAAAAAACGCCTTTCAGCAGTTTGAAAGGACAGGCCAAGAACCTTGGGATCGGTCTTAAATGGAAGATTAACTTGAAAGCGACCGGTAGTTAACCGTTGCACAGTTTTTGTGAAGTGCAATTCACAGGCCTGCTGTTCAGCTGTTTGTCGGACAGCCTTCGACTCGATTGGACATTGATCCAATTCCCAAAAGCGATAAACTAAAGAGTCGAGAGAACAGATAGAAACTTGAGCTACTGCACTATTACTATACTGTTGCCGAGGCACTAGTCCAGTATATTTGCCCGCTACAATCCAGCCGAGCAATGTTTTTTGCATGATGGGCAGCTCGGAATGTAGTTTTATTTGCCCAACGCACAATAATCCATAAAACAATTCCGCTCCCAATAGCACATCTACCTTCGCTGGCTTATAGAATTCGGGATCTGCCAACTTAATATTTTTTGGAATTTTCCAATTCAATATGGATAGAGCCTGTCTAGGCTGAGATGTGGATATCGATTTCAGTACCCAGCACTCAGCGGAAAACGTGTGGGAATTCAAACGAGATTGAACTGATGCACAAACCTTATTGTTGCTATTAGTGGTTGCGCCACCTACCATTGAGATGGCAAGGGAAGTTGGCTCGCTTTTAAGCCGTAGCCTCTGGGCCATGCTCTCAGACATCAAATTTATCTACGAGCCACTGTCCAGCAATACTCGTGCTGGATGCAACTGTCCGAATCTATCTTTTATATTTACCACGGCGGTAGCAGGACGACTTGATCTGCATTACGCATGTGACCAACGTATGCCTCTGAAGTTGAGGCTTGAAGTGCAACTGCCTCACTTTGTACTGGTGTGTTATACCTATGAAGCAAAGAGTGATGAGGCTTTGAACACACACGACACTTCGACGCCTTGCAGTTCGAAACTATGTGTCCCACGGTTAAACAGTTCAGACACATCTTTTGAGTTTTGACGTACTCAAATCTTTGCATCACAGAAATAGCACTGAATGACGGACAAGAATATATATTGTGATCTGCAGACTTGCAATAAGTGCATGCAGACGACGACTTATGCGCTCTCTCTCACTTCATTGCGCACTTTTGACTTGTCACGAGTGGACTCCTCTGCTGTCAATATAGATACCTCCTATTCAACTGTTTAGCACAATCTTCCCAAGATGGCAGCTTATCATAATCAAGCTGCTCCTCAAAACGAGATTTGGTCACATGGTCTACCTCAGCCATGACCATATGAATAATCATTGCATTAGCAATGTCTGTGTCGTCACCCAAAGACGACAGCGATGCATATATAGCAGACACTGTATCTATTATCGATCTTAAACTCGACGCAGATGGTTTGGTCATGCTTGGCAAATCAAACAATTGAGAAACTGTATCAAAAAATATAAGGCATTTATTGTCGTAAACTGACTTTAGACTAGCAAGGGCCTTAGGGTAGTTACAATCTGTTAGCTGATATGGCTTAACTACACCCAATGCTTCATCTGACAAACAAGAAACTAAATGGTTAAATTTTCAACGTTTGTTAATGACGCATCGTCATCCACGAGACTCTCGAAAAGGCACATAACGTTTCTAAACTCCGAATGTTTACCACTAAATTTCGGTAGACGCATTTTAGGCAGTTGTGATCGCTGGCTCGATTTCATTGAGCAATCATGTTGTACCTGTGTGTCGAATCGTGGCTTAATTGCATTCATAAACAACGCTTTTGTAATGACACACAAATCCTCTAGCGGCCCTCTGCTTTCGTTAGCTGGATTTAAACTGTCCAGCTCTGCGTGTAAATTCATAGCCTTTTCAACATACCCTTCTAATAATTCTAATCGACATGCTAACTCTGTTTTGTCGGATGAGATTTTTTTTAATTTAAAGGCGGTTTGCTTGCGAGCAATGTCAGCACTAACTTTATCAAACTTCTGCAAACATAATGTTAACTTAACATTAGACTTAGATGCTGCTGGCTTTTCGAGTGACAGTTTATCTGATTCAGACATATTTAAGCTGACTAAAAACAACCTTTAACAAACGCAGAAAAAAGTTCGAAACACTTTGTGAGCTACCCTAACGCACGCACTGTGAATATTTAACAAAACGCCAAGCTTGCTTATTGAACACACACGCACTCTTGGTGATATGTGAACAAACAAACGAAAACGGTCCAAGCGACCGAGAATAAGCAAGTCAAGCAGCCACTTTGTGGGTACAGCTGTAAAATATGCGGGGTGCGGGGGGTTACACAAAGTAAAGAGATAATTTGGAGCGAACGCGCACACAAAAACGAACAGACGATCAAGCCAAGCTTGATCCGCAAGCAAAGCGGGGATGAAAAGAACAAGCGGCAAAATTTGGCGCGAGCGCACGCATAGACAAACCAATGTATAGAATAAATGCAAGCGCAAGCAAAGAGCGAAGAAAGGTTAACGAACGAGCGAACAATCAGAGGTTAATGCACAAAAATGTTTAACAAAAGTTTGTGTGCATGTGCGAATGCAAACATATGTTTTAATGTGTGTACATTTATTGTTACGTAGCGATTAGTTGAAAAGCGAAAACAAAAAACACTTTGCAGTTGCACAAACACACGAACTGTATGAAACGCAATAAATAGACCACCGTTTGAAACCTTAATTTGTTTCTTGTATTGAATTTTATTTATTCACTTTTACATAAATGTATGAAAATATTTTGCCGTTTTGTTTATTTAAATCAATTACACAAAGTGCCAGAAATTGAGCTGTTTCTACGTGTATGAACGTATGTACATACATATAAGTATCACAAATTTTGATATGTTTTGTCGATGGCAGCGACACAACGAAGTAAAAATTTTAAATTAGTAAACAGATCTTATTTATTGATCTTTTTACTTCACCCGTGTTTGCTTTTACTGTTACTACTCGAACTTTATCATCTTGTCCTTTAGTAGTTTCAGTTATTTTTCCCATAGGCCATCTACCCGGGTGCGTGTTTTCTTGTTTTAATAAAACAAGTTGGCCTTCCCTGGGGTTTGACTTTCCTTGTCGCCATTTTGTTCGCTGTTGCAATGACGCCAAGTATTCTTCTTTCCACTTCCTCCAGAATTCACCTCTAATGCGCTGCATGTGTCTCCATCTGTCTAAAGACCCAATTTTCTGATTGTCTTCAACGTGTTCTGGAGCTCCAATAAGTGGTCTTCCCACAATAAAATGACCTGGAGTCAAAATGTCATCCTCATCTGTGTCACTATCCAAGGTGACTAAGGGGCGTGAGTTGAACACTGCTTTAATTTGGCAGAGCAGTGTTGTACATTCTTCAAATGTGAAGCTGTTATCGCCGATGACCCGCTTGAGATGGTGTTTTACCGATTTTACTCCAGCTTCCCATATTCCTCCCATGTGGGGGCTTGCCGGCGGGATAAAGTGCCACTTGACGCCTTCTTTTTCAAGCACCTGTGCCAGACTGCTATTGCCTTTTATAGCGGTGACCAGATCCTTGTCAAGTATTCTAGCTGCACCCACAAAGTTTGTGCCGTTGTCTGAGTACAGATGTTCACTTTTGCCGCGTCTGGCAAAAAATCGGCGCAGAGCCTCTAAAAACTTATCTGATGATAAGTCGCTGACGGTTTCCAGGAGTATTGCTTTCGTGGCCATGCATACAAATAGGCATATGTATCCTTAATATGATTTTGACCTCTCCCTTTTGAACAGCGAATTTGGAAAGGTCCAGCGTA